>RXPK01000097.1:460877-1060877 GCA_004143645.1 Protaetia brevitarsis | reverse complement strand
CAAACAAGCTCTTGATCCATCGAAAGCAAAAAAAAAAGTATTTTTTTTTTATAACTATTGAATTCGTATACCCAGAAAAAGTCTAATGTCTTATGAAAATATTAAAAACAACACTTACTTTTTAGAATACTCTTGAGAAATAGTAAAGGTTTATTATCAAATGGAAAGTACGAAATGGTTTAGGTATTATATTAGATATCGATTTGGCAGGTACTTAACACTATGTATCCTTGTATCAGTGCCGAACTAAATAATTTTTGAGCCCTACATTTTTGTTTTTGTTTCCTTAATGATCAAATCAGCTTTCAGTAAATGTCTACTTTATGCGTATGTCGTATAGTTAATAATTAACCAAACTTATATTAGTTACACCCTGTATATACAGAAAACTTTGTAATACATAAGTAATAAATGTATAACATACATTAATAAGTAATAAATGTGCAAATTTTACCAATTTAGCTTATTAAAATATTTTAATAAAATTAAATTTGTTTTTCTTTTAAATTAATAAATGAAAACAGTTCATTAACTGCTTTTTGTAAAGCAAAACTAATTTTACTAATAATTAATTAAATGTTGAAATAACCCTAATTTAACAACCAATGCAAAAATGAAAAGTTCCATGTTTTTAGTGGAATTAAATGAAGTATTTTTAATAATACTTATGGGATATATGATAATATAACATATAATTCGTGATATAAAAATATTTTAGTAGTGCATTGAAATTTAAATCTTTAAAACGAATGGTAAAGATTTAAATTTAGATTAAGTACAGAGATTTTTATCATTAAAATAACAGTAAGCTTATATTACATGCAAAATCATTCATATTGATTTCTTTTCACCAATTCAGTGGCTAAAAAAGCTGCCAAAACTAACCATTACATGAACATAGTAACTCTTTCTCTGTGGAGAAGCTGTAGTCTCATATCTTGATCTATAATCCGCCATAACTTCTGTTATTAATCATTTACGAATATGGCAGCAATAATATTTTTATATCTCAAATTACACGATGTATCAGAATACTATAAAATAAAGAACGTATTACCTCAGAAATGATTTGCTCAACTGTTTTTTGTTTTTCTTAATCCTAATTTAATTAGCACCAGGATCACTGAATTTTTGCTCATTTGCCTGAATTTTGTAGCTTTGATACTAACAAAGTAAACATTAGAGTCCAGAAATCCATGAACAGGTTGTGTAATTTATTTTTAGTATTCTTTTAAGTGTTTAATAAATATCGATGTAGTCATAATAGTCATTCCTAACGCATGATAACCGAACACTTGGATTTCCTAATACGACTGAGAACTTTTTTACAAAGTAGTTTCAATGTGCATTGCTTTTTCTAATTACCTAAAACAATTTCAGAATGAAAAGAGAATCAAAAATTAAAACTGCACAAATATTTAATCGGAAATCAATTCTATAAGTTTCAAAAGTATATCGTGAGCTTCCTGCAAAAAGTGACTAAGCCGAAAATTGGGAAGATCCAGATTATGTGACTAATAAACTACAGTTACTTAGTTTAGAAGTTGAAGACAAAATTTACTAAAATGGGGATGCACTACATAAAATGTCGTTAATAATAAATATGTATGAAAATCTTAGGATAATTTTTTATTTTTTTTATCTCATTACCGGCAACTTTTGTAAATATGACTTGCTCACTTTGGAAAACTTTCAATTACATCTTATGAACTAAGGAATGTATAATCTTTTTTGCGCCTCCGTGCAGAAACACTCATTTTGCAGTACTTCTAGGCAGGCAAAAATGTCACTAAAGGTTGGCCACACTAGATTCCACATGACAAACGTGTAATAAATTGTCATTAAGCTACTGTTCAACCATTCTAAGATGAACTGGTGTCTTCATTGCACTTATTATTGATAAATATATATTAAACTAGAAAGAAAATTACAGAAAAAAATTTATTCTCGGAAACGTCAAAATACTAAGGTATGTAACATGCGTGCCAACCTGTACTGTCAACTCCCTAGTGTCAAAATTTCTTTTCTATTTTCTATTCAAAATTAAGATTTGCCGGCCCAAAAAACATTGTGTTTCACACGGCCGAAACTCTTTTGCGAGTATTCGTACTTGTACAAATTTGTACACACCGTATTCGTACTCGCAAAACTCTAGTTTCTGGCCTAGTGATATACAAATAACTATTATTTATTCATTTTAAATCAGTAACACATTATTTTAATCTTAGTGTTATATATCTGACAATTGTCTATATTTTATACGTTTTGGGTGGCAAATATATTGTTATCATACACTATAAGACAAGTAATCTTGATCATACAATTCTTTGTCTTTCTTAATTATTACTCACATAGGGATAACTTTGCAGATAACATCGATCTTTCCAATGATATTTTTCCTATTATATACAAGGATAGATTAGTATCTTTTATGCCAAAGCTGTTTCCGCAATTGTGCAATGAAATGACTTTCCTAACGTTTAACATTTTCAGATTTAAAAACTTCGGTAGAACAATAAATTGTTAACTTATTGTTAGAAGATATTGGAGTTCGTCTATAAACAAACCAACTATTGGCAAGTTTGGATTTTTGAATTTAGCTCAAACAAATACCCATCAACTTTTATATGTATTGTATTGTAATGTTGCTTTATTTGATACCTTAACCACCTATTTATATTTATTTGTCCCCTTGTAACTTAGTTATTGTTAGTACAAATACATTTATGAAGTTTTAAATTAGGGAACGGCACCTTTTGCGTCTTTTCCTTTCCTCAAAAGAAGTATAAATATAAATTAAATTTATTTTTATGCTGTTACCACGTTTCGCACAGCACCTTTTTTTAAGAGATTCTCTTATAAGTAACTTCTGGATGATGATATACAGGGTTAGGTAAATGAATGGATCCATTCAAATATTTTTAATATAGTAATAATACTTTGATTTTAATAAGACTTTTCATATTTAAATAAACGCAAGTCAGGAAAAATGGAATAGTTTATAAAAATGTGTAAATAATATTCACGCCAAAAGTAAAAAAGTATTTCAAAAATTACCATTCCTGTTTAGCAACAGATAAAGTCATTATTTATATAAAAGAGTAAAAAAAAATTACTAAACTATTAACGGCTATTTGCACCGGTTATACCAAGTAGATCCTAAGGTATGATTTCGTTTTGCACCGCTGTTTAAGGACCAGTGTTATTCAAAATAAGCTGAAGATTTGCCCGGCTTAAGGTCCAGTTAACCTTACTTTTGGTTTCAAATGACAAGTATTGCGGCAAGTAAAAGAACTTTTATTTGTTGTATTACGGTGTTTTCGAGGTGTTTTATTTATTGTTGTGAGGATATTTGTTTTTTTGAAACAAATATTTGGCACGTAATATCTTAATAAATAACATAATGTTAGAAGATGATGATGAATTGGACAAGTTAAATATAATTTTTTGTGGTATACCTACACAAGTAAATGAAAGGGCAGAATATTTTCATACGTTTGATGAACTTACATTTTTCCGGCGATTTAGGGTGACCTAATGTACAGCATTATTTATACTAAACCTGATTGAGGCTAAATTTGAATATCCTTGATGTGTGAGTAGGTATAAAAAATAATTTTACGTTTACCATGTAACCTAAGACGAAATAACCATTCCTATGACCACGAATGCATACAGTTTGTTATGTTTTATCTCATTAACCAAAAAATTTTCAGCAATAATAGTGTTGCTTTTATGAATCAGCTGTTAATATTCCTGAGACTGTGTGCAACAGGGTCTCACCTTTCATGTATTGGAGATTTTAGCGGTACCCATTTGTCTACAGTCACGAGGTATACTAGAAGAGTTGCTAGGGCTTTGGCTCGTCTAACAACGCAACACAAAACCACACACAATACAACAATAATGAAAACTCGAAAACTCGTATCAAGAATTAAAAGTCAACATTCTCTTTCTTTCTGTGTGTTTCTGTCAAAAACTGTTCGTTACCTTAGTCACAAGTCACTTTCACACTATCTGACACTGTTGCCATCCGTTTTCAATAATTAGCTAAGCTTTATTGCTAGTCTCGACGGTACAAAACATATTCACCTTAAGGTTCACCTTAAGCTGAGCCTTTGCTTAATTAAGTTTGTTGCTAGGGAAAATTGGTGCAAATAATTGTAAATATACCAACTTAAATTAATCCTCCAATAAATAATATATTTTCAAAATAGTTAGTCAGTTATTTTAGTTAATTATGTCGCAGAGAGTTTGAAAGTACAAATTCGCCTCTTGTGTATATAACAATATCATCAGCATATCCTTGACCAGATATGCCTAGATCAGTCAGCCCGCATAAGAATTCGTCTCCTATTAAGCTCCACCTGAGTGGAGATGTAATTCCCCCTGTGGGCATCCTCTGGTCGTACTAACCGAGATGGTCTTATGTCCCATCTCCGCCTCCACCGACCTGGTAGAAAGCAGCCGCGATATCCAACTGGAAGTCACGCTATCTACCGCCCTGTTAATTAATGATTTTTTGACAGACTCATGTGGAGTGTATAGAGCCCTAATTAAAGATCCAGTCTTCACTAGGATGGCCTGTATTTACTAATTCTTGACCTCTTTCTCCTTTTATGACACTAGTCTAAAATATTAATAATTTTTCGATTACTCTTAGTGAATAGTACCTGGTTACTTAGAAATTTTGGTTGCACGAGCTACAACTATACAGTGACCGGCATAAATATTGCAACATATGGGAAATTTTTTTATTGTTAAAATATACTAAAACTTTTTTGGGGGGATAGGTTGTGCATGTCTAGAAACCCCAGAATTTATTTTGACACACGTCACGTGACCATTAGTATGGCGGTAAATTTAAAAAATATGCCGTGAATCTGCAAAAAGTGAGGTTAGATGGCATGATATCGAAAAAAGTTATTTGAAAAAGTTGCTTAGAATTCGTGTAAGCGTGAGGCGCAACGGTATTCTGAGAATGCCATAATAATAGATGTTAAAGGGTATTGGACCAATGATGGAGCCTTACGGTACACTTCTTGGCTTACATTTCTAATGTATGTTTCTCACCTATAATCTCAACTCTAACTAGATGTTACACTAAACATTTATTAATTTTTCAGACGATGACGATGACGACGATGAAGAAGAAGAAGATGAACCAGAACCAGCGCCTGCTCCAGCAGCCCCAGTCGCTCCAGCTGCCTCCGAAGTAGTGGAGGCGGTCGCCGAAACTGCTGAAGACGAGGTGGCAGAAGAAACTGCCGAAGGCGAAGTGTACACTGATGTCACCGAAAGGGAATCGCTGATAGACAAAGACCCCGATAACGATGTCGCCATCACTAACAACGTTCCGGAACCGATAGTAGTCCAACCGGTTCCTGCTGATGACGAAGAGGACGAAGCCGATGACGATGATGGCGGTGACGACGACGAAGAAGGAGATTTGGAGGATTTGGCCAGCGACGACGATGACGATGACGATGATGACGAGGACGATGATGACGACGATGAAGACGACGATGTGGATTTGGAAGACGCTCTGGAGGCGAAGAGGTCGCGAGAATCCAAAGCCCGTAAGTCGACACACCGTAAGAAAAGCAGTAAGTCCAGAAATCGTACGCACCACAAGGTTAAGCGTGTTAAACAGACAAATACTGTTCGGTAATTTTTTGTTAAGAGAGGGCGAAACAAGCGGGTAGAAAAAGAATTATAACATAAAAGACTACTTAATTCTAAAATGATAAATTATATTTAAAAATTCTAAAAGTCTTACATGAACTTCACAGCTCAACGCGACAATTTGTTTGACAATTTTTTTTAGAAAAACATATATAGTACTAAAACAATATCTTTACAATTAATTCCCATTCATTACTGATGCCATAAGTCAACGTTATCTCCACTAAATATAATTTACCCTAAATTCTGCAGCAGTATTCAAAACATTGACTAAGATTAATTTCCTAAATCTATTGCATAATAAAAAAATCAACATCGACTAGATATTCAGGCCTAATACATAGAGTGGGAGTAGACAGTAGATCAGAGTACTGCACGAAATGCTTAAGTGACGTTTAGAGGTGAGGCTGGGTGTACAATCGTACTAGATCTAGTACATATCAAACCTGGTTAGTAGCATAATAGCTATTTCTAAGATCTACTACAATTTTTTTTGAGTGCGGTTTCAAATATTAATATTGGAATTTCTGATATACTTAATTATAAGTAGAAATATTTGTTAGATTGGGTATCTGAAAGTTTTTTCTTTTGATTTTTTATTAGTTTTAAGGTAAAAAACAGAAATTCACCTATTTTCTCAATTTAGTATGGATAAATCTGAATTTGGCACACTTTTTTGAATGTAGTACAGTGATTCCTCCATTTATGCAGGTAATTGGTTCCATAAAAATAGCACGTAAATGGAAATCGCGTAAATGGAACCATTAAAATATGTGTGTGATAGAAACCTGAATGTTTCAATACATACACCTAACTTTTACTAAGCCTAACAAGTTTGCATGTCTAAGTTCGGTTTACGTCTTGGTTTCTTTTTTGTAATTTTAACCGCCATCTGGCGTCCAGTAGAACATTTAAAATTCAATTTTTTTTTAACCGCGTTAAAGTGAATTCGCGTAAATGGGAACCGCGTAAATGGACGGATTATTGTAGAAGTAACACTAGTAGTGAGTATTAGTAACAGAGATTTAAAGCTCAAAACAATACACTGACGTTCAGTATTGATTTGTCTGCCGTTAGGAGATTATCGTTATGCGCTTAGCCCTCCTCGATATAACATAAAAAGAAAATCATTATTTCTTTTGATTTTGAATAATACTTCAAAAAGGCTCCCAATCAAAAAACTTTATCAAAAAAAATTTCAGCAGCAATTAGAAGAAAATGATCATTACAGTTCTCATGTAATTGCGATAACAATTTACGATATTTAACATACGTATAAATAATTCAAACATACGTATCTTCATACTCGAGTAATATATTTCGAAATAATCATGTCAAAAATACTAATATTACAAAAGCTTTTAGTAAAAACGAAAGCAAAAATTGAAGACTGATTATAGCTACTGCTTCTTCCAGTTTATGTACAAGATCTTTCATGTACCAATTCTTGTTAATCGTAGTTCACAAACAAACACTTGCAAAGCGATGCAGCCACCATGTCTCATGTCTATGATTTATCCGTTGTTGTGCCCGGCGATATGCCCCTACTAACACCTACTTCTCGGGGCATCCCCCACTTCAAATACTAGGCCTGCTATCTAGTCGGCGTTGATAAAATACAATTACATATAGATGTATATATATTTATTACAATATACATTGCAATAAATAAGTATATATAATAAATAGCTCAGAAATGTACATAAATATATAAGAAAGAAAACTAACTCCAATGGTATTATTCTACTTTGTAAAATTTTAAAGAACTTTCATTAATGTTATCATGATTTCCTTTTTCTCCATTAAGCTTTCTAACAAAAACTGTCGCGTGCATTGTAGTATCTCTATAGATGTAATATCCCCATAATATTTAATTAGTATTTATTTATTTATTGATTATTTATGAATGCTCCAAAAGGCGTTTTGAACTAGGTACATGTCACATTTAAAGTGGCAACATTCACAACATCTAAATGAGAGATGTTCTTTTTTTGTATTTTTTTTTCTGATTATATGAGCATATCTAACAGGATGTGCGTAATACCTATCATTTTCGTTGCAATTTTGTTTGTATGTTTTGTACAAAAATAAGATAGAAATAGATGATGTTTCAAAAGTACACACGTTGTTTTATTTAATTTTTTTTATCTTACGTATCATTAATATGTTATCCAAACTTTGTGTTGGTGTCTTGTTTTATGTGTTCTGTTCGTCATGTTTCTGTTTTGATTAAATGTTTTTCGTGTGACATTTACTTAGGCCAATGCTTAGATTATGTTTTGCTATGTATGTATCTATTAATACACGCTAATGTTGTATGAATCACAATATGATGCGAGAAGTATTTGGATAGGATATATATGTATTTATTTCTTTTTATCGATATTTGTGTTAGGCGAGTGATCTTTATAGCGTATAAAATTTGCGTGTTAGTTATTAAAAACATTTTACGGAAATAAAAATCCAAATACTTTTCCTTCTATATGAATTATATTCCTTTAATATAAGAAATCTTCTTGTAAACTTTGTAATTACACAGTTTCTGCAACTTTCGGTGGTTGGTTTGTTACTACTTTCACTAGGTCTTCATATTTGCTGCTCCCAAGGAAGATTTTTTGAATAAGCTGAAATATACTGGATACGAATGCCATATTTTTCACAAATCGATGCACAAGTTTTATTCCTCTTTGTAACTACTTTACCGACATATAGTGTCAATTGGTAATACTGGTTGTGGTGACATTTTATGTAAGGTTGGTAGTGCAATTCGTGGTTTGACATTTCACATTTTTTTAATATTTTTATATACGCTTTTAAATGGAATTCCTCATGACACAAGGATTATGTCACAGACATAGAAACATTGAAATTCCCTGCATGAATAAGAAATCCCATTTTAAATAATAAATAATCGTAAATTAATACGAAATAGAGAAAATAGTACAAAAAAAACTTGCTACAATGACAATACTCGTACATTTGCTTGAAACTTCCCAGGTAGCAGAGTGACGTAAAATGACGTTTAATAAACGTTGATATCACGTATTAGACGTAATATCGACGTCTAATAAACGTCATTTTACGTCACCCTGCTACCTGGGTCCTACTTTTATTACAAGAAACGTTATTGTAACACTAGTGTTTTGATATACTATTCGAAATCTGCAACCAATTTCTTATAAATATTTATTTTTTCTTCTATGAACGGCTACTTGTCTCGGAAAAGGTATGTAATTGAATAATATAAGTAGGCATGAATTGGTGTAAATAACTATATCGTACTCTAATTCAATTTCCTCGCTACAGATAACCAAATAGGGGAAGGTGGGGCAAGATGGGAATACTAAGCTTTAAAACACCAGGATTGCAAATTGATATGCAAGATTCTAAGTAGGCTTGTTGTAATATTTAAACATTTACCTGGTGATGGATGTATTTACAATTTTTTGATGGGTACTCCTGATGTTGTGAGAAAATTTTGAAAGGAAATGTGTAAATACGCCATCTTGCCCCACCATGGGGGGCAAGATGGGGTTCCAGGTGAGTTAAGAATGGGTTGTAACATAAATCTGGGTAATATGTAAAAAAAATGATTTTGCTCTTAAAAAAATGCAGGAACAAAGCTAAAACTCTTTAAAGCGGAACTACTTAAAATTAAAAAAAAAATACAATAACGATAAGAATATTAAACTTAATCTTCACAATTGAGACAATAGAAGACGAACTCATCCCCATTATTCGCACACCCTCCATGTACCCAACCTCGCCATACATGGCATTGTATCCATACTTCCCCTTTGGTATCTTCACCGCACTTTCTGAGGCAATATAAACATAGACATATTCATCTTCCTCAACAGAAGAACTTTATTATTTCCTTGTTTTCTAAAAATCTACTCTTTGCTTTCCTTACAAAATTCGGCTTCTTAGTTTCTTGTTTTCTTCTTTGTCACTTTTTTTCCTTTAATACTCAGCACTTCTAGTTGCCTTAAGGATTCTCCAGACTTCTATTTTCTTGTAGCAGATTTTTATACGTAGTGCTTGTAAGGATTGTTGTCTTTCCCTTGTTACGCTTTTATTGAACTTGTACTTCATTCCTAACATGAGAAATACGCATTATGTCTTCGAGAAAGCATAATGGAGATCCCATCTCACAAATCCTATCACCCAATCTTTTCCTGCAATTTTTGCATTTGTTCAACAACGAACTCTTCCCAATTTTTCAGACCATCGATATGTAAGATTTTTCAAATCTTGAATTGTTAATCCTGAGAGACCCAATTCCATTTTTTTTTCAAATATGTAACCAGCTGTGTCTCGTCTTCTAGGGAAAAAAAGTGTTTTTAGCCTAATGATTTTGTAGGTTGGAGAGGTCCAGCAAGCTGACGCGCTTCTTCCACTTTTTTTTCTAGAAGTGTTTGTGGTACCTCATACTCACTCTCTTCTCTTGTGTATCCACGGCAACCCTGTTGCAAGTAATGAAACGATTTAATTCTATATTTAAATATCCAACTATATCCAGTCATAAAGGACCAGATTGAAGAGTAAGATAGTGATGTCCCCATGTTGCCCCATCCAATTGCCTCTTTAAGACATTTTCTGGTTATGTTATAATAACATATTAAATACTTGAAATAAACAAATAACGCACTATAGAAAATACATGCAATACATGTCAATTAATAAGTACAAAAAGTGTAATTGTAAATAATTTACTTATACTTCCGATACTGGCCGTTGAACTCACCATCAAAACAATAAAGAAATTCTGGAAATTGCAAAGTTCAAGTTGTTATTACGACTAGTAAAGTTTCCTACATTACAACAAACATAGAACAGCACTTGTGAATATCAGGTCTGCTATTATTTGACAGATGCTTACTGCCGTTTTGTAGATAAGACGATGTCCCCCTCATGCCTCGTGGCCCCATCTTGCCCCACCCTCCCCTATATATTAGATATTAGTGTTGAAATATGTATTTAATTTGAATCTTAAAATGAAAACATTTTTTTTTTTTCATATTTTTGCATGAAAGACTTAATTAACTACCTAATAATATATCTCGTTTAGACTATCGTTAAAAAATTAATAAAAATAGGTTACGATGGTCTTACATTAGGAATACGATAAAATAATACCGTGCTTTCAAATAGTTTCCCGAATAGAGGAGGTTGTTTTTTAAGAAAATTCTTTAGTAAGTTTGGCAATACTGGGCTACTTTTAAATTGTGCTTCAAATTGTGACAGCTGTCAGTGAGAAATCAACATTATAAAGGGTTGCATTTGGTTGTATGAAATAATAAATAAAAAAAATAATTCTGGCAGTTACTTACGCACAGCTTTTAAGTCATGGTCGTGCTTGTATTTACAAATTTCGTGGAACTGGGGCAGTAACTCGTAAACCTGGCGATGGTGCACCTAAAAAACGAACCGCAAATTGCGTAGAGGATATTCGACGTCGAATCAACTAAAAAATCAATTACAAAGCTTTTTTAAAAAGTTCAGTTGTCAGTGGGCACATGCCATAGCGTTCTAAAAAAGGAAATTTTGGTGACATACAAACTATCAAAATGATTAGTGCATGCATGCACTATGACAAACGACTAAAAAAAAACATGCCCTTCCCTTAATCAGGAAAGTATTTGAAAGGACGGTATATATAATAAATATATGTATTTAATATATTTAGTATAAATAATATTGACATTGACAATAACCAGCTATAGGTACGTACCTTTTTACTCATTAAACAATTTTTAAACAAAATTAAATACAAATAGAAAGTATCATCAAGAATATTATTCGAAATTTAATATGAATCGAAATAATGTTTTATGCTATGCAGTTTAGCTACATCTACATAAAAAAAAAATAAGTTAAATGGATTATAAATCCGAAATATTTTTTAATTTTAAATACCTATTTAATTGAAGGCGTACAAAGATGATAAATGGTTATGGTTAACTCAATAAAAATAAGTATTGAAGTCGTACATGCTTTGCAGTTCATCCAAATAGTATTAGTCTACTGAATTTATCTTGTGTTATATTGCTACTTGAACAGATGCTTTTATTTTAATAATTGATTTTATTTGTTTGGATCAGAATTTTAGTTATATGTACATATATACACTTTTAGTAGATATAGAAATGAAAGTTATCGTTTTTAAAGTAATTCACTAGCACTTCAAAAACCATTTAACATACATCCCTGTGTTATATATGTAATCTCTGGCTGAAGACATAGGTTTTCCAGTACAGTATGCTTTCAAGTTATGTATCTAATGATTTGACGACAAAGGTAGGGACAATAATATTGTTGGTGTATCCATAAAATAAATACGTTCTATTTTGTTGAAAATTATTAACATGTTAAACTTTATTCAGCATTTTTTTCTACGAAGCTGCAATATTCTTTTAATTCTTAAATATGCAGTGAAATATGACGCAGATATGAAGTAAAGTAATTGCGGTAGATGTATTACCCCTTTAATATGATATATTATTAACAAAACGTGCGAAACAAACCAATAAAGGTAGGTACACACATGTATAAGCACCATAAAATAAATGTCTAACCCTTTCAATTTATTACTAAATTAAATAGACGGCCAATTAAAGGATATAAATAACATAACGTTCTGATACACATTCTCCATATAAGGAATTTAATTCGAGTAGTTCAAGTATGAATACTTGAAGGTAAAAGTTAAAAGCTCTGTTATTTATTACGATTTACAATAAAAATAAAAAAAAACTTACAAGGTTAGTTTGCAGTTTCAATGAAAAATGAACTAGAGGCTTCTTTAATAACAAAATTATATGCAACTGATTTTGTTTCTAGATTCACGCTAGAATTCTTAAGGAATGAAGTTTTCTTAATCTATTTCTAAAACAATACAACGCATAGAAGAAAAGCCCAAATTCATACATTGATAAGTCAACTCAAGACAAACAGTTGTAATTGAATAAATGAGCTAAAGGAATCTAATCTATGGTGTTAGAGATTATTGACGATGAGTATTGTTTATAAATTGGTGTTTAGGAGTCGGTAAGATATAATTATTATTAATATACAACAATCACTGTACTACAGCAAAAAGGAATAGTATCTACACACTTAACATAACTAAATCATGGCAACTCTTTTTTTTTAAGTGATCGCAAACTTCTAAAAAAAGTATAATCACAGAATTACTTTTATGCATACAATCTCAGAGATGAAATTGGCAAGACACAATCTTCTGAGGCTTACCCTGATGATGGCAGCTAAACCACTAGTTCAGAAACAAATCTCTGTAGTGGAAACACGCAAAGACAATCAAATTCACGAGATTTAATAAGTTTTCATTCAAAAAAATGTGGATAAATCAATAAATAAATGTTTTTCTGTTAAAGTTAGAAAATTACGATTAATCGGTGATAATCTGAGAGCGCTATTAATCATATTCTAATAACATTTGAAGAGTGTAAATTTATGCTTAAAATAATAATAATGCAGAAAAATGTATAAGTCATAGTTGTTGAGAGGCACGCGTGTTTCGCCTTTGCTATACTATTATCACTGAGTGACACTGACCAGACTTGCCTTAACCGTGGTTTAAACCAAAGAATTAACGAACTCGCTAGAAGTGCCATTATATCTTAACGTATACTGCCCCATAAAATTAATGTCGTCGTTCACAGTGAATTTTCATCTTTTCCCATCTGATTTTTATAATTGCCAAGTGTTTTACCCCCAATAAACTTTCTACCTGCATAAACCGATGGCAACCAAACGCGCACCTTTTCAAATGATGAACAGTTTTGATAGTCATTGCGCTATGGCCGACGCATTCCCATTACAAAATCCATAAACAAACATATTAGCATATTCTAAATTAGAATAAGTATGTGGCATTTTAGTTTGTTACACTTTAGTCGTACAAACGTCAAGTCAATGTCACAATACCTAAACAACAATGTTATAATTTACTCCAAAGTATAGGGAACATTTTTTATGATGGCAGCGCCTTCACTATATCAACAGTGAACTAGAGGTAGTGACATTAGACTCATTAGACATATAAAACACTAAATCTACATTTTTAATTACGCTATAACTCGAAAACAAATAAAAATCGGATAACAGCATTTGAGTTTCTTTACGCCTGTAAAATACACTCCTCCAAAATCATTTTTGCAAATTTCCACAATCATTAATTGCTATGGCTGCAATAGATCATTGTTATTGTATCCCTTTTAAATTATACAGGGTATTGAACTAGTTATGATTTAGCTACAATCTCCCTAATTTTTACTTGGATACTTCATAGGACATAGCAGATACTGGACTTTATCGTACTAATCACTCACACTGTATATGATTGTCTGTTAATTTTGGTACTAGCTGTATTTCTTTGTCATCTTTATCACTTTCAAAAAATTTGATTATGTGCCCCTAGCTTGTCCGTTGTAGAACTTTTCTCCACGTGAAAATTGTAGTATCGCTTTTAAAAGGTAGGTACATTTGCCAAGTACTTGGATAAAATAATGTGGACGTCCAAAAAGTTGTATTACTCTTTCTGCCTAGGCAATCCTTCCTGCAACATTTTACTTCTTTATATTCTTATGCACACGCAAACATATACTGAAAACTGCAAGAAGAATAATAGTTTGGTGTAGTGTTTTACACATTTCGTAACAGAAAGGGTTACTAATAATCTAAATCAAAGAAAACCTCAAATAATATCGCCAAAGTCTATATACTCAAAATCAGTTCTCAATCTTTTTGTTTCAAATCATTGTTCTATGTTATAAAGTAATTTTAAAATAAAAGGTACAGCAATTATTTAGTTTAAATTATTGTAAGTTCTAGATTGGTAGAGTTAATTTAAAGTTTTTAGTGTTGTATGAAATTAATATAAATTTGTTACTTCATACAACATTAACAATTTTAAGTTTTAACATTTATGACGTAGTTTTGTATACTGATGTTTTTGTGCACATGAGGATGGAATTACGTCAAAACCGGTCGTAAAATATAATAAAAAAATCAAAGATTGGATACAGAACAGCGTTTTTTGCTATTAATTTCTTAATTGTTGGCAACAACAACGCCGTAGCACATATCAATAGAACTAATTTTCCTACCAGAATCAAATGCAATGAGATTGGCACCCTTGATAACTACTTTATGAATGGCTCATTACATACAGTACGTCCAAAAAGTCTGGAAACAGCAGTGTCTTTTAGTAATGACCTCAAAAAGGTCATGACGTCGTGTATTTTTTCCAAATGGCAATATAGTATTTTTTCTTTATTTTTGGATAGACGTCACTCCATGAATGACACTTAAAAAGTACTTATACCTTACCTAAGAATTATTTTGAAAAAAACTCAAAATTATAAGAAAAAAAATATGCATGAAAAAAATTAGATCAAGCGTTGAAGATGTTGACCTTGGGCGTCTTAGCAAATTCCTACACGATAGTAAAAAAAAACGGTGCGTATTCGTTCTGGAGTGATACCTCATATTTCAGTTCGTATTCGTTATTGTGTACTTCGCTTATGTTGCGCGACTTAATACCTGTACTTTATTTTTTAAATAATATATTATATTATATTGAGTCTCTCCTCCCAATCCATCGTTTTGGAAACGAGATATTGACATACATCTTTTAATGATGTTGCTATTTGGGTGTTTCCAAACTTTTCGCAAGCACTGTATCTGCATGAAACGTTTTATCATTTAACCGGGGCAATTAGGTTTTCGCTTTTTTTGTTTTCATAACCGTAGCTTTCATATACTTTTCGGTTGCTAAATAATGGTGATAAAACATAGAGCAATACATAAGCAACTGAAATTAATCTACATAATATGTCAATCCACGTATAAAACCAACGCATAACATTGAACTATATAGCAAAATTCATTCTTAAAGAATAGAATTAAAAAAAAAAGAATTCGCTATAGGCGTTTCCTTCTACCTCCAAATGAATTGCATAATAACCACGTAACACCAACAGCATCGATTAAATAATAAGTGAAACGTAAACTCCACAACATATTTATTATATTATTAACGTTGCCAAGTCATGCGTATACTTCGCTAAGGTCGTATCTCAAGTACGACTCCATTCGTTAAAGGTTTTACGAATAGGTGAAAAAAAGTCGCGATCACTGCTGTTGAACTTGACCGAATATTCTAGTTAGATTCTTCGCGCTTTTCCTGCTCCTTTTTTTCCTTCTACTTTGTCTCTGTGTTGAAATGACTAACGCAATGCTTTATGTTATACGTTTATAACCATTTAAGAGCACGGCCCTGATTTGAATTAGGTTTATCCATAGGCGATAGAAATTTATCGATAATAGACGCGATGTTTCATGTTGATCTTTCTGTTCAACGTTTACCGTATACGTGATTGTACAGAAAATGAGCTGTTTTAATAAAATTGGTACGCATTGATGACATGGTTATTACAAAATTGAAGGTTGTTTGAAAAAAATAGGTTATACTTATGTGATGTAATATTTATCTTTTATGTAAGGATGATGTCATTCTTAGATATGAGAGATCGATTTGTAATCACTACCATAATTTTATACGTAACATAAGTATTAATTCTTAGTTACCATTGCGTTGAATATATGCGATGTACGCCAAACGACTACCTAGTTTTCTTCCTCTATTGTTAACTTCATTATGATTATCAAGGTAGGCCTGATTGCTATAAGCATTTCTTTTTCTCAGTAATATATTAGCATACTGTGGACGCAAACGGTACTTTACCAGAAATTAAATTGGCAAACAATGGATTTTATCAAAGTAGGCCAATGAAGAACATTTTTTAGTAACGTTTAAGCATACTATGAACGGAAAAGGTGCTTTACCTGAAACGAAAGCGCTTTTGCACAGGACTTATTTCCTTTAATATTAAACTCCAAGTCAAAGATTTTTTTGTCTGTTATACCTATTATCAACTTCATCCGTGGATACACTGTATAACTTATCTTTTTTAACGATTAAAGGCAAAAACGGCTATTTCTAGCTTGATTTTGTTACAAACATGTTCAACGATGTTTCGGCCCAATACTTATCTTCCTCAGGCTCATACAATAACATCAGAATATGTTCAATAAAAATTAAAATGAATTCTTAAATATAAAGTTAAAAACGTTGGGTTAAAATACAACTGTATTTCAAAATTACGAAATGTAACTTTAATTTTTTTTAGGAAATAAGGGATTGAAGTAAGGCACCAGTTTCTCACAAATTCTTTTTAGTTCATCCAAATGAGGACATCTTCAGCCAAGAATTGAAAGCAGATTAAGGATAGCCAAATGTCATAAGCGCAATTTGCTTTTAATTCTTACGTGAAAATGTTCTCATTTGTATGAAACCGGTCACGTTAATTAAAAACAATTTGTGAGAAAGTGGACCTTTATTTCAATACCTTATTTTCTAATTGATTTACTCACACAGAGTCAGGAATGGATTACTTTAAAATGTTTATAAAGCTTTATAATTGAGAAGACAAAATAGTATTTAATTTTTAAACAAAGTTCTCGAAAGAAGCTGGAAAACTATTGTTCTTTTTCTTTATATTTTTAGTAAAACTTAAAAATTTAAACTTACATTAGAGAATTAATAAACAGTATAGTATAATGTAAATTTTACTACTTCACTTTACCTTTACTACTTATTACATAAATTATGTCAAAATAGGTTAAAAATGAAGGCTTCTTACAAATAGAATTTTTTTTATAAATTTTTACCGTCGAAAATATTTTGCTAAAGAATAAAGAAACAAAACGTCAATAAGAAAAAAATTAAACTTCATATATATGTTCATATATAATCATACCTTTTTTGTGTTTTTATTATGAATCCGCTAATTCCACGATATTAATGGAATAAATTTAAAATCTTGCGGATAAGAAAATAATATAACATTATTTATAGTATTTTTGTCTTTTTCTCTCATAATATAAGGAAATGGATTTATTAATGTTGGTTATCTTCAAAAGAAAAAGAAAATTTACAATGAAGACTTAGATATTCAAATATAATTGAAATAAATATTAGTCAACAGGCGCCTCCACCAAAACTAAAAATATAGTTTTTTTTCATTAAAAAAATAACGATTAAAAAACCTTTTGATCGACCGATTATATTACTGTATAAGTCTGTTTCAAATTTGCATACTGAAACCGATATTCAACACTAAGGTTGTTTATCAGTGTCGTTTGTAAACCTTTTAAATTACGCCAATTATTTACCCAATTATTTACTCAAATTAAGCTGCATTATCTTTTAAAGTGTAAATAAGTCTTTCGCTTTGATACTTATTATTTCATAACATCGAATTTATAAATTTTGAAAATTTTAACCTTGTTTCGGTAAGTGTTACCTCTAACATTACTTCAATTAAATTATTTTTTTCTATTGTTACACTGTGCAATGTATATCCGTACTTGCCTTAAACTATAATACACATATTATGCATATGTAATATAAATTGCAATATAGATGTGCGAATTTAAATGCAGACATAAATAACGGTCTAATGCACTTGCTAATTGGCTATAATAACACGTTGAGAAGTTAGCGTGCATATAAAGTTTAATTTTTAATGTTTACAGAGTTATCTAACATGTAAAATGCTATATACAAAGAAAAGGTAACATAACAACTCAGATATTGCTTCTAAAGTCCACGTACACTTAATTTTAAAATACCTACATTACTTTTTAAGATAATCCAATCTAAATTTCTAATCCAAAGTAATCGAGTTAATTATTAAGCACGATATGTATGCTTTGAGATAATTAATTATGTAATATAAATATATATGGTCTAAGCTGCACGTACTTGTTAAGTAGTTACCATGCTCATATTTAAACACAATACAATTGTATTTATACGTCATTTTGATTTATAAAGAATATGCATGCGTACTTTTATAGCTTCCTTCCGCAGTAACTAGAAAACCTTACGCAAAGAACTCAGTGTAAAATGAAAATGCGAAACAGACGAAATTTCAATGAACACGAGCTGAATACTAAAAGTGATGTGCAAAATGCCCGGCGATTAATTATTGTAAGTTGAAGGACGCGCAATAAATATTCAGTTTAACGTTACAATTGTTTCATTTTTAGATGTTTTTTTTTAGGTAATTCCTAAGTAATAAGCATAACATTGCAAATAACAAGGCATTTACATATGTATGCGGAAATAATTTCTTCTATAACGATTATAGTTCTTAATTTTATTAATTATTTATTTTCTTTAGGAAACAAATAAAAATTTACGTTTATCAAAAATTAAAAATAAAATTAGTGAATATTAGACAAATATCAGATTCATTTAATTACCTAGAAACGGAATGAAACTCTAAAAAAACTGTTCTGAGGAAAATACATGATAAAAATAGTGATAGCTTTATTATTAGTGGTGTAAATTATGTTAAACCGTATTCTTCTTTTAATAAATAGTAATGTTTAGACGGATTCTGGATATTCAAAAAAGAAGTTACGCTCTTATACTTTACGTATGAAATTAAAAACAACAATTTAAGCATATAACACTTACTGAACTATATTTTTATAATTTATTAAAAACGACGTTTCGATTAATTACAATATCCAACACAGTCAGATGGTCAAACTTTAGATAGAGATAATACAATAAGTTAATTAAACTTGGTCCGCAAATGATTCGTTTCAGATGTACAGGCTGGCTTTGATAAGGACACTATGGCTTTCTCGGAAAGTATAGACGATACATCAGATTTTTTTAAATAAGCAAAAAGTTGCGTATTTTAGAGACTACTAAAAATACATTTGAAAAGAAAAAAAAAACAGTTTTCGAATGGTTCCGAAGATACAGGAAAATAATTGAAAAGCTGACATTTTTGTATTTTTGACAAACCATTCATTTGGTTTTAAAGAAAAACATTCTGCACCCATATGACGTTGCTAAAGATCATCTTCTTCATGGAAACTATAACTTTCCAGGAATTTCTGCAACAAGATACTAAACAGAATCATCATACGCAAACAAATAATGTTCATTCCATTCTTAATAATTAAAATCTATAGAAGACTACATGTTTCGGCCCATACTGGCTATCTTCAGGGTCTGATAAAGTCAACGAAAAAACAAATTCAAATGCCATTAATTACAAAATATAAACAGCAGAGAAATATGATTTGTAAGATATTTTTCTCTGCTGTCTATATTTTGTAATTAATGATATTTTAATTTGTTTTTCGTTGATGTTATATGAAATTACTTTTGTTTAACAATTTCAATAAGTAATCGAAACAAAAGTAATTTTCTCTTTATATGCCATTTTTCTCTATTATTTATATTTTTCAATTGATGACAACATTTTAATTTGCTTTTTCGTTGATGATATATGAGTGTGAAGATAACTATTTTAGGGAAAAACATGTAGCCTTTTATAGATTTTAATAATATTAAGAACTTTTGTAATAACAGATATGTTTATTCGAGTTATTCGCTTGATTTATTTCAAATATTACAATTCAAACTCTTGAAATGTTTCGACTGGTTTTCTGGCCTTCTTCAGTAATGCTTTTTGAACAATCAAAATAAATCCTCGGTTCGAGCCCGACGGACTGTTCTCAGAGTGAGATTTTCCTGATTTCCCTCACTCATTGACGAACCTTAAGTCGCTCCCCGGGCGCAGGCGTAATAACTAACATTTCAAAAAGCCATGTGTTCGAAACTGTGCTCCTTCACTTCGATAGATTTATTTATTCGCAATTGGAATGCTATTCAACGATACAAAACCGTACTTTATTCAGTACTTGACAAGTTGTGAATACTTACACATTGTCCGATCCCCATTTAGATTATTAATTTTTAAGCCAATACAAATTAGTTAATGGTGAATATTTGAACAGCAATGGAGGGTATGATAAAGTAAAGTTCTTCGTTGTTGAATGGCTTTTTGAAAAGTTATTTAATGTTAAAATAAAAAAACCCAAAATCATGTTTGCTTGCTTCTCTTTATGTGTATTTTTTCTAAACGTTCACAATCATGTTTTTTTTTTTGCGATTACAGCGCAATCTGTTGCTAATCGAAAAAAGTTTCAACCAAAAACTACATACTTGATAGCGTAGAATCCGAATCTGCAATACAAAATGGGGGTTCCCATTTAAGATTTCAAAGTTGTCCGCCCTCCCACTCGGGGGCGGTACCATTCACTGAGCCCCCTACATTATAACAAATCTTATTAAGATCTTTTTTTTGATTTGATGCAGTGTTTTAGAGATATTCCGTTGTCTCAAGATAAAAAACTCACCCTGTATACAACATAATTATAATTATTTATTTTTTAATTTATACAGCTTATGGCTAGCAAACATTTGATACTCTTCTAATTATTATTTTTTTAAAGGTTTGTTGCCGACCAAGAAAGCATAAGATTATTTAAAACAAAGAAATCAAAAAATCAGATACGATATGTTGTTTAAAATGCAAAAGATACTTCGCATGAATAAAAATGCTGTTTATAGATCTCAAAGTTGAGTGTTTCCATGCTTTTTTTCGACATCTTGCAGGTCCTTTGGAGGTAGTAAATGCAGAGGAATTAATAATTGCTACGCAAATTTTGAATCTGTAATTAAATATAGGTTAAGTAATTCCATAAATTAGCAAGAGATAATTACGTTGCGAAAACTTGCACTATCAGGAAGCTTTACGTACTCTTCTGCAGTGTAAAAATAAAGCAGTTAATAAACTTTGAATTACCGATTTTTATAGTTTTACGTATCCAGCGCCATCACGATTCGCATTTCTATCTTCAATGCATGCACAAAACTATTGCATTATTGGTAATCGTTCGATTGTCACGTGTTCCAAATTCACTCCACCACAAAAATGACATCATCATTCCTTAAAACAAATTTTCACCTTAAAATTAGTATTCATGTAGGATACGTTAAATATTAAAATCCTTATTAAAAGAATTTATTTCTTTTTGTTCATTTTTTTTATTTTTATCTAAAAAATAAAAAAAAAATGTTTCTTTGGGGAAAATTTTATATTTTGCTTAAAATAAGCTTTACAACCAAAAATACACTTAACCGCAAAATTAACGCACCACTTATATATTTCGATTTATTATAATTACAGTCAAAATTATCATACATTTTGAAAAACATATTAAGAATAGAATACACAAACAGAATTATTTCGATAATAACAATAAGTTTGACTTAAATGAATTGTAGAAATAAACAAAAACTGAAAATATGACTTCTTTAACAAAATCATGTAAAATGATCATTATTATTACGAACACAAAGATAACTTCTTTTGAACCGTATTTAGGTTATCAGTAACTAGTGTTACCACCTCTGGCTGTTATTGTAGCCTGACATCGTCGTGGCATACTTTCAATTAGAGATCTGATGGTTTCTTGAGGGATATCGTCCCATAGCGAATAAGACTTTGTCGCAGCTCGTCTAAGCTGTTAGGTTGTGGATGCTGACTTCTAATCCTCCGTCCCATTATGTCCCAAAGATGCTCGATTGGATTCAGGTCTGGACTACAGGCTGGACACTCGAGGATTTGAATATTAACGTAATTTAAATATTCAGTAACAATATGTGCCGCATGTGGCCTCGCATTATCCTGCATAAGAATGAACCCATCGCCAATGTAAGGTGCAAAAGGTATCACAAAAGGTTCTAAAATGTCTGTTATGTATCGTTCAGAATTCAGACGTCCACCATCAACGATAAAAAGTTCCGTGCGAGCTGTTAAAGATATTCCACCCCATACCATTACTGAACCGCCTCCGTATAATGTGGTTTCTCGAATGTTACATGCGGAATATCTTTCATTTGGCCTTCTGTACACTCTTGGACGACGATCAGAACTTACAAGGCAAAACCGTGACTCATCCGTAAATAACACCTGCTCCCAATGATGGATTTCCCAATCCACATGCCTTCTTGCAAAAGCCAATCTGTTTCTTCGGTGGTTTGCAGATAATCTGGGACCAGTAGCTGCTGCCCGAGGTCGTAAATTTTGAGTACGAAGTCTTCTTCTTATGGTATCTTGACTAACAGCAGTGCCATGAACCGCGCTTAGTTGTATTTGGAGGCTTCGTGCAGTAGTGAACCGTTCCCTAAGTGCTCGAAGCATCAAAAATCGATCCTCCACCGCATTTGTAGCTCGTGGCCTGCCTTGGCCACGTCGTCTAGCGTAATCGTTGGTCTCTACAAATCTGTGCAGAACCCTACCGACCGTTGTATGAGCCACGCCAAATCTTCTACCAAGTTCGCGATTTGTTAGTCTTCATTGACAAAGTTACAATTTGAACACATTCATCACGATTTAAATTTCGTCTAGCACGTTCCATCGCAAACATATGTATTCCACGAATGACAGTTATCTTATCAATTGGTAAAACAATTAAAAAACAATGCCTACTTTTATTTTAGAAGTGAGGCTTATTTACTTGAAAAACAAGCCCCTCATGAAAAGCTGCTATGATTTCAAAATTAAATAAAGAATACAGACAAAAACCTACAAAAGGCGTAATAATGAACAAATTATTATAACTAATATTAATGAATCGGAAAATATATAATATTTCTTGAAATAAAACCAAAAGTCAGAGTGGTGCGTTAATTTTGCGGTTAAGTGTATTATCGATTACAACCAAGTAAAATATATGTCTCTACACAAGAATAATTTCTTATTTCAAATACAGATATATTTGAAAGAAGTAAAACTTTTTAAGGAAATATGTGTACTTAATTGAAGAAATCCTTTTTATGTGTGTAGTGAAATTTTTTTTTCAATTAATTTTATGCTTTATTTATTTTTTATATATTTATTTTCGACTCAACAAGGATTAGTAATTACGTAACACAATCTTGCTCTTTGTAAATCAAAAATCACCATCATCAGAAATTGTTTATAAAGTTAGCAAGATCATCAAATCGTTTTGTAATCTCTATTTTTTTCTTCTTTTTCCATTACAGCACCTGCCTGCGCCTCGTAACCTCATTTCATCGCGTTGAAATTTAAATTTAACGATTCCATCGCTCATCTCGTAAGCTATTCGTCATAATGAGCGCTTATTATACAACACTTAAAGGTGTGCATTACACGCTCGCGGTTGATTCAGGACCGACTCCGGTCCTTCCAAATCGGTGCACGAATATCGCATCGATATAGAATCGCTTTATTCTTGCACACGCGTCATTTACCTGTACTTCAGCTTATACCGTAGGTGTTGCATATTATCTTTTACCTACCTTATTGCGAGTGACGATACACGAAAAGATAGGAAATCGGATGTCGTTAACAGTTCAAATAAGGCACTTTAACTGTAAACGACACCGCAAAGTGGGTCACCTAGTGACCTTGTTACAGCAAGTAACGTGTAGCGTTTGACTTTCTTGTATATGCGTCCGAGAGAGAGGTGCTCCCACCTTTCTCGTACTGATCTCATTTATGAAATTCCACAACGCGACACGCGTTCTAAACCTCATCTAAGTATTGGATTAGATTATCTATTATACCGGTTTCCCAGTCCGTAACTATTTCATTTATAAGTATTTTTTAATAACATTCGAAATGTATTATTTACATTGAGTTTTTTATTATATAACCTATCCTATAATGTTTTATCACTTCCGGTTTTACTGGAAATACGGTCAAATTTGAAATTTGAAGTAGAATACCATGTATATTTTGGCATAATCGGGTTTTACGTAATTTTCTGAGTTTATAGATAGACAGATATTTATTGCGTGAGACAACAATTTTCAGTTGCATACACTCGTCATATAAACACGGTTGATATAAACATATATATAATATAAAAAAATAATAAACATTAAGTAAATATGGACAAAACAAATAGAAAAAGAAACAACAAATATATTATAACATGCATAAACTATTCAAATCTAATGCTATTCGCAAACTTCTGGATTTCAAAAAACGGGTTTGTTTTGAGATATGATTTCACAGTTGTTTTAAATTGTTTTACGTTAAGTTCTTTCCATATATTGGGCAACATATTATAAAATTTTATCGAAAGACGTCTAAAAGAACTTATGTTTTTAGTAAGTCTAAATTGAAGTCTACATTGAAGAATATATTGATTAGTAAAAGTTAAGATTCCATGTTTTTTAAACAGTGGCCGACAAGAAACGTTGCGTTTAGCATCAATTACTATTCTAACTGCTCTCTTTGGCAAAATTGAAATATTCTGGTGCACTGAATCTCGCCACAGCAGTATTCCATAACTCCTGATGCTATTAAACAACGCGTGGTAAGCCATCAACAACGCACCGATGTCAATGCAATAAGTTAGATTTCTGTACATATATAACTGTAGATAAGCGAACTGTAAGTGAGCAAATGTGAGCACTTCACGTAAGTTTACCATCCAAAGTCATGAGACCAAGGCACTTGGTTTAAGAACTCATGATTTCTTATTTTTTGGTTACCAGAAATTTGATTTCCATTTTTCAATCCAAAGTGCCGCGATTACGCTAAAAACATTAACATAACACCAAAAAATAACAAATGTTCCAATCTCATGTTGTGTGTGCCTGCCTACTAGGACGTAACAAAGTACACTTTGACAATTTTACATGAGAAGTACACTTCTTTTAAATGGAACCTCATGGCTCCTCCGCATTAATCCAGCAGAGAGATTTTACCCGGCTTCAATGGTGTCAAGTACTTGGTACTCTAATTAAGTTTTAATTTATCTGTAGATTAAAAATACTGGATGCATTTAAAAAGCTATGCATTAAAATTGTATATTGTAATTGATAAGGAGTATTATAGAACAGTTGGCCGTTGGTAGAATTAAACAATAACTAATAAATTAATTGTTAATTGTGATTTTTGTTTGTCCAGGTTTTTTCTAATTATTTCACAAAATTTTGATTAACGTTTCTTTAATCGTTTTCTAAACGAAGTATATTGCTGTGAACGGCATCTGAATTATGAAAATAATATAACAAAATAATTATTGGATAATTAATACAAACAAGTAAAAAGAAAATTTAAATAATAGAAAATAAATACGAACACACAAAACGATATTACGAAAATGTTAATCAAAATTTTTACAAAAGACTGACACAACGATCACTATTGACAATTTATTTAGTACGTTCTGTTCAATTCTGTCAACGGTCAACTTTTCTAAGATAGTACTATTTGCCTACTTATTATATACAATTTTAACGCATACCTATCTCTTAAGTTTTTTTTTTTTATATCAGCATTGTTTATATACAAAGAAATAACTTTTAGTTCGAATACCAAATGCTTGGTATCATAAAAAACAGGACAAAAAATCTTTTAGATTAAGGCAGAGGACTCAAAAGGTTTCATAAAAAAATATTTTTTGTAAAAAAAAACTGTCGAGGTGCACACTGTTACGTCCTGGTAGGCGTATGAAACAAATCATTTCTTAGTGTTATGTTAATAGTTAGTTAATAGGAATATTTTAACTGTATTCGCAGCATTCTAGAAAGTTACGTTAAAAACGAATAGGTCAAAATATATATTCAAAATCTATTCAAGATTTTAAATTTTACCCTATTTCTGTTAAAACCGGAAGCGATAAGAAACCCTAACACAAGTTAAACAATTGGAACCTAATGTGAATAATACATTCCGAATTTTATCAAAAAATAATTATAAATAAAAAAGTTATGGACAAGTAACCTATGGGCTGTCCCAGCCGCGTATGCAGTTGTTGATTCAGTCTAAAACGTCTTAGATATAAGAAAGAAAAATGCCTGGGTAGAAACACGAAGAAAGGTTTTCTGTTTACAAAAAGAAATATTGCATATTTGAAAATATATGAATTTGGATGTGTTAGTATTTATTATGCTATGGCCGTTTCGTAATCTTAATTGTGATTTTTTCAACCATATGATTCTTTATTTAGATTTTGTAAGAAAAAATATTTAATAACACATTTTTTTCTTTTTATTATATCTGGCTTTAATTAAAATAACTACAATTTAAATTTATTAACGACTTCCTAAAAGGAACTATTAAGTTAGAATACTCAAAATTAGCAAAAAAATGGGTAAAACAACGAAAATAAAGTAAATTTGAACTACATTGTAAATTTAATTAATTAACTTTTATATAATAATTACGAAAATGTAAAAAAGTGATGAAACGGCATAATAAACAATAAATAATACTTACAAGTTAAAGCAAAATCGCGGTTCGCATCTCTAACCGTTTCCGCGATATTTGAGGTCAAAGTTTAGGAAAATCATTTCGACACTAGAACCTTCGATTAGGGCCTACTAGAAGTGCATTTTGACGGCGAATCGAATAATATTGGAGGTTAAAGTTTTGAAACATTAAATCGACGCATTTTAACGAGGCATCGAATGCCAAAAACCGGACTTCGGTATCTCTAATCGTGTCCGCGAAAATGTGCTGAAAATCGTTATTGTCCTTAGTTTTTACTCCTAAATTGTTAATTTATGTACGGAGTACGGTTCCAACTTTGTTATAGTGCCATTCTGAATATTCTTTTGGTCGCGCTGAATCTTTTGAGACTAAGCCGAATCATCTAACTACTGTAGTTCCGGGGTTACGTTAAAGAAACGGAAAAAAAAACCGTGTTTCTTGACCGGTTTCTTTTATATTTGAACACGATTTGCCGTTCTGTGCCCCTAAGAAAGGCCTAAATCCTAATATACTATGTAGTGTCGAACGTTTTTTTCGACGAGTATTCCATTTCCATCTCGCTCTCGATAACCATTTAGAAGATACTGTCGAAAATCGTAAATTTTGATCAAAAATTTTAACAAAAATAGGTAAAAGTTACCGAATCTGGAGATAACCCAAATGTGTTACACATCAAAATGCGCGCCTCTTCAAGAGAAATCGAACGGCATCGTACTCATCCTCTTAGCTCTTACCGTTCTCGAGATATGGGCGTTTAAAATTTATAATCGAATGACTGAAAGCGCGGTTCGCTATCTCTAGAGGCTAAAGTTTTAAAAAATCAAATCGACGCTAGAGTTTAGCTTTCCAATAGGGCCTACCAGAAACGTTTTTTGACGGCGAATCGAATGACAAAAAGCGTAATTCGCCATCTCTAACCGTTTCCGAAAAATTCGGGGTTAAACTTTGAAAAATAAATCGACCGTAGAGCCTTCCAGTGTAGCCTATCAGATGAACATTTTAATGAGGAATCGAATGTCGAAAATCAGAATTCAATATCTCTAAACGTTTCAGAGATATTCAAGAGAATACTGGTATAATGTCAAACGCTCAAATTTAAAACAAAACATAAACAAAGTAGCGTAATTTTATCATATTTTCCTTGCGTTTGATAAATTTACATATAATAAACATAGTAAACTATTCAACTTAACTGTAATAGGTAAGTACTATCAATCTATAAATTGATAAATATAATACAAATGCTTACTGAGGCACACAGATTGCACAGATTTCACGCATTTAGCGTTAATAATGTTTACAATTCAAGATGGAGTTATTCCTATTTACATTTTCCTTGTTCCTTTTCACAATCTTTACAACCAGAAATGCAACGTTTAAAACACTTTCTAGCACCATTGCTTACAAATTATGCACACATATCTATGTATGTGCATTTTGCAAATAAGGGAGCAAGAAAACCTAATTTCATAGACTATTATTAATAGAAAGCTAGACGTGACGAATAATGCTAATTAAGTGTGCTAATTAAACGTAAACAAGAATAATACCTTATATTATAACAACAAACACGAGGGTGATGATTAAAAATGTTTCAGTTGAAAACAAATAGGTGTCATAACACGTTATGTGAAATATCCCAAAATATTTCATTCATATACTTAGGTAAAGTCAGTATTCTAGTAAACATATTACGTCTGAACAATTTTGTTATGAATTTTTATTTGTAGTTGGTTAAGATAAATATGCATTACACTTGTTTGCGTTACACAAACTAATAAAACGTGTGTTTGACAGACACTAAACTATCCTTGAACGCTTGCATACATATATGACGTAATTTATTATGTTTAAATCTATTAGAATTTTATCCAATCATCTAAACTTTTTTATTTAAGTTATCGAGGTGACTCTACGTGACTTAATCAGCATTAGCTAGAAAAATATGGTCTATTTGCTCACAAACTCTTCATTGGAAATTAAATACGACCGGTTTCGTGAATTAAAAGCACATCCTCAAACTGGAATATAAAAGTTATCGCCATTTTTTTTTAAGGGGTGGTAATGCCTAAGCTATATTTTTTAGCTAGTAATTATTTTTAATTATTGATTGAACTATTGCTACTGCTTTTATATTCTGCCCCGAGGATGTGTATTTTATGCTCAAAACCTGTCGCATTCAATTTCCAATATAGAATTTGTAAGTAAATAGATAATTTTTTCCCACCTAGTGACTTTCTTTTTTACTAATCGAGAATTTTCTTCATTAAATTTTTCAAGATTTGTTTTTTTTTGTCAGCGGGGATGCCTTAAATTAATTTTTGAAAATACTGCATCAATTACAATAAGCAAATTTAAAAAGTATAGTTATTTTTATCACTAAAAGATGGAATTCCAAAGGAAGCGTCGTTCATCACTGCCCATATGATTGCTTTTACTTTTGGGCCACTTCTAAGACGGCGCCAAAACGGCAGAGGGAACTGGAATAGGAATATGTGGGCCGAGAACCAAGCACTTCTAAAAGCTTGGGGAAATACTCGAGTATCTTCCAGGTGGAAATAGACGCTATTGAAAGATGGGTGCAGTTCAATATAGACCGAAAACTGGAGATTATCATTATATTAGATAGTCAAGCTCAAGGAGCTCAACTCGCATGAAATCAGTTCCAAGATGGTCTGGGAATGTTTAGGGAGATGAACGAGCTAGGCAAAAGGAATAAAACAATCCTCCTGTTGGATTCGGGTCACACAGGAGTGGAAGGAAACGAAATAACGGATAATCTTGCAAAAAAGGGACTGGAATAGCATTTGTAGGGACTGAAAGCTTTTGCGGGATAATTAGCAGTACAGTGCTGAAGAAATTAAAAATGGCTACAGGAATACCTTCACGTCACTGTCAACTGAAAGGACATCTGAGTAAGCTTGAATTAGCAAAGTAATCTGAATGTAGATTTTGCGGGGAACAGGATGAAACACCCGCCCATCTCCTCTCAAATTGCGTAGCACTGTGCAACTCAAGGGCGTTGCACCTGGGAGTATGCGAAATCGACTTACCTAATCTGTACTTTCTGAAAGGAATAGGATTGAAAGGCCAGCTCTAAAAAAGCAAGACCAGAATTAGTTACATATCAGCCTTTGTTAACTAGGGTTAATGGTTTCTTTATTTCGTCTCGTCTTGAATTATATTAACGATTCAGCTTTTTATTATAGTAGCGCTGTTACTAAGTACTGCTTAATGACAGCAACTTAAAAACCAGTTCATTGCTTAATAAATTACTTTAGATAGCTTTAGATGTTTTAGTGGAGGGACGCGCACTGGTTCAGCTCGCATCGGAAACTGCCGATTGCTCTTTTCCGAGCCCACCGAGCTGAGTCGATTCAGTGTGTGTTCTGCCTTAAGGAGATTGGAGCGTAACATTTGTTGATTGCTCAATCATCTTTGATTTGGTACCTTTTGCGATTATACCCTAGCCTGCCCATGATAGAGGACTTGGAATCTCTCGATAGTTTTAATCAATTGTTTTCCGGGCCTTCAGTTGCAACTAATCCTCATTCATTTTATTTCTTTCCTGTGTGTGAGAAAGAGGTTGGAGAGGTTTCTGTCTCCCTGAGGGGTTCCGAGTCCTCGAGCATGGATAGCATCCCCATATCATTTATTAAAAAATGCATAAATACTTACTTGAAACCTCTGACGCACATTGTAAATAGTTCGCTTACAACTAGATGTTCTCCAGACAGTCTTAAACATGCAAAAGTTGTCCCTCATTATAAGAAAGGTTACCCCGACGATCTCAATAATTATCGACCTATAAGTCTCTTGCCAAGCTCCTTGAAGTTAATTGAGAAAATCGCTTACAACAGACTATCACTTTATAGTTAAGTACAACATCTTAAGCAGGTTTCAGCATGGTTGTAGAAAACCTTTTCTACAATCTCAACTCCTTGTGGCTTTTATTAGATCTGTCAAAAGCATTTGACAGAATTAATCGCCAAATATTGATATAAAAACTTCAGTGTTTTGGAATCAGAGGAAATGCCCTGTCACGGATATAATCATATCTATCAACAAACTGTACGAAACAAGCGGTCTCTATCTCAACTGACGATAAAACTGTCTATTCTAATGATATCAAAGTAAATAATAGCGTTCCACAAAGTAGTATCTTCGCACCCTGCTTCTCCCGTTGTATTTTAACGATATCCATGCTGTTGAATGTCCAACGATCGACTGTAATTTTATAACTATTAATTACGCGAATGATACTTCCTTCCTTGTGATGGGGGACAACCTGGACACCGTAACTAGAGCTGTCTCAGACTCTCTAGAATGCATTGAAAAATGGTTACAGGATAACAAATTGCAAATTAATCGTACAAAGGCAGAATTAGTTGTTTAAACCAAAAATTTAAAATTATCGTAGTCAGTTAATATTAAACAATAACTCCTACCAAGTTACGGATACTGTGTGTGTATTGGAACTTGTAGTGGACGATTTTTAAAATGGAAAAAACATATCGATGTATTAGCTAAAAATCTTAGTAGTGTCTGTTTTGACAATTGCGAGATCTCGTGGATGCGCACACTCTTCAGTTGATACGGTTGCTATTATCCTCACTTAAAAAATGCAATTATTCTGTGGGGGGTTGCAGTGATACTTCTTGAATATTTGTAATTCAAAAAAAAAACATTATGTACTTTATATAAACTTAATTTTAACCTCATGTTATGCAGAGGCCTTTAAAAAAAAAAAAAACTAAAATAGTGACTTTATGGATTGTATATCTGTGAGTCATTAATATTCTTTTTAATAGTAATCATCTGTTCAATCGAAATTAATTATTACATGATTATCACACTAGAAACAAAAGAAATTACTGCTACCCTAAAGCTAGATTAATTTTAACCCAGTCTAAATTATATGTGTTTAAAATTTTTCAATGTTTTACCAAATGAGTTAAAAATAATCAATTCTATGACAATTTTTCGTAAGAACTTATTTAGTTTTTTGTGTAATCTGGAACCGTAACCATCCAAGACTTTCTTGATTGGCAAGTACATTGTATTTGATAATTGGTTATGACGTATTGTACTGGTATTCTATTATTTTTCTAATCAAGCTGCAATAAAATATATTATTATTATTATATTATTACTACATATAATTACATATAATAATCGGTCGCATCTAACTCGAGATATGGTCCAAGTAATCAAAATTATAGCTTCGAGAAAACCAAAAAGTTAAATTTAGAAATTCATATCTCACAAATGAACCCATAAAAAAATTAATACGATTTTAGAGTTTAGGGGACCAAAGCAGATAATAAAACAATAGTCGCATCCAGTTTGCAACATGCCTTTAAACTGGTGTAATCCAAGCATTTCAGAATCGATTATTCGTCCCCACTAATATTGATATTTGAAACGTCATTCATTATTCGACTTTATACACCATTTACATTTCATCGCAATGCTATAACTAGGTTTTCGAATGAATTCGATTCCAGATTATGCCCATCACTTATAAAATATTCAGTAATTTAAAATTTTGAAAAATTACAAATAAAAGCTTTGCTAATGATTTAAAAATACTTTTGAATAAAACGATCGAAGAATGATGGTAACGATAAAAAATAGTTTGACGAATCAACTCTGATTTCACTTGTTCATAAGAGTATTATTCTGCTAAGCACTTACGTACCCATGAATAAGAGAGAAATACTTTAACGAAGGTATAATGATAAAAATAAACTACTTTATACTCGTACAAAGTATACCGCTTAAATGAACTTGAACTTCTCATTTACTACTTATATATCCATATTATTATGCAGTTAAATCTAACGGTACACACAAGAAATAAATGTATCTCCTACAAGAATGTGCTTGCGTGTATTACTAATAGATGAAGAAAAAAATTCTTATAACACTATGATATTTTAAACGCATTTATGCACACAGATTATTAACAAACAACTTTCCTAACCTTCCCGAGAGGTGCTTGAGGGTGTATCTGCTAGGCAATGTTCGAGTAGTATATACCAAGTTATAAAACAACAGTTATTAAAATCAATGAATATTTATATTAAGGACAATAACAGCATAACTGTTATATGTGCGGTTGCATTGCATTTACCTTATTATATTCGCGATTACGGTACACTCCTTCGCAAATAGAAACTTGTTCGATTAGCTTCGAATTGTGAACGGAAGAATTGAGTTGGTGTGCTATACAGTTTCCTGACACACGGTTTTTGTTTTTTATCTATGTGTAACATGAATCTTAACCTCATCTGCTGATTTACGATTCAATTTATATGACAGGGCAACCTTAAAGTAGCACGCTGAATAAATACATCTCTCATTCTCACATTTATTTCATTATTTATACATTTCCCATTCTTTTCGGATGAATGTACATTTAATATCATATAATCTAACTTGCAGACAAATACATCAATTTTAAAGAGCTTTTCCCAACGTATGTACCGAAACCTGAGATGATTGAGCAGTAATTGCGAATAGAAATTGTGAAAGTGTAGATGTGGATTGTTCTTGAACAATATTGCGTCGTCAAGGTAATGGATAGAAACTGCATTTTATAGATCCGGTACACCAAGTGTAAAAAATGCATACATAGCCTTTAGTGATTGAGATATGACTTAAATGCATGCATGTTTCTAACGGCATTTTTGTTAGTTAAAAAGGACGTCTCGGATTTGAATAATGTGTTTATGTTAATCATCTTCCATCAGGATAATTCATAAAGCGTGGCTAGGTTTACGAAATTAGTCATTACCTTGTTATAGGATTTTATTTTATTATAAGAAATAGCTTTCAATCAACTAATACAATAAAATAACCATTGTTCTTCATCAAGACTAAGTACATAAATTCTGAATATACGTTACCTGATGCATAGATGCTGAAAGGTTTCTCCCATTCAAAGAAATTTTCTTTACGTCAAATTTTCCCCTAAGCTGACTCTTTTCAACATTTTCAATTATCATTTCTTTCACATGCATACTTTCCTTAATGATTTTGTTTACAATTTCGTTTATATACCGTTCAGCTTCGATATGATAATGAGACTAATGTATTTGTGTATGTGTCTCTTATAAGTTTTCTGTGTTCAATTAAACTTCTCTTAATCCCTTCAAAGCATCAACTTCTAAATCAGCGGCAGAAGTCTTCGTTGTTTTACATTGAATATTATTTTTCTGTAATGTAAAGACATCAGTACACAATCTTCTCATTGAAAGTTCTGGGACGGTCAATTATCTCCAGAAAAACACATCGAATCGAAAAACAGAAAGAAAACAAAACACGCCTTTAATAATGTTTAAAGGAATTATGCAAGAGCACCAAACATGGTCCTCTCAGGTGGGTGGAAAATATGGCATGGAAACCCCAATTTTTATTGCAGATTTCGAAATCTACGTATCAAAATTCGAAAATCTTATCTGAAACATTTTCTTTTTCAATTATTTATAGAGGACGTTAGAATTCCCAAGAAATAATTTTTGCGAATTTCTAAAAAGAAGTCTAGAAACCATCAAAATACTGATTAGAAAAACTAACCACTTATAGAATCGTCTGTCACGTTCGAAATCACTAAAGGTACAATTGAATACCTTCAGAATATGGAAAAGAGCAAACTTAATAGTAATAATAATGTGTAAAAAGAAGAAAAATGTCCTCAACATTCACCAAAATTTTTTAAACATATTTAAGACTGCATGTTTCGGCTCACAAATGCCATCTTCAGGTCTTAAAACGTCATGGTACGAAATCTAAAAATCAAAAAGTCAAAAATGGACATCCAAGAGACAAACAAACACAAAAAGAACAGATTAAAATTAAAATTAAGTGTGAGACAGTTACTTACCTGTGCAAACGGTCTCACAGTTAATTTTAATTTTAATCTATTGTTTTGTGTTTGTTTATCTCTTTGTTCTAACTTGTATAATTTTTCGAACAGTTAGTTTTTGTAGGTGATATTTTGACCATATTCAGATTTCTCTTCAGAATTCCACAAAAATCATTTCTTGCGAATTTCAGCGTCTTTCATCAAGTATAGAAAAAATATTTCAGACAAAACTTTAACATAAATATGATAAATGAAAACTTTTGTTTCTCTATTCCTAGAACTACGGTCACAACTCATGTTTTGTTATTGATTTGATGTATGCCATAAATTTTCTCCGAAGGAAAGATATCAGCAAAAAAATGTAGGAGTTTCTCATGAAATACTTACTTCATGATTGCGTAAGGTTAAAAAAGACAAGACAATAACAAGGTTATTATTGTAATTTGCGCAAATACCACGCCTTTAACCTAATTACAAATATTTTATAATATTTATCACCAACAGATGTTTATAATGTGCAGAAATAGTTTTATACAAGAACTATTGTTCTATTCTATAGAATTACGTTTGAGCCATCAAATATCAACTGTTAAAGTAAAAAAGAAAAGCAAATATTTTATAATAATTAGATTTTTGCTAAATTTGCATAAAAATACCCTTCCGTACAAAATCATTTAGATATCTTGAACGTCAAATTTTGTTGCCACACAATAAATATATTTTATGAATGACTTGTATGATACGGCGGATTCCCTATAACAATAAAATTTCTCATATACTACATATAAAATTGCGAAAGTAGACGAATGCATCAAAAAAAGACGGCTAACAGCTTTCCAGTGAGGATAGATTTCAAGCAAGGCATAATAGCTTGCAACAGATTATATAAATTTCTCCTATAATAACTATTTAGTACAGGACTTTCTCTATGTTTAACGGTAAAATCTCTGTAATAAAAATGATAGTTACGGTGATTAGATGTTGAATATATTACCGCTTTATCCTTTAGAGAAAAAACTAATATGTAATTACGTTTCAAGGACGCTTGTAATAAATTGTAATAAACTAGTAAACATTCTATAGGTGTGTTCCATCTGTTTCATAGTTCTAATAATGCCCAAGAAATATTTTAATATTATGTTTTCATCTGAGTAGTTGTCAGAATAACATAGTTTATTCATCCCTTAATTAAGTTTATAGAAGTAAGGGCTGAATTACCCTTTACTAGAAGCGACTGTAAGCTAGTTCGTTTTGATGTTAGTATATCTTTAAAAGTTCTTTTAACTTCGCAACTAGTTAGTGGGGCAAATTTAAAATATGGTATCAAAGCACTGTATTTTGTGAATGTATTTGCATTTGGATTTTGATTAGTACGCAGTTCATGTAGTGTATGTAAATCTGGGTTTCTGTTGAGCACTGCCATAATTTTTTGACTTAATTTTTTAATTCTCCTGGAATAACTTTTAATTGATTTACTGTATCATTTAAGTGATTTAGACCTTCTACTAATTGTATTTTTCTGTTCTAAAAATATTGTATCGTTGTTACCATGCTTACAAAATGATTATTTATAAATTGCAACTCGTTTAGTAAGCTACTAGCGTCGTTGGGCAACTGCCCAATAAAGTCTTTGAGAACATTGATATTGCTACTACAAAATTGTGTTGCTTCCACTCACGTTCCAAGACCTGGAACTTTATTTCTATACAAGCTTATTCGTAGTGGAGCTTTCTTAATTTTTTTTACACTCGCTATTAATTTATCGAGATTTGGGAATTTATCCCGTACAAGCTCACAGATGCGGTATAACTATGTGCAACACATGTTGCATGTAATAGATTAGGATATATGGCTTTTAATAGTTTTCCAGCTTTTAGCATATATGCGGCAGAATCAGTGAGTTGTAACAGGACTCGTTCACTAGTTTCAGGGCCAAGCAATTTTGATAGGCTTTCTGTTACAATATTGTTGATTAATGCAGCATTTACTTCTTCCATTACTTTTGTGGATATTAAGTAGCGAATTTGCTCAATAGTGGGATGCAATACCCCAATGCCTACATTCACAATGCATGGATTTAAAATATCCAGTGCTTCATCCACACTGACCCAAAAATACTGATTGGCAACTTTTTGCTTGATTTTTAGCTGTAACATTGTTGTAACATTTTAGTTTTAAGATGTTGAGTGACACTATATGATTTCATCTCTGGATTGTATAATGGTTGAACAAATGATACAATGAACCTGCGATTCACGTACAATGGAAATATAATCGTCATGATCAGCAATTGAGCGTTCTATTGATCTCTGAGCTTTAGATGTACTCGCCATGATAACTTCTGACACGTTAAAAAAAAATTATTAAAATCCAATTTAAGTGTGCAAAAGTGCAAATTGTTTTTAAATACTGCGTAGAATTCCTTAATGTGAGAAAAATAACACTATTCCATTCAATATAAAAATGTAATTTTACTACGGCTCAACGAAGAAAGTCCTACCTATCAAGATCTGTCGAAATAGCAACTATATTTTGTGTAGGGTATTCATAAATTGATTGTCAAGTTTGCAAATAGAATATTTGATTGTTGAGTATTTATTTTATGGGTTAAATACATTCGCCATCATATCCACCATGTAAACATGACTTTGTGGTGATTGTTTCGGCATGTGCCAATTGTGGGCAGTTAATCAATCTAGGCTCTTACTCCACTGCAATATGCAAGGATGGCAAATCTAGAACAGTTTGTAATACCAATGCGAGATAATACGATATTGCTTCCATGATTATGTTGTTTACAATCGATTGTATGACCACAAACTTCGCTGTAACTTATTTTCGCTTTTGGGCGAAAATGACGGCAAGCTACAATAAGGTAATTGCAAGAAATATTTTCAATATAGCTTGTTACCATTCTTAGAAGTTTTATATGTTGTACACACAGACATCATAATTTTATGCGAATTGTGGTTTATCGGCATTTCCTCTCAAAAATGGCATGGACCAGTTGGCGAGAAAAGTCCTACATGTCTTATTATGAGCATTTAATTCAGTGTTATAGCTGGTGATCACAAATGTCATGTGCGTACAGTTTAGTGAAGTTTGTGGTAAGGGGTTTTGAAGTGTGTATTGGTATCAGCACCATAGTTTTTGTCATCAAAACACAAATATATTTGGAAATGATAAAATTTGTCATAACTGTTATATTCGTCAGTCGACAATATACCTCTTATGTTCCTTTTCTTGCCTAGGTTGAAGATTCTTCTGGTTCAAACGAACGCTTTTTTGTTCTCATGCCATGTAGGAATTTATTTAAAGCATTAAATATTGTTACAATTATCGATGTACATAGATTGGAAGCGAATGCATACATTCATAAACACAGACACGAGTTATTTTTATATATACCCATACATAAGGCTTACCTTAACTTATAATCGTGTATTGTGTATTGGTATCTAAACAAAATGCTGAGTGAATTGAAAGAAACATTTGACTTTAAAACAAACTTAAAAGAACCACACTACACCATAATGGCATTCTTAGAAACTACTAACTCATTCACATTTGTCCAAAATAAGAATTTTTTCTTTAAATAACCTTTCTGCAGCGCATATTTCGTTTTTAATCTATGAATTGTTTTCTATTTTATTTGCTTTCTTTTTATATTTGATACACACCATTTATATGCATGTTTCATGTGCTCGGAAATATATTTCATATTATTATTATTGCGCATTTCCACAAGATTCATTCGTTGGTGGCAGGTGTATGATTTCTGTGTGATGATTTTCACCTTTTTGTGGCAAGAAATAACGAAAGCTGGTCTTCAGTAAACATGGTTTATTTCGTTCACAACTAACTAACACTAGATCTACACTTTGTCCACTTATGATACCCAAATCGTTACGTGGAGCTTGTAAAATTCCCACTCTCTAAAAAATCTGTCTTCGACATTACTTAAAATTAATAATAATTCAATGCTCCATTATGATATATAAATTAGGGATGAATGGCCAAAAATAGAGCACTATCGGTTTGAATTATTTATTTTGTCAAATTGCGACGTTTCGACTAAACATTTAATCTTTGTCAAGCAAAAAACAAATCAAATAAAACCTCGTTATTCAGTTCTAAGATACACATATTAATAAGATTTACGAAATTTATTGCACAAATTTGTATTTAAAATTGACACCTATACTGTTCGAGTAAGCAAGCGTTTGCTTACTGCTGTGCTGGCGTGCTCTATTTTTGGCCATTCATCTCTAATTTATATTACTTAAAATTGTTTAAAAGGACATCTTAAAGTGGAATGGGGAACTATTGCTGATGTAGAAAATGTAATATGTTTGGGTAAGAAAAATTCGGTAATTTCTATTAGTTAAAGTGATAATAAGGGTTTCAGGGAAATTTCAACATTTCGAGGAAACTGTATAATAGGTGGTCTACCCTGCACGGGTTATATTAATCTATTATAATTGAGAGATAAAAGATAGCAGACCCTGTATAATAATTGCAGTTTCTGTACACACGTTAAGCTCAAGATAATAAATTTATCGTCGACGGGTGTAGGAATAGTACTAATAGATACAGAATAAGACATAATAAATGAACATGTACAAAATAAATAGACAGTCATAGACACATTATAGTGAGTTCTAAACTTATAAACCACAAGAGCAGGCACGAATTGAAAGGACTAACAGATGTTAGAGAAATATTAGGGTTGTTAGACACTGGAACTAATTTTGTGAAGTATGATAAATGTTCTGTAAATCCTTAAACTCTAACATAAACGTGGAAAAGACAAGTAAGTAACAGTAAATACAAAATACAATATGTTAAATGTACAGGTGTGCCACCGAACTCGAACATTAGTTTTTTTTTAACTTCTAGTGGAAATTTGATTTTGAAACTTGCAGTGTAGACATGACCTACTGTCATCTATTTAACGAAAATATTTTCAACTTTATAGCACTTTCGGTATACAGGGTGTTGATATCAACTTACTTATTTTAAATGGAATGGTATAATTTTTATCGGTCTAATGAATTTGGCGAGTCATTTGCAACTAGTTTATACGAAGGTTCCCTATCCCTAAACTCGACCGTTTTTGAGATATTTTCATTTTCGTTGATTTTTTGACATTTGCACTCTTTCAAATAAAATCAAATATTTCATGAGATAGCAGATATTTAGTGGTTCTACTAAAGTCGATGTAAATACAAGGACGTAGCTATAAGGTGTTATAGCAGTAATCACTAAATCACATACCGCGTGTTCAAAAACGCGCCTCCAATGTGGATACCTTTAAGCTAACAAAACTTTATTTTTGCAAATAGAACATGATATTTTTTACTACAGCATTGAATGCAGCGCAAAGTTCTACATCGATTGATATTAGGGTTTGGTATACCTATTCTTAATACTTTTTGAAGTATTAGCATTTCTTGCAAAAACTTGCTAAAAATAGAGCTAATTCCAAATTTCAAACAAATAAAATGAGTTTTTTTCCTACAAAACACTCTGTACATTATTTGCCTAACCTATCTCAATATTTATGTTTCAGATATCTAACGTTCATTCGTTTCTTTTAGTCATAGAGAACGTACATTAATTATTAGATAGTAGGCCATGACATGTGCTAACAAACAAGTGTTGTTGGTAATTTACCAAATTGCGCAGGGCTAAACCCATACTGCATGGGTTAAAGAGTCATATCTTTTATAGCAAGTCCTAATGCTGAAAACTCCTTCATACATTTTCTTCTAACAAGTAAAATATTGTAAATCGAAAGAAATAAGAAAAACATTGAAAGTTACATATCAAATACCATTTTAGACTTAATTACAGTCATGAAGAATGTAACAATGATTAGATACCTACACTTATTTGCAATGAATAAAACCTCAAAAAATACAAAGGGAAATTAAAGCAGATATCCTAAATACACCCATAATATTTCAAATATTGTTCACTTTGTAGGCAAGCCGTCTGACATGGAGTCTCCGAAAACAATGCGGCCTCTTGGTTTTTTGTATTAAATTAGGTATTAAGCGATACAGACAGATAACATAAATCAGGAAAAAAACTATTAAAAGTTTTCGAAATGTCCAATATAAATGTTCTTTCAGAATAATATTTTCTTAGTTTTTTTTTTTTAATCTGACTTATTTTCGATGAATTTAATAAGCAGGTAAAAATATTAACATGTAATTTTTCGTATAATATTTATGGCTTATTAATATTTTATAATTACAATTACATAAAATTTGCTAATAATTGGAAAACTTCCAATGATAACTCTCTCAGGTATGAAAACCAAACAATGCAAAAAAGATAACACATCATTTAAAAAATAATATACATAGTGTTTTTAAGAAAAAAATATTTTATTTACTCGAAACTTGGAAATTAGTCATATTTTAGGCAATAAATGCTAATATCTCAAAAACTATCAAAAATAGGTATACCAAACCCTAATCTCAATCGATGTAGAATTTTACGCTGCATTCAATGCTGTAGTAAAAATACCATGTTTCATTTGAAATAAAAAAGTTTTGTTGGTTTGAAGGTATCCACATTGGAGATGCGTTTTCAAACACCCTGTTTGTGATTCGGTCATTATTGCCATAACACTTTCCACCTACGTCTTTGTACTTACATCGACATTAGTAGAACCACTAAATATCTGATACCTCATCAGCTATTTAATTTCACTTGAAACAGTGCAAACGTCAAAAAATAAACAAAATTACAAATATCTCAAAAATGGTTGAGTTTAAGTATAGGGAACCCTCATGTAAACTAATTACAAATGACTCGATACATTCATTGTACCGATAAAAATTGTACCATTTCATTTAAAATAAGAAAGTTGATATCAACACTCTGTATACGGAAAGTGCTATAAAGTTTGAAAATATTTTCCTTAAATAGACCACAGTGGGCCATGACTACACTGCAAGTTTCAAAATCAAATTCCTCCTAAAAGTTCAAAAAAAATCTAATGACCCAGTTCGGTGAGACACCTGTATATGGCTTTTTTAACTTTATAAGGTTACAGAAAGTAATATATTTACCAAAAACAGTTTCCTGGCTACAAAGAAAGAATTGTCAACAGTGCAAAAGAATTTCACATTATTTTACCCATACTTCTCAATAAATTACTATTATTTATGCAGGTACTACTTACATCTAACGCTGTCCGCATGGCGTATTATAAAATACAGAGCAGCAGACTTGCACTAGTGCAACTGTGAAATATTGAAATCGTTTAAAAATAACCATTCCGCCAGGTCAAAATATTTTCAAAGTTCATGACACTGAACCTCCGTTTTCATCGGCTGTGGCGTCTTCATCAACGCCCACATTTCCAGACTGGCTGATGCATCGCCGGCGGCGCGGCAGTCTTTTCTCAGGCGTTCGCTGATCTAAGCCGGTTATTTTGTTACTAATTCTGCCCGAACGTAAATGTTTGGCTTACGCGCAAAAGCCGATATTTATTTTCGCCGGGTAATTTAATCGGTTGAGATTTTCGTTTCTTCAATCGTTACGATACATTACCCTAAATGTAACTATGGTTTTACGAAATAATTAATTTAAATTAAAGATAACTGAGACAGGTTGTAGTTTTATATAAAATTTATTTGACGAGTTCAATAGCTTTGCAGAAATGTGGTTTTTGATCGTTGATTCATTTGGAATTTGGTCCAAATTTTTATGCAAATCATGTTTAAAAATAAGTCACAGTCATAAAGGTTATTCTCCTCTTTAAAATACATATCGACTTTATTCTATTTAAATTGTTAAATGAATATGATGTCAGATGTAGTTACAACCTGTTCGCAAAATAAATATGCTGTAAACATAGTTATCATAATAGAACCTTTTCATTTACCGTCCAGCACAAGTCATTTCAGTTTTGTGGGATAAGCTCCAAATTATTGAAATATGGTAGGAGGTAGCGATGGGCAAATGAGAGGGAATGTATTCGGTTTTAAAACAATTAGACATACACATGTTTTGTCGGCTCTTAGAAGCAATACACTCTCATTCCTTGGGCAAATAAATACGAGTATGTCTAATCCTTGTGAAACGGAATCTACTTCCCCTATTTTGCCTATCCCTAATAGGACCATTACAATTTAGAGTCCGTTGCAATAGAGAATGGTACATATCATCACCAAAAGCTGTGCGAAGGCTGACGTCAATTACGCCCCCTTACCAGCTACCACTGCCTGTTACTTAGTAACGAGGCATCGGCTACCAATATTCGTTCATTGCGCATGTGACGTCATGTACCATTTTCTATTGCGACGAACTCTATTTCACATAACCACTGACGTTTCTGGTTTTGAATTTGCTAGTGATAGCCTCACTATATACATATTACATACGGCGCTTATTTGCTTCAAGGAGAGAATGATCGAATGTTGTTTCTACGTCTTTGAACTACACTATCTGCAATTAAAAACATGAAGATGGTGTTTCTTTCCGGGAAAATGCTTGGAAAGTTAATCGTTATCACTTTACACTAATAAAATTTAACGTCAAATTCCTCAAAAAAAAAAGGTGGGTTAAAGATCAAATACCCATAATTCAATTTCTTAATTTATTACCAAATTTTCGCTGAATTTTCTCAGCTTCTTCAAGGCACTACAAAGAACAGTGCACTTACTGCATTACAGCATTGGAACCACTTCCACCATCATCCCCCCTCCCTTCTTCTTCTTCCTCCTCCCTAACACACAATTGTTATCAAATAAAAAAAAATGTTTTCAAGAACACTAAATATTATAATTAAGAGTTCCTAGAATAATGATTTGCAATCGGAAATGGTTAGACGCATACCCAATTTATAAAATTGGAATAAACAAATTTTCACAGGAACAAGTAACTATTAAATAACAAGATTGCGCAGATAATAATTGTTTACAGAAGTATTCTAATACGAAATCTTTTTCCAGTAAAAATGTTCATAAAATGCTTTATATTTGGAGATGATTTCAATTTTCTTAATAATTTTCCTCCATCGAGTTCTGTTCTGTGACTACATTTCCAGTACAATATCTCCAAAGTTCTTAAGTCTGCTGTCGTAGCATATAGCCATTTTTTCTTCGGCCTACCCCTTTTCTTTTTTCCCCCTTCTTCTTCTTTCAGTACTTTTCTGAAATGTCTGTGTTCTGGTATCCCGATTACATGTTCTATCTCTACCTCTGTGCTTTAACATGCTGGACTATATCGTTGTGCCCGTAAAGTTTCTTTATTGAAGTGGCATCCTTTCCTCCTCCCATAATCGTTTTATCTAGGTGCTAGTCCTTTCTTTCATTTTGCCCTCTACATATTTTAGGACTTCTACAGGAATACTATTTTCCGCCCGTTCGTCATCGTCTGGTAGGTACTTTTAGATCCTGACTATGTTGTTCACAATCTCCAACGTCTAGGAGTTCATCAAAGTATTTTACTCAGCTGTTTAGTTTTTATTCGATATTTCCTATTAAATCCTTCTTAATTAAACAAAAAATGGAAGGACCGACTTTACTAGCTTTTCCGGCAATAGCCTTTAAATGATTCTCTATAAATTAAAAAAAAATACGAATGTAAATAAAAAAAATCAAAGGAAACAAAAAAGTGCTGTTGCTGGTAGAAACAAGACAGGGTTGGACCTTAAAGCAACAAAATCATAAAGTGCCCAAAGTGAAAGATACAAAGAGATCGTAAAAATTATGATACAAAGAAATTGCCTTTGCAACATCTTACAAAAACTAAAAATTGAGCTTTTTTTTTTGAATTCTTTAAACTTTCAAAAACGTTTTAAATCTTTAAACTCAAACTCGTGGCAGAAAGCGTGCATCCAGCGGTTTGATTTGTTGGATAGGCCAACTATATCCACCTTATAAAATAGAAAAAAAAAATAGAAATCATTTATTTACAATTCTTGCTCTTGAATTTTCTTTTATTTACACTTTTTTATATGATACACTTTGATAGTTTTTGACAATACTAATGCTCATCCCATTTCTTTTGCTTATTTTTAACTAACACCAATATTAACCTCATATCATCTGCTCGTTTTTGACCTGCACTCAAGCATTCTCAACAACATCAATGGAGATTCCGTCTTTTCTGTTCGTTTTTGACCAGCACCAATACATTTGGGACAACACCAATCCTCATTTCACTTCTTTTGCTCGTTTTCAACCGACACCAATGGCCATTACATCTCTTTTGCTCGTCTTTAACCAACACGAATACCCATCTTATCCCACTTGCTCGTTTTTAACCAATACCAATATATCCTAAACAACATCAATGCTCATTTCACCTCTTGCTTGCTTTGATGAAAGTCAATACATTGTGAATAATACCGCAGTGTTTCATCACTTTCTTGATCGAGGTTTGGAGGACTCTTGTGACTTTCTCATCGAAGCTAGAAGTCGTAATCTTTTGTCACGCGGAACGTCAATAAGACTTTTTACTCAATCGACGCGTTCCGATATGAATCTTTTTATTGATTCTAACTATTAAAAAAATAATAAATCAAGCGTAGAGACAAAAACGCCACTTATGCCGTAGATTTGGCAAAAGACATTTTTTGATATTAATAAACATCATTTCAGAAAAATTCGATAGGGGTGCGTTTTTAATTGCAGATTAATTGATTAATTATTGATAGATAATACTAGTACATTCGATCCAGTCTGACCCCATTTATGAGATAATTGCTAATAAATTATTAGGTATTAAATTTCAATAATTTAAACTATTATTAAACACTTTTAAAAGGACGCTAACTTGACAGTTCTCAAAAAATATTTGACAGATTAAGCCTACTATCTATCTTGTCACTCACAGGTATGTCTTTATTATTTTTAGACATTTAGTTAAAAGTCCAATTTTAACTAAATGTTTAAAAATAATAAAGACATAAGACTGGGAAATATTAGTAATAAAACCACGTGAGGAAAGTGCTATTGCAGGCCTTGGGCAATTACAAACCTCATCTTCGGCTCGGCTTATAATATTTGCCCGCGGCGTGCAATAGGGCATTTTCCTCCCTTGGTTTGAAATATACTATTGGTCGCTCTTTAGCCGGACCTTTGGAAAACGTAGCTTTTGTAGATTTTTATAACATTATAATTGCAGAATAATGGCAAATGAAAACTTTCAGGAGCTTTTTGCAAGAAGTCAGAATTAAATAATGCGTTTGTTTTAAATTTTAATATTTGTTTCATTCTGATTTATTGTTACCATCTTATTATTTATTATCGCTATTTCTTAGTTCATATATATTAGATTTTTTTTAAATAAAGGAAGACATTTGTTCTCCTGCCATTAGTAATAGATTTCTTTCATTACGTTCTCTGCTATCTTTTGTTATGAAATCAGTATTCGTTTTCATAGCTATTACACCAGCAGAAGGTCCCGCATATTTCTTATCCACCGCTTCTGTTTACATTCAACGCCAAGTAAACCAAGTAGTTACCAATTACCAATTAAAATATCAATCTTTTCGTTCCAGTTTCGCCGTCGACCACAACACTTTCTTCTCCGTCTCATTTATACAATAAGACCACCATCTCATTATCCTTGTGGTAATACCTTTCTTTAATCTATGCGAAACGTCGTTCAAAACAAGTAACATGATTAGAGAGTGTACCATCGGGCGAGTGAAAGGCGATTTATAGCGCGCGTTCTTTCTAGAATTTAGAACGCTTCTTCTTCTACTACCTCCTTCGCGAATTGTCAAATCGTCCTACCGCGTTTGGCTGGCTCTAATGGCGTGGCATGAGAACGCGAACGAGTAGGCCGAGAGTGGTTAGCTAAGATGAGGTTCCGAGAAAGACTGATTCCTTCGAAGGCGGTCAAGACGACCGGGTCTTGGCCCATAGTGGCGCCCCCCATGGGGTGGCCAAATAACTATTTCGTGTTATTACATTGAAGGTATTACCGCAACCGGTTATAGTACATTCGAAGTGAAATTATGTAATGTATTTATTACTTAACGGGTTATTATTATTTGTTTTATGAAGTTATTTTTCAAAATTAAAATAAAGTGAATCGGTTATGGTTCTTTTACCATGGCTAGCTATGGTATTTTTTCGGTCTACAAAAGTTCCAAATATTCAATGAAATGAAACTGAAATAGTACTAGAGGTACGTATATTTTTCTTTGTATTCTAGTTGTATGTACGTACAATTTAAAAAAAATCACCTTGGAGAACAAATTGGGTTTGTCAAAATAATTAAATTGATTTCCCAATGTTAGTAATGATAGCTTAATAAAAACGATACTATTATATTATATAACATTTACCGAAACTAACAGCTTTTTCATTTTATTTAAATATAATATCAGTGCGTTTTGTATAACAAACATCATCAACTACACAATAAATGAATGAATAAAAATTGGGTGAAATTTTCACATATGGTTCTTTCAAAAGCATTTAATAATAAATAATAATAAAAACTAATAATTTGATTTCTTGCAAATCTTTTCAGCAAAATTTCAATCGATATCAGTTTTTTTGCTGAACGTGTCAAAACTTTATAGATAAACTTTATTTCTTTTTTTTTCTATTTCTGTTATTGTATTGTTTCAAATAGTGATGCATAAAAATAGTTCCTTACGTTAACAGCTACAACCTGCTTCTGCTACTTTTGGTTAGCAGTTTAAAAACGCTGCTACATTTTTTTTCCCGTTTCCTTAAATAGCGGTATACGTTACACAGATAAACTGTTTCAGCAATTTTGCACACCGCCTCAAAGTGTCTTTGTTACCGCTATTCACTTAATATTTATATGCATTTATATTGTGGACAACTCTATTTGATTCAGTAGCGAATGGAAATACATACTTACATACATCTACATTAAGTAGATTTAAGTTTAATTATGTATTGATTAAGATTGTCCTGTAATTGGATAGAAATCTGTTGGGCAATAAATAAATAAATAAATAAATAAATACGTACACATGTGAATAGCTTTATATACACCTAGGTATTGTATATATTTTTGCAACTAATATAAATAATTGATTAATAAATGAAAAAGCATAGTTTCTTAAACGGAAAAGTATAAATTTTTCTATCAATTATAAAACGATGATTGTAATAAGTAACAATAATAACTAGTAATAGGTTTTGAGGGGTTACGTTTCATAATGATCGAGCTTGTATAATAATATGTATTGTGCGGTTTTGCATAGGTATTTCTTAACCAAAATCGATAAAAAAAACTAGGAAAACTAATCAACAAAACTTACATTGTATGGGGTTGATACATAAAATAACTACTAAAATAACTAACCACTAAAATATAAGTATTTATAAAAATATCATCTTGATTATGTTTTTTAACGGTAAAAAAACATCTATGATACATAGATAGTGCCACAAAATAAACATGAACTGTTTCTTACAGTAAAAGGTTTTTAGTGCTAATTATTATAATAATATCAATGTAATTTTAATAGTAAGCTATTCAAATCTATTTGACAAAAACTTACGAAATTTTTTCAATTTAATAATCACATGAAAATAATGTTTTTTTATTACATAACACTAAAGTTACAACTACAAATTGCAACAAATTAATAAACTTTCAAAAAATTAAAAATCAATTTACTCATTTAAATTATAATTACCTCCATTACTTACCAGTGTTGTAAAAAAAAAGTAATCACTGAAAAAAATTATCCCTTCTGCGCCACGCCCCTCCCAAAGTGATCAAGATGATACCTAAATACCCTATAATATTTTTTTTAATACGTTTCGGCTTTTAGTTCAAATCTTTTTTTTAATGTAGTATTCTGCCCATAACACAAGAGAATGTTTTTTGTTTAATACTGAATTATCTTTTAATTTAATCAAATATAATCTATAGGTATTATATTTGCCCTGCGAAACAATATTTTAGATGGATAACTCTACACTTACATTAACAGTAGTGTGCATTATTATAACAGGGTTTTCCACGGAACTGGCTAGTTAAAAGTTTCCCGATTTAAAGAAACCCTTCAGTTTTAAAAAATGGAGCTTGTAATAATTTGGTAGTCACTGTTGCTTTCTAAAATATCTTTTTTTTTAAGTTTTTTACACTTTCGGTTAACCCGAGGCCGCAACGAACTTTGGTATTTTCGATGAAGTACTTTGTATATTGTACGTTTTTGAAGTAAGCACAAAATTCCATACCTATCTTTTTAATAATGAAACTCATGAGATTAGTGGTCCAAAATTTCTTTAATTTCCTTAATTCGTTTTCCTATTCCTTACACTCATACATTTTAAAACCGTTTTTAAAATGTATGTGTGTCCGTTGAAATGTGACTCAATTAAAAATTGTTTTTAATTGTATAACGAATCTGACAAAAATACAATGAAATACGAAATAGAAATGTAGCGAAAAACAATACCTTTGAGAAAGACGAAATTCCGTCGAAACGTAAGGAATAGGAAAATGAATTAAGGAAATTAAAGAAATTTTGGGCCACTAATCTCATGAGTTTCATTATTAAATTTATAATTCCAGTTTGGCCAAGAAAACAAAATTTATTAATACCTATCTTTGTTTCTAAGATATTACGATTTTTTGTGCAAATTTTAACATTTATATTGCTTTATATTCTAAGTATCCAATGAATGTTATATGTGAAGGTTAGATAAGAGTAATAAAACTCTTCTTCATTTAAATGAACAAAAGAACGAAGTTTATTACTCTTATCTAACCTTCATTTATATTGTTGTACCTAACTGATTAATTTTCTCATGCTTTAAGTACCAGCAGTCTCTCATTTCAAAACTAGTAATACTAACATTGCTTCACCAAATTGTACTAAAAAGTTCCCGTCGCACAATATAGTCCAAAATCTTAAAAACGCAAACTTTATTAATAGTGGATAATATTTTCATTGTTCACCGTTCTAAACATATGTTTCGAACACGGTTTAGTTTCAATTTCAATGTCATATTTATAGTATTTACTATGCCATTTTACGGTCTGAGTATTTTTTTCGATATGTAATAACTCCGAACCAACAGTGATTACCAACCATTGTTCTAACGTTGTATTTAAAAGTGTTGTCTAGTAGTTTATGAAGTAAACATCATTATTTCAATGTTAATACCAACAATAATAATAAAAATCAGAAGAATAGAATGATAATGTACTGGCGATGTAAAACTGCCTGAATCTATTGTCTCCCTCAAGCACAGCAAGATTAATTAACCGTTTTGTGGAAGGTTTAGAGCAATGCGGCTCATTATAGTTAGTTGTACCTGTATATACCGGGTGTCCACACTTAAGTGTGCGCTATTGATAACTTTGTTTTCTTTGGAGGTATAGAATCGGTCAAATGGACAAAGTAATACTATTTTTTATGGCAGTTATGAAAACAGAAAAACAATTGAGCGTCGCGTTCTCTAGATATTCGTCTAAAATAATTTGTTTTAAATGGAACGCTCTGTATATTTTTTTGCAATTTAAAAGTCTTAACTACACTATTACGAAAAAATGTCAAATGAAGTAGTTACTGAGAAATCTTTATCTTTGCTTTGTTTGCATGAAATTGACATACCTATGGAAAATTAAAGCGTCACATTCATTAAAGCTTTTAATTTAATAAACAATATCTTGTAATAATCTTGTTGAAAGTAAATAATCTGTCTGTCTACCAAATTTAATTCATCCAGAAAATTTTCAAAAATTTCTATCAATAATGCCACATATCTTTCTCCTGTTAAGAATCTGGATAGAAAAATGGCGCAACAATTTGGGATCCGATTATACCACACCAAACATTTAAACTGAATCGGTGTTGAAGGTTACAGGAATAAACAACAAATGGGTTTTCACGACTTCAGTAATAATTATTTCTTTTATTGAACATTCCGCGATTAAAAAAGTTGGATTCATCACTCCATAAAATGTGAGAAATTCTAATTTTCTTCAAAAGCATTGATAAAACATTAAGCAAAAGTTAGTCGTCTTTGGTAGTCACCCAAAAGTAGAGTTTGAACAGGCTGATATTTAAAGGGAACATATTTATTTTTTTTCAAAATTTTATGAATCGTACTATGAGAAATACCTGATTCTCTGGACAAATCCCTTAGAGAATTATTTGGATGTACCTGAAAATATGCCAATACGTTTATTTCTGCCTCTTGTGATAATATAAAATCATTTTTTATCCTCTTCTTTATAAAAACTGTTTCGTTGCTTCTTAATCTTTGATAAAGTTCTAAAAAATAGCGGCGGTCTAGTATATAACGGTCCGAAAATTGCTGAATGTAACGTTCGAGCGCTTTATCTGAATTTCTGTTAAACAGCAAGTACAACTCCAACATATTAACTTTTCACTTTTTACAAAACTTTAACACTTTTCCAAATGAGTAAATGCCATTGTTACTGTTGAAAAAATTGTAAAAACAGTACTTTTTTCCGCACAGTAACTTTAACAACAACAAATATAGATAATTTGACAGCTACTAGACAATGTGACGCTTTAATTTTCCATGGGTATATCGATTTCATGCAAACAAAATAAAGATAAAGATTTCTCAGTAACTACTTTGTTTCACATTTTCACTAGGTATACACTTACTAAATAATAAAGAAATAGTAATAACAATAACAATAATAATAACATATAACCAATTATATTATCATATTTAAGAAATATCATTATAAAATTAAACTCAACAAAAAAATCAGAAATATTAGACTTTTCTTTGTAATTTTACTGTTAAGCAAGTAAAAATTCCGTCGAAATTATCACTACTTTAGAAATTTCACTTGTGAGTATTCCAGACTACATAAAAAAAATTTGGAAAAGTTAGGCACACACTTCATTTCTATTTAAAATTGAAAAAAAGGTCTTCAGTACTTATCAGTGTTCGTACTGATTCACCGTTGCGATAGAGCAAATCAGTAGGTGGATCATAATCATAAAAAGATCATATCCCGAACTCATCATATTTCTTTAGTGGATCAGTAATGACCCTACTGAAGACAAAATCACAACCGTAAAATCTTTCCTAGTGCTATCACAACGAATACACTATATAAGTAAAAACCTTAGAGCGCCATCTGTAGTCCACCAGCGAAACATAACCACAGATAATGTGGATATTAAATTAAAGAATATTTACTAATAGTAATTTCCAGAAAAAAATATATTAAATTTTACTATAAATATTCCATGTTATATGAAAAAACCTTCGAAAAATTATTTATAGGTAATTAGAAATATTATTTCTAAAAGTAAAATACCAGTACGGTTTTAGCGGCACAAAATCGCACAGGAATTTTACCAAAATTTTTTTAGTGTGTACATCTTTATTATTACTCGCAATTATATAATTAATTTAACGTAATCCTTTTCTAAACTGCCAGAGTAACACACATAATCCATTGAATGCCGTTCACATAAGCTCATATATCTAGGTAACAATTACTAAGAAGTCGAACGGAAACGAATTACAAATTTAAAGAAACCTCTTAATTAATTTTCCATTCCCCCATTGTTTTCCGACTGTTGATAAAAAAGCAGCAGCAAAAGCAAACTAAACGGAGGAAAGAAATTAAACAACACTTTCCAACTTTCTCCGTCCCAATTCGCGCAGTGAATATGTGTGTTAGGCCGTCCAGTTGATGCGAGCAACGCTAGAAATGTTCCAAATTTTTCGATCGGTGCGATTTCGTTTTCTACCGCTGGTAACAGTGTTTACGAGCAGAATATGATTCTCGTAACTTTAGCGACGTGGACAAAGGAGAATTTCGTTGTCGTCATCCGGCATTCGGTCGCCATTGAACGAGATCCCTTGACATTCGCCGCAACTTCACGACGAACTGGCGCGCGCGCAAGTTTGTATTCTCACTGTCCTAGTTAAATATAGGTTAAGTGTAAGGTCAATGGCAGACAAGCGGCGCGCAAGTCTCTGGGTATATGCGGACGAACGCGTATATGATTTATAGAACATAGACACTAAACACATACATAGAGACATGTTTAGATAAATAAATAACTTTCTTATTGTAAGAAGCCGGAGCGGTTCGGCTTTCGCTTGGTGCAAGTTTTCTAATGCGCTGTATTACATCTACTCATCATTCTTTACAACTTACATTTTTATACAGGGTTGATTGGCAACGCGAGTTATTGAGTTTGACAACCTTAATAAACATTCTTAGCACCTTCTTTCTCAATCATACTTTATAAATTTAGCAACCTGTTCCACTCGCCAATAGCTTCAAATTATTTCGAGTTGTTCTTTTCGTTTATTCATTTTCTGTTTCATTTTTACTTCACATTTCAAATGGGCACTATTCGTTCTTAAAGAGATCTGTGCCAATTTGACAACAACCCAGATGGTTCGATTCTACAGAAGATGAGGAAAGAACCTGAAGCGGATATTAGTCTATATTTGGCAAAAAAAAAATAGTGTAATGCGTTAAAATGCGTTTAACATGATTCTCACGGGCAAATCGACGTAATATATACCGACATGGCCAGAGCTTTGACTGAATTGATCACAATATCTACTTCGCAAGTTACATTTGTTTGGTTTCAGTGAACATCTCTTACTGTTAATTCAATCATATTTAACTGAGCGTTCGTTTTTTTTGTGTCATACAACAGCTTCTCGTCCTCTATCGCAGTGTTTCCTCGGGTGTCCCTCAGAGATCAAACTTGGGGCCCCTGTTATTCTTGTTACATATTTATTAATGCTTTAGCCCATAGGTTCCCAACCTCTTATGGACTACTGCCTCCTTTACAAGAAGAAAAAAATTCCAGCTACCCCCTCTACATAATAGTTAATTATACTAATTTTATATATCTGAGTTCTCTCTCTCTCTCTTTCTCTCTCTGTGTGTGTAATCGTGCTACTCGTGGTCGTGGCTGAGGGTCGTGATTGTTAATTATTTAAAAATACAAAAACATGTTATAATAAAAACATTTAATTCAGACAAAGACCAAAGTGTTATTAACGAAATTATAACTTAACCAACAAATGCAAGCCAATACACAAAGCTGGAGCACCCCGCACTGGGGCCCTGCACAAAGCGAAAAACAAGACGATTAATCAAGATTAGTAAAAAAATATAACAAAAGAACACAATTCAATAAGAAACACAAATACCAATGAGATGGTTGAGGCTGGTGGATTTTTAACAATTTGTCGGGTTTCAATTTAGTTAACATCAATCGCAAATCACTACGCTCAGTGATCTGCAGCCAATTCCTTTTCCTAGGCAGTAAATTAGCTACTGCACTAAACCCACGCTCAGCCAAATATGATGAAGGAAACGCAATTAAAAATTTCAGTACTATTTCCCACAATCCAGGGTGGAGAGCTGATATTAATTTTTGGAGCCAGAACTCTTGGTACCCATTTCTGAATTTTACTTTTAGTTCTTCATTAGTTGTGAGTTCTACGAGTTCTTCTTCTAAATTTGATGATTCTGCTGTATCTGCATTTGCGAACGAGTCTAAAACCCAGCTTGGTATATTCATATTTAAAATATCCTGGAATCGCTCTCTAAAATCAGCATGAAGAGCGTCCAAGTGTTGACAGTAAGTAAGTAAATCTTCCTGTTTTACCGATAATGGTGATAATGTCGGAATGTGGTTATATTCACCTCCTCCTAAATTTCGTTTGAATAGAAGAAGTTTTCCGACAAAAGCAGCTATGACGTTTTTTGTTTTTATTAAATTTAACTCATCACTTTGCAATTGTCAATTAACGTCATTAAATATTTTAAAAAGATCTGTCAAATAAGCGATGTCATTTTTGGACGCAATCAAGTTTCCTCGCAGTTCATCATCTCTGTTTTCAAGGAAGTCCCGTACTAGGACAAATAGATTGAAAAAGCGATTCAGACAAACACCTTTCGAGAGCCATCGTACTTCTGTGTGCAGCAGCAAGCGATTATAGTCTTCATCATTTTCACTACAAAGTTGCCCAAATAATCTGTCATTTAATGAATTGCTTCTTATCTTGTTGACTGCTCTAATAACGTAATGAAGCGACGTGTGCAGGCGTTATTAAGATTTTGTGCAACCAAGTGCGGACGTTGAATAACACAATGTACAGCGAGTACATTTGGTACTGCTTATTTTAAATGCGCAATGATACCTTTATGACGCCCCGTCATTGCTGGAACAACCATCTGTAGCAACTGAGAAAATATTTCGAATAGGAATTTCTTTCTCTTGAAAAAGAAAACGTGCGTGGTATTAAATATGGATTCTCCCTTTGTATCGGTTTCCAATTTTTTTACAAATAATAACTCTTGGCAATTTTTTTCTTCTTTTATGAATCGAATGTAAGCCAAGAGTAGTGCTTCGTTATTTGGTAAAGTTGATTCATCGAGTTGAATGGAAAATTTGAAAGTCTTTAAGTAATCACATAATGATAGTTCAACGTCTTTAGCCATTTCATCGATTCTTCTTTGCACTGTATCATTTTTCAAAGAATTTTTTTTAATGATATCTAATGGCGTCTTATGATGAAGAACAGTTTCGATTACCTCTTTGACTGCCGGCATAATTAATTCATCACCAATTGTGGGTGGTTTTCCCGCTTTAGCGATTAATAATGAAATATTATATGAAGCTCGTAGTCTATCATCTTCTTGTTTAGAACACGATGCAAAAAGGTTGGCTGTTTTAAATATTCCTTTTCCAGTCCTCGAAAATAGGATAAATCTTTGTCCTTTTTATCAGCATCGATAATCGAATATGTTAAACTAAACAAGTTATTATTTGCTTTAAATAAATACCTTTAACAAAATGTTTTTTTTCTCTGTGTGCATTGGTCGACTTTTTTGTTATTTATACATAGCTCCTTCAAACTTGCTCAGATTTTCTCATCTTATATCCTATTCCCATCTCTCTTCTGGAGGGTGCGCCACAAGAATATTTTAACTTTTTTACATATTTTCACATGGGCCTTTAATTAATTTCTTCCTGAAATTAGAAAAATCAATTCAGAAACACAACAAACAAAAATCTAAACTGTATATTAACAAGGATTTCACAATAAAAGATATTGAATGCATTATTTATTCATAAGTGTTGGACAACAACTGAACAGTACTAATAATGAAACAAGCGGTTATCTATCCAAATTAATCATGGACACTAGTAAATCCTTTTATCATTTTAAAAGAAATAATTACAGTAGTAAAAAGTATTAAGAAAAACCAAACCAAAGATATATGTGGAGTAACTATGGTTTTTTTTTTGCTCAAAGTCATAGATGTAATGCAACCCCATATGAAAATTGATAAATAAATGCTTCCAAGAGGGAGTTTTTCTGTTGCAATTAAAAGCCACCAAGGTAATACCTATTTACAAAAAAAGCAAATATAAATGCTGTCCATACCTATCGTCCAATATCGATGTTCCCAACCATATCGAAAATATTTGAGAGATTAATAGTGAATAGATCAACGGCATACTTCGAAAAGAATGATTACTTATTCACTGAGAAACAGCATGCCTACAAACGAGGAAAATCTATAGTTACGGGGATATACGAAGTGATTGAAGCAATTATAAATATGACGAACAACATCACGTGGGCCTGACGTGCTGTGACTTGAGTAAAGCCTTTGATACTGTGCGACATGATATACTTTTGGACAAATTACTTTTTTATGGCATTAGAGGCACCTAACATCAGCTCATGGCATCATACCTATCCGAGAGGTATCAAATTGTGGAGCTCGGGAACAGTGCGCCAAATATACAACATCCACACGAGGGATACCGCAAGGATCAATTCTGGGTCCCTTACTATTTTCATCATATGTACCAATGACTTACCTTGCAATATCTCTTCAACATAAACTACACTATCGACAAGCTCTGTAAAGTACTTAGGTTTAACCCTGGATAGTAAACTGCCATGGAAGATCCATATTGGGAAAATGGCGACGAAGCTTCCATCTGCTATATATACAATAAGAAGAATGAAATGTGTAGCAACTCACGAAGCGGAGAAGACGGCCTAATACACAAATTTCCAGGGTAACCTCATATACGGTATTCTTTTCTGGGCTACATCACCTTCTGCCAATAGAGTCCTCATTCTTCAAAAAGTCGCTATTAGAGCTCTTTGTCAAATAAAAAAGAATGAAAGTTTAAAACCGAAAAAATACTGACATACTTATCGCTCTGAAGTATGTTCTGTACCATCACCACCACTCTCCTGCGAATGGGGAAAACCACACCATATGATACAAAACATAAAAATAATCTTAAAATTAGGTGCTACAGGGTTCAGGTATCGTAAAGATATGTGTATTACTGGAGACGAAAAATCTACAACAAATTTAAGTCTCTCCGCAGTCTTAATAATGCTGCTGTTGCCAAACAAGCAAACATAATTCTTACGGAACGTGGCTTCTACAGCATTGAAGATTTTTTAAAGTCAGACATTAATTAATCAAATACTTGCATATTTAATATACATATATTATTTCATCTTTCTTTAATTTTTTTTGTTTTGGTTTTTCTATTTCATCAATTATATGCACATTGACGTTTCGTGTAATGATATAATTATACTGATTGAAGGAATTATTACAACCTATGTTTCCCAGGTAACCGATGGTGCGTAAAATACTGTTATTTCAATGAAAGTACCGGGGGCCTCCACCACTATGTCACGGACCCCAAACCACGACTCCGCAACTGGGGGTAACCCGCTTGTAGATGGTTAAACAATTAATAATAAATAAATATAGAGGGTGCCTACCTGGATCAACCCTACTGTGGCACTACACGTTAGAATAAAATCAGGCAACTTTCTCTTTTTAAGCAATTACTCTTTATTTCTAACTCTACACTTGGATGACCCGTGTATTACTGTCCTGATTTACCTCCACTTCGCTCCACTTTTTGGTTGCAAAGTGTCAATATGGGATAACAGAAAATTCTCCAAAAGACGCGGATAAATAATTTCATTTCAATTTTCGTCAATTATTGACTTAGTTTGTGAATAGCATAGTTTCGATTATCGCAAACCTAAAGGTGGCTATTTTTTGATAAAACATGATCGTTGTTGCTTCATCGATTAAAAAGAATATTCTAAAAACCCAACCTTTTCTGTTTATCTCCACTTTCAAGCATATGTTGGAATGTTAATTTAGAAGATAGAACTTTGTTTTCCTTGTAGGTTATTTGACTTTTACTGATTCGTAATCGTTGTGAACGTTTTCTTAAAGATATTTCGGAGTGTCCGTTGATAAAACTGTGTATAGTTTTCATTGTATCAGTTCTTGTTTTTTTTTAATATCCAGACTAGATTTCAAACATACATTTTTTTTACTAATTTACACAATTCTTAGGTTTGTATTTGCAAAAAAAAAAAAATGGACAGGAAACATCACATTGACGTCAATGCCAATAACCGACCTCAGTGATATTTTCAGAAATGAAAGAATAAAAATACAAGCTTTGTTGGAATAAAAAATATATTGCACCAAACGAGAAATACTAACTAAACGTTAATATCTGGGCATGACTGCACGGAAATGCAGAAATGTGAGTTTCTGCGTCTTTAGCATTCCTCCTGGAACAAATTCACATTCATCAATATCGTGCCTCTGTATTATTCTCGATTTCCTCCTAAGAGATCACGAGTTTTGATGCACGCCCTCTAGGGGCCACACGCCAAACTCTCACTCAGTCAGCGACCGCGCCGTATTCTTTCTTGCAATGAATTGCAAACCATTGAACTAATGAAGAAGGCATCTTTTAATACTTTATTGCTTTCATATGATGAATATTTTTATGAAAATACGTAAAAATACCAATATATGCTAATTCCTATTCATATTATTAATAAAATATTTATTCAACCTATGAAAATATGATTACTAAAACAAATATTATCTATGGACTAATGTAAACTGATTTGTGGTAATAATAAAACGAATTTAACTACTAACTAACGAGTCTTGTTATTGCTTTAATCAACGATTGTAAATATTATTATTACTAAAACAATGACACATTTCGTTCTGTCGACGAAAATTCATTCAATAAATGTAGATTATAGATATTACGATCAGTACTTTTTGCAGTGTGTGTATGTATGTGTGTATGAACATGTATATAAATACACAGTCCCAATCTCTTATTTCTAGATAAATATATTCTTCATAATTAGTCATCGTAATGAAAATAGAAGACATTAATTACAGCTTGTTTTTATTTTGTTTTTTCTACGACATTTTTAGATCTGAAGATGGATAAATATGCCGAAACATGTTATTTAAAAGATAATTAAAAATAAGGAAAGTTTTTATTTATTTATTATCAAACATAAGGTCACTAAAAGGGCTTAGTTGTTGAGTATATGTTAAAATTTTTGTTTATCATGTATGTATCAATAATATAGCAATGATCAATGCTTATGTATCACGAAAATATTGCTTACGTCATAATAATTAAACGCGAAACACAAGAATCGATCTCAAAACAATTCTTGAACAAAGCACAAAACATAAGCGGTGGAAAAATTAAATGAAAAAGGTTTATTTATAATCTAATAAAAAAAAAATTAGAAATTTTTTTTCTGTGTCGAAATTGGAAGGGCGACGTAGTATGTAATTAATGTATGATCGATGTCACTAAGAAAGATGAAAAGTGTTTGAAAGACAAATAATAAAATTGATGAAAATCAAAAGAAAAGAAGAAGTTCTTGGGAGGAAAGATAGATAACTTAAAGAGACAGTAATATATTCAAAATCAAAATTGCAACGATTTGGGTACGGATAAAAAAAAGTGCACGAAACAATAATCCAAAATATCAAAAAGGAGAAATCGATTGAAAGCGCTTCTGAAAGAATAACAAGAAAATTGTGATGTTAAGGTTAAGTTAAATAAAGGAAGATACTAAAGTTAAATGAAAGAACAAAATAGAGCAACAATAATAAATTAATCAATTATTATTAACCGCTACTGCATGATTATGAACGCTTGTTAAACTCATTCATCGCAAATCGAAGGTTTATTTTCCGAAGTTTAACGTCTGGTATATTAATTAGAGACAACTAGAACATAAACTATGTCTGAACAGAATCGTTCAGTATATTTAGACCAGCTGTATATACATAAACGTAGACGCCTATAAAACGCACACAACGTAACTCTAAATTCACATTATACATAAGTATTAGGTATTCACCCCGAGAGCGTCCGTTCACACACGGCCAGCCCATCCCCGGGAGAGAGAGATGCAATTTATAATGCAGTTAATTAATTTGTTTTTTGCCGGCCGTGGGTGAAGTGAAAAACAGGTAACGGGATGGCCTTGTTAGGTCAGTGGCATATGAGGTCAGGGTCAAACTACGCACGACTCACAGCGATTATATTTACAGAGCGCATAATAACGTCTGGCTTTTCCATTTATAAATAAGCCCTGCCGCGCTATAAACCGTCTATGCGAACGCGACTGGCTGCAGTTGCACCAGCAGTCTCGTCCGCGTACGCGGTCTACATACGTCTATATAAAATTGATTCGAAAATAAACGCGCCTTTATATGGGCGATACGATAAAAACCGAGCTTCTGATATATGTATATGTATTAACTTGACCGTCAGACGCAATTTTTTAAATATATATCCGAAGAGAAAAAAGTAAATGTCTTTTGATTGATTTTTTTTGGGTTATAATTTCTACTATAATAAAATGGCGAAAATTTAAATTTCTTTTTAATTAAATCTTCATTTACTATTCATTTAAGTTGCTCCTTTGTATTACACATATTACTTTCATTATATCTGTTCATTAGAAAATGACATTATTTTTTTTTTTAGAAATGTTATGCGTATCAATAACTTCACCAGTCTTCATATAAGCATTTTCTTCCTTCATCATTTAATCTTTTTACCAACATGTTATAGAAAACATGTTCCTATAGCTTATCTCGCTTTCAGTTGAGAAAGCAACCATCTCATACAACCGCATACTACATACGAGGTGGAAAATGTTTCATTACAATGAAGGGATCATGTTGCCTGACTGAGACGCGTAGTGTCGAGGTCAGTCAGATACCGACATTGGAATGAAATTTCCACCGAAGATAGTATACTATTTTAATTCGCAATCATCTTAAACTAAATTACATTATAAAACAACTACTATATATTTGTAGTTACTAGTACACCCTGTAGATAATATATCGGTTGATTATGCTTTACTCAATCACTTAATCGATTTTTTTTAAGTAAAACACCAAGTGCTCTATAACTCAAAATTATTTTCACATATACCGGGTGTTCGGTTTTGTGGGTGCATTATGCAATTCTGTTTTTTGAAATTGAACGTTCTACATATTATTGCATTTTTTAATTCCTTGACTTTAAACAAATCGCAATTATCTAACGTACTTTACGAGAAACCTTAATACTTTTTGAGATATTCGAACTTTTTTTAAAAAAAAAAAATTGTTCGCACAATGTTCTTGAAAAATGACTAGTTTCCTTATTAACTGACAGCAACCTAAGGCATCTTTAGATAATACAATAAATACAAAACATTTCCATTATATTATATAAGGTGAATTTCAAAAATTTTAAATGTACAAAACTCATTTTTTTCAAGTGGAACATCCTGTATATTTTTATGTTGTCGGATATAATTGAAAGGCATCTTTCGAACGTACACTTCTCACAGGAAAAATCGGGACACCAGCAATTCAGAATTTTAAAATTTCTTGATTGTAAATGCAACTTTCGGGGGACGTATTCACTTATCATAGCCATAAGTCACTTAATTACGTATATTACTGCGATCAAAGGTAACGACTAGAAATTTAAACAGAAAAATAAATATATAGAGAGGAAAAGGTTTATGTATAGAACAAACAAATCGGAGTTTCGGTGGTGGCGTTTCCTTTAGAAATACCAATGAAAAAAAATACATAACAACAAAAAGAACTCTTGAATAGACGGCTTCATTTAGAAATATATATGTATTTAACTTGTTTGATGTTATGTAGAGATAATTCTTTTTTAAGAAAACATGTGGTGATGGGATTTTATTATTTAAAATTATGTTACTTGTTAGTGCTGCTTTGATATTAGTTACTTGGATTTATGCTCGCGAGTATTAGTTTAGCAATAGATAATATGTCAGTCAGCCTCCTCAGTTTTGGGATGTATTAATTACTATTGTTGTTTAATATTCTTAAAATTGTATTACTATAAAGTTTTCTGCTATTTATAAAAAATTACCAAAACCAGGTTTAAGATTATTTATAAAATTCTTAAAGCAATTAAGTTCACAAAGAAATTATTTATTTTATTAACCCTCCGTTTATTGTATTTTCAAAAAACATATCTTAACTATCGCCTGTGTAATCTGACGTCGCTGATCTATTTTCTTGAAATATAGCCAACACTTGGTCTCTTTATAAACTGTCTTTATGTAGCACAGATTTATTAACAATTATTTACAATATCATTGCATTTACATACATAACAAACATCGTAAGAAAGCACATTGTTCGTCAATCTCAGTTAGTGCTAGAATATTTGTTTTTGGATTTGATTCATTTAATTTTACTATTTTTTCATTTCTACTGCCTGGAGCTGTGCTACAGATCAAAAGTGTTTCAATAAAATAGAATAAAGGTATTGAATTACACAAGCGAAAACTAAGATATAGAAAATCTTAAGATAAAAATAAATAAGATCTTGAAAATACAATAAACGGAGAGTTAATACAAAAAAATAATTTCTTTGCGAACTTAATTGCTTTAAATCTTAAAACTGTTTTTGGTATTTTTTTTAATAGATAGACGAAAACATTAAAGTAATATTGTATTACTTTAATGTTAAGAATACTAAACAACAATAACAATTTAAGAATACTAAACAATAATAGTGTAATCAATAAATATGTAAAAATCACATTGTCCCAAAAGTCAGGAGGCTGATTGACATATTGTCTATTCTTAACGTAAGTAACTGATATCAAAGTAGCACTAACAAAATAAAAAACAAAATTTTAAAATCCCATCACCATATGTTTTCTTAAAAAAGAATTATCTCTGCATAACATGAAACAAGTTAAATACATATACTATATTTCTAAATGAAGCCGTCTATTCAAGAGGCCTTTTTGTTGTTAGGAATCTTTTTTTGCATGAATATTTCCGTATTCGGTATTTCTAAAGGAAATGCCGCCACCGAAACTCGGATTTGTTTATTCTATATATAAACCTTTTTCTCTCTATACATTTATGTGATTTATGGCTTTGATAAGTGAATATATCCTCTAAAAGCTGCATTTACACCCAAGAAATTTTAAAATTCACGATTGCTGGTGTCCCGATTTTTCCTGTGAGAAGTGTACATAACACTGCCTACACCTAAACTTAATAGTTTTCGTAATAGAGCATCATTTACCACAGGAACCTTATAACGAATTGAAACATTAAGAAAAAAAATGTTTAGTAGGCTTTGCCCATGACAATAAATAATTTTATTTTATTTATATAGGAAGGTAATTTGTTAAAATCTATTCTAATTATCATCGTAAAATTATCTGTAATCTTTATTCCAATATTCTGCTTTGCTTTTTTAATAATTGTTAATCTTTTTTGTTGTTAATCGTTTGTGTTACTGATTGTTGCGTAATTTAAAATTTATTTAAATATCAACTACTGCAATGAAGAAGTAGTTGATATGGCATTCACTCTTGGCGAGAGTGAATGAAACTGTTTGTTAGTAAAGTAAGTAAAATTTATTCCCAAAAGATTAATACATGCAGACATAGGGGAGTTGCAAACAAAAAAGACAGTTGGTATTTATCTGGAATATTTTTGTACACAGTAAAAAAAAATATTGAGATATTACAACAAAATGTTTGCATTATTTTGCAGTATCCTTCATCGTTTTTAAAGTAGGCTTGCTCTATTTGTTTGGTATGAGCTGTAAATTTACAAATATCAATGTAATCGGAAAAATTTATTCTGTAAATTTACTTCGCAATACGTATAATACTGTTAAAACTGCAATTTTACACTCAGGATATTTATGATAGTAAGTAGAGAGGAGAATCTGTTTCTGAATGCTGAATGTGATCAGTCACAGGTACATTAAACTGACAGTGTCTTCTCTCTCATACGTATTCTGCAAGGAATATTGTTCTTTCTTTACGTTCAGTGTAAAGTATGATATAAATGTCACACATTCATTTTCAAACATTGATAATCACATTTGTTTTTTTCTCAGAAGATTTTACTAATATTTTTTGCAGAAATATCTTCTGAGCATAAGCAGGTTGTATTCGAAAATGACGTTTCCTACTTGTGTTAAACGTTCAGGGACATGTTGGTAGTTGTGAATAACAAAACATCACGTATAAACACATTACAATACTCTGATGCAACCAGATCTTCCTGTAACTTTTTAACCTGTTACTAAGAATAAATTTCATATAACATTGAAAACGTTGAGAAACATTACAAATACAAAATGTAAAATGTATGTAACTATAGAGCAATTATAACAACAAACACTGGGATTTTGATTTATTTAGTGTACTTTTACATTCATATACTGTAATCACAAAATTGTAATTTTACAGCTTGATTACAGTAATATTATAGGCGTAAAATTACCTGGAATGTTACTGTAATCTTTTTAGCTATTTCCAAATAAATAGCAAAGCCAGTTCTCTCTTACACGGTTTCATCATAGCACAATACATGCAGTCATTGCTTTTTACATACAGTTTACAGCAATTTATACAAAAAAAAATTCTGACTAAAAACAGCTAAATGATTTTTGGTTCTCTCAGAATAAAATTAAGAGAAGAACTTATTGTTAGTTTAATTTTGTTTAAACACTGGCTGATTGGCTGATTAATAATATTTCGGTTTGAAGGAGAAAATATTAGCTTCTTTGTGCAAATTTATGAATTGTAAAAAATATTCACGTGTTGTGAAAGCATCTGAATTTATTAAGTTTTAAAAATTTGGGGAATTTATATGGAATTTCCGAAGATTGTCGGTACCACTTTGCCTTAAATCTTGTTTATGTCATAAACCAAATTTCTTAGTACTGGTAATGAAATAATATGAAAATAGTAACGATATAACATTTATAATATCTTAACAGCAAACACATTACTAGTAGTCTAGTCCTGTTTAAATAGCGCCATAATGTAGGTGCAGAGCACTGCCAAAAAAGTTTGCTCGAATTACTATCACTTTTATATTGGTTTTTTTTTTTTTCAAGAAATAAATAGTATGGAACTCATTTAATACCTATTTTTTTTTTGCTGGAACTAATTAAATTTTCGATGCCAAAATAGGGGAAAACACTCATTTTCTCAATAAAATGTTTCCAAATTAATTTCACCGAATTTTTACTTTTCCCATTTAATACAAACTGTTTTACGATACATTGCATTATTAAATTGCGTAATATTTTCATGTTTCTAAGAATTTCACTCTTCAAAACAACGTCAATTATTCGGTAACGTTTTGACGTAATTCCGACATCGCATCTTTAAGAAAACTTCTCCAAAACATATTTTCTCGGTCGAGTAATTGGCTCGCAAACATTCCGCATGGTAATTTCGGTATTACGAACTTCGTCTACTATGACCTAACACTATAAGATTGTGTCTGGCCGGCTCCTAGTCGATGCACTCACGTTTGACCTTACGAATATCAAACAGTAACCTCACATACTGACACGATCGAGTTTAGCCAGAATAGTGTGAATGAACTGCATTAGCGTAAGCATTATAAACGTTATAGGCATCTGTGATTTGGCATTGATGAGTTGTGTACGCCGTTTATTCGGGGACTTTTTATCTTATTACTGTTCGGAAAACAAAAGAGAATTCATTCCAAAGAATATCATAAATTCATGCTTTAATTAAAATGTATTTGTAATATGATGACTATTTTTTTATTATAATCAATGAAGATTACAAGCATATCATTGTACATTACTTTTATGACGTAGGCATCCACTAAGGATTCAAAAGATTCCTAAGAACGCCAAAAAAGAAAAAAGCGTATGAAGTTTTTACAGTGCTTATATGTATCTCAAAACCTGATAGTATTAGATGTATAAAAATTAATATGCAAGTTCTTTAGAAATAAGCAAAAATATACTTTATCTTTATCTATTACTTATATCTTCATCAAAACAAATTAATTTCTTAGATATACAAGCTGTATAGGTCACAAATATTCCCTTTGGGAAATACAGCTAGCGCCTTTCAGCTGTTTTATTCTGTTTTTGCGGTAAATCTATTCATTTTGTGATTATGTTTTGGTTCTTATATACGTATATATCTGTTATATTCTCTTCTATTCTTTACCCTTTTTCTCCAGTTTTTTTCTATCTCTGCGATTTGGCATTGATGAGTTGTGTACGCCGTTTATTCGGGGACTTTTTATCTTATTACTGTTCGGAAAACAAAAGAGAATTCATTCGAAAGAATATCATAAATTCATGCTTTAATTAAAATGTATTTGTAAATATGATTACTATTTTTTATTATGATCAATGAAGATTACAAGCATATCATTGTACATTACTTTTATGACGTACGCATCCACTAAGGATTCAAGTCCTAAGAAGGCCAAAAAAGAAAAAAGCGTATGAAGCGTACTGTAAACAATGCTTATATGTATCTCAAAACCTGATAGTATTAGATGTATAAAAATTAATATGCAAGTTCTTTAGAAATAAGCAAAAATATACTTTATCTTTATCTATTACTTATATCTTCATCAAAACAAATTAATTTCTTAGATATACAAGCTGTATAGGTCACAAATATTCCCTTTGGGAAATACAGCTAGCTCCTTTCAGCTGTTTTATTCTGTTTTTGCGGTAAATCTATTCATTTTGTGATTATGTTTTGATTCTTATATACGTATATATCTGTTATATTCTCTTCTATTCTTTACCCTTTTTCTCCAGTTTTTTTTCTATCTTTGCACTTTCCACTGCATACTTTGTTCCGCCATTTCATCTTCAATACGGACATGTACAGCATTTGTGCCCTTTTTGTTACAGCCTGTTGGACTTTTGTATTTAATCTCCCATTTCTTTTACCCATCAAATTGTACCAGACAGTCCAGTATTCTAGTAATACACTAATCTATACAGATCTCTGGCTGGTTGATCAAAAAATTCTTGAGTTTATTGTGTGTTTGACAAACATTTTCAGTCATTTTGTGTCCAGAGCCTGGCAATTGCATAGAATGTGGTAACCGTTCTTTGTCATTCTATTACGCATTTTGCAGTTGGTATATGCAGTGTTGATCCCAATTTCCTGTAGATGTCGTTTCAGTCCTACAGAGCTGCAGTGGTTTTTCAGTCTTTGCTGGTCTGTTAATAAAAGGCTTTTTAGTAAATTTTCCTAGTGGGGCAAGTGTTTTTCTTTAACTCAAAACCTTACCAGACATTTCCACAATAGGCCAAGTTGATGAGCCCTTTCTTGCAAATTAATCTGCTTTTCTATTTTTTTCGATTGTCAATGTGTCCATAGCAAACTGACTTTGTTACGATCTGTCAGTTTAAATTGTCGAATATATTCCCAAACCAGTCTTGATTGTATTTTGTGGTTCATTGTGTTCACATGTGGCACCCTCAGTATTGCCTCGCTATATGTTCCAATATTTCGCTTATTTCTAATGAAGACGTGATCATTGTATTTCTCACCTCACTGTTATTTCAACTGCAGTCCAGTTCTCGGTTCTCGATCTGTCTGTAAACGAGATCAATTCCCCGAATGCATGTGTGTATTTGGATTGGTTCCAGCTTATCTGATTCGCGTTTTCCACCTTCAAGTTTCTGTTAAAAGGATGTGTTAAATCATTTGGTCCAAACTCTTGCATTCTATGGGATCGACAATTGTGTTGTGATGAACGTGGTTTCATTCGCCTGTATAGCTATGAGTAGATATTGCAGTGCGAAGCCACATAATGAATGAAGCAAAGGCCAAGGTTGCTTTCACGATATGAATGGATATATTCGTGAAAGGCAGGAGCAAACAACTCCGTTCACGGTATGGCTTTTATAATAAGTTACAATTTAGGTTTTGGGCAAATACTTTATTGATAAAGTAAATAGTTAAATTGTTTACATGTTGATTGTCGTGAAAGCAATGTGAAAGATTTACTTTATGCACAAGCCCTTCATTCACACAATGAGTGAAGTAGACTGCTTGAAGTCGCATTATGAAGTGGCCGATCTACCGTGAATGATGATGAAAGTTTCGTTCCCAACACTAATCGACAATATTGCTGCGATCCATCTGGTAGTTCATGGAATCTGAGATGCCCTATTGTTGCCTCCCCCATTAGAGGAAGGAGCTCTAAGAGGCATGCCACTGCTGCTGTAAGAGTAGTGCTCATTGCTCTGGTTATTCCTAAACACGCAAGCTCAGTTATAGCAATTTGCTGTTACATCTTTGTCACATAACCAATCAATAATATTTATTCTTAACTCAATGTTTCTATAGACTATTCTAGCCAACATGAGTGTCATTTCCATCCTACTTTTAATTCTCTGAAGCTGTCAATTCCAAGTAAGTTTGGAGTCCAGCAAGATCAGTTTCTCTTACAGTCCGACATTTGAGACCATTTAACTTTTTGCTTCTTGTAAATACTATTGTGGTTATTTTGGAGGGATCAATGTTTAAAAGCTTCCTCTTCGATCCATGCTTATACCATTTGTAGAGTGTTTTGCCTTTTGTCCCTCATCACAGTGTTCAATTTAACCTGGATTAGAATAACAAGATCATTTGCGTAACGCAACTTGTCATAACTACTAGGTCGGGCACAAATTCACACTGCGATGTGTGATTGTACTTGAATAATGGTTATTTAGTAAGAAACAGAAAACTTGCATAATATTTACGTTGAAAAAATAGAATATGCCGCCAGACAGGGCTCATGTTCTATTGTAGGAATCACCACACTAGTAAGAGCAATGAAAAGGGAATAACGCTACGAGTTTCGACCTACCAGGCATCACCGCTCCTTCAAGTGTATAAAACCGCTTTCATAGCCAATCACATCTTTACGTACAATCACCTACTAAGTGAAAAAGAGTTCAGTTTGTGCGCCCTCTAGCAGACACGTGCCAAACTCTCACCCGCAAAGGACTATAGCATGAAGCTGGCAATGCAGTCATTGAACTAACTCGGATATTTACGCTGTTTTACGTTTGTTTTTACAGAACTATTCACGTTAAAAATATTTTACAGATCTTATAGTGTAAAATTCGATTAAAGATGTATGCTTGCACTCTAGCAGTGTAATTTTAAGTAGGCATTTTACAGGATACATAGAATTCACGTTATCCCAGCATTTTTTCTCAAAAACATAAGTAATTTTACTGTTTAGACGTTATTTTACATCAAAAATTGATGAATATTTGTATTACAACTTGTGTAATTTTGAAAAAAATGCAAAACTACAGCAAAATGTATAAAATTACTATTGTTTCAGTATATGAGAAGTTGCGGTGAATGTAGACCCCATATTTGCTGAAAGTGCATCACCTGTTAGGTAATGTTGTGTAATTACATAATAGGCGAAGTATTTTTACCTACAATGGGGCACAAATTTACCACGACTTCTTACAAAGTGTGAACTTTCTACTTGTTTAATTTTGGCAGAAAAAAAAACGAAAATCCATAGTTATAGTAGATTATAAAACGTTAAAAAGATTAAATTTATTTATTAGGTTTAGAGGCATTTCCTTTGATGCCAAAAGTTAAACAGTTAAGCAAGTGTTTAATGAAAGCTGTTTTGATTGAACAGATTTAGCAAAACGGTCTTTATAGGTAGCTGCTTTATTATCTACAAATCCGAACTGCAGTAATATTGTTGTTTTTCTAAGTGTGCGTCAAGAAAATTTCGACGAAAATAATCTACATTAACCTACCCTGTCTGCATAAGTCAATGCACCGATTATGCTTATGCATGTGTAAATATTTTTTGCCGTAAGAGAGATTTTTCGCAATAAAAATATATTTTTATCTCGCACAAAAACAGACCGCGAACACACCATAAAGACGCGCCTATATTTAGAGTGCTGATGGAAATATCAAACGAAAAAAAAAAAATAAGAAATTAAGTAAGCTAAACCCGTCGCCGAAGTAAATTATATCACGCTGCATGGATAAACAATAACGACAATCACCAAAATTTGTGCACTAAATTAATTAATTATTCCTTTATTTTTAATTGGATTCTTATTCAAAATTGATGAGAGACACAGACTTAAGTTGTCAACAAAAAGAAAACGCTATCTTAAAGATTAAAACGTGCGGAACGTAAATATGTACAATGTAAGTACACAGTACACATGTATCTGCCCGGGTTTTATCAATTTAACTACTGGCCGTTGTTAGTCAATGCACTTTCAAGGACCTGTTGCACAAATACGCATCATATTTTAATCGCTGGGGAGAAGTGCAACAGCCACCAGTCTATGATTTCGATTATATTCTCAATTACGATTAATGTCACGCTGGTTATTTACGACAACTGCTTTTATATAATAACAGAGTAGGGAGTATTATATTCTTGCCATGAGAAATGCGCCAAATACGTTCGTTATACTACAGAATAGAGAACAACCAGAAGTTTCACTCCGGTGATTAAATAGGCAGATATTCTATCCTTTTTCAATTTCTAGCAATTTGCATATTCTTTTTCAATCAACTCTTGGACATTTTTTTGGAGCGATTGCGCATCGCTATATATCTGTACGCAGACTCGTGGCGTCGTATAAACAAGAATAAAAAATAAAATCCTGACCATATGGAATAATATGGGAGTGAAATTTTTGATTGTTCTCTATTCTGTGGTTATACATTGCCTCATAGCTTATTTAATACAGCGTCCGTTTCAAAACACAGATAGCTGTAAATACAAAACTAGGAAAGATGTCAACAAATTTGAGTTCAGGTTTGTAGATGCATGTTCAACAAATAATTGCGCAAAACGGAGTTCATGAAAGTATACCTGCTCGTGCTGCAAGAAGAGAATAGCAATTACGCGACAAAAATGGAGCTCACAGCTTATTTAGTACACATACTGCTAGCCGCCATATTGGCTGCCTTTCTTTATTCTTCTTTGTTACATTTACCTTGATTATATTAGCAATCAGTTTTAGATAATTTTTAGTCCCATCGCGCAAGCCTAGGTGTTGGTACTTAATTTTTAAAAAATTGCGCGTCGCACAACTTAGTAACGGGAATTGCTCTTAAGCCATTTCAAAAATAGACAATCTGCCCATAAAATTCCATATATGATGAAGTTAAGGCTTCTACAGTGCAGTACATTATCCAGTATCAATTCAAAACTGACGACAGAGGTCCAACAATAATTAGGGAAGTAGTACAGTACTGAAACTGCTCGCCACATGCTTCGCAAGCATAACAAGCATTTAATGGACGAATATCTCGCAAGAAGCCGTTCATCAGTAAAAGAAATCAACTTTGCTGGCTTACCTTTGCAAAGGTGTATAATTCGAAAGGTTCTAAGTTCTGCAATAAAGTCATTTTTACAGACGAATCGAAATTCAAAATTTTTGGCTTCGATGGTTTGTTCTATGTTTGGTGCGACTCAAATCCAGAGCTCAAAAGAGAAATTTTAAAAGCAGCTATAAAACATGGTCGGGTAGCGTATGTTTAGGCTTGCATGTCCCAGCGGAATTGGAAGCTGAGTCGTTTGGAGTACTTGGGAAAAATATGTATCTTGATATATTGATGAAAAATTTGCTCCAAAGTGCCGAAAATTTTGGCTTTCGATTCTAGCAGATCAACAGCTCAATGCACAAATTCGGAATAGTGCAGTCATGGCTTAGATAACTGCCCCCATACAATGGCACCAATGGCACAGTCACCGGACATCAAGCCAATTGAAAATCTGAAAAAGACCAAAAATAATCTAACATATCGGTATCCAACACAATTACTAAACAAGAGGCACTGTCGAATAAAGGGAAAAGTGCTCGACAACTCACAAAAAAACTTGTGGACTCGATGCCAAACCGACTCAAAGCAGTTATCCAGGCTAAAGGCTACCATACAAAATACTAATTTTACAAAGGAACGATGCTTTTAGGCAGAGTGCACACCGCAATACGACAAGCGACTCAACCAGTAACGCGACACGTACCGTGCAAATTTAATGTAATTGTCGTGTCGCTTGTCGTATAGCGTCATATCCCTCGGGTGTGCATTCTGCCTTATAATATGCTTAACTCTAATTTAACTATATCAATAAACTGTGAAGTAAAGTTCAGTATTGTTTTTAGTTTTTAATTCGAACATAGTTAAACAACAATTCTGTGTAATAAATAATGCCTTTTCGTTCGACTACGATTTTAGGTTCTGTAACGGTATTAAAATCTCGACGATACATCTTTTGGATATCAAATTACAGCTTTCCAGATTCTGAAACGTATATTGGGTTAAATAAAACTTGAGCCATTGTACGTAGAACTATAAAAAGTAATGTTAGTACGACAAAGATATTTCGGAATTATATAAATACGTCTTACACATAAAATCAATTATTCCAGTAATAATTTTATCGTAAACGTATTAATTACATGCTAATTGCAAAAGTCATAGCAATAAATATAGACACATATATGAATTTCACAGGAATTATATGCGTAGCATTATATATACGTACGCGTTTCTACACCAGAAGCCCAGGATTGCTCTAACAAGTTTTTAGAAATCGAAGCGTTTCAAATATGTCAGTTTGTCAATTTATAAAATTGGGAATAAAATAAAAGTCTGGGCAAATATGCTTAAATTTAATATAACAATTTTAGCGCAAGCAACGTGGGGTACTGTAAAGTTACTAGAGATGGAACAAACGGAAGGGACGCTGAATGAGTTTTCTGTGATCTATCAGTGGTGTAGACAAGAAGAAAAAGAACAGATTGCTGAACTGTTTGAGGAGTTTAAAAAAATTAAAAAGGAAACTGGATCAAAAATTGAAACAAATCATGAATAAACAGAGGAAAGTAAAGTAATAGAAAACATCATCGATGCGTTTGATGGTAATTTTGTATATGCTTCTAACCTTAAAATTACATTGTGCTACAATAACGAAGGCATGGTTAATAATATAGAAGTACAGTTGAATGCGCAGATCACAGGTCATGAGAAAAATGAAGATGATAGTGAATATTATGCAAAGGCAAGCGTTTTTAAGCGAAAGATATGATGAAGATTATGGGGAAAAATTGAAAATTGTTTTATTGGTTTTGAAGCAAATTGATGCAGAATTGGAAAGCGAAAATGAGTCGAATAAGCTGAAATTGGAAGAACATATTATCCTTTCATATTGAAGCTGTCTAGGAGATACGAAGGTTTGTCAACCTTGTCGAGGATTTTGTGGACTAATGCGTCTAAATTAATAGAGAAAATATAACCAATTTCCACAATCTACATCATTGACCAGACGAAAATCCACAATTAGAGCAAGGGGTTACTAAATGTACAATTACAAAAAAAAAAAACAATATCTCGAAAACTACTGACTTTTGCATAAGGCAAATTTAGCTAAATCTATTGTTAATGAACTGTACTACCATGTCCTTTAATATGAAGGTTTAAGTACCAATCACCCTGTATATATTCATTGAAATTTATTTAATAATAGTAGTCCTATGACAAGTAGTGGGTTGGCAGCCAAAGGAGAATTAAACGCTCGTTTAATTCCTAACCAAGTTTTCTAAAATTTTAATTATTGTCTTCTTGAGGGCTGAACAGTATAGTTAGTACTGATTTAGAATTAAGCGAGAGTTTTAATTACCGTTTGACTGCCAACCTACTGTTCATCCTAGGACTATATACATATACATATATAAGAAGTCCAATCTCAAACTTTATCACAAATTTGCACTATAGAGGTTATAAGATAAGCATAAATGTTTAGTAGATTATATGAATAACAGAAAGAACGTAATTATCCATAAAAATTTCTGAAACATTTCAAGAACTCTTAACATACAATCACTTTTGTAACTAATATTATAAATATATAACTGCTGGATAATAAATAGCAGGCAAATTAATATATTACATTTGCTATTACAATTATATCTATTTAACTTACGCGTAGTGTAATTAGGGCATTATAAAATACTTAAAACATATTACCATTAATTCTATTTATTTTTTATTGCAGTTCAATAAATGTTCTTACTTTAATTTAACCTTCATTGCCTGTTAACCCATTGATTTTGCTGCTATTAAAGTTATCTGTCAATTTAATTCTGAAATTAGGTTATCACTTCAAGAATATGTTTCAAGGTTTAAGCAGATAAAAATCCCTAACAATAAAACCGATACAATGACGTGCTACTTTTTTTTTATCTGTTACATAATTTCTATACCAACACTGAACAAATACGTTAAAACAAATAAACGGTAAAAGATATCTTTGCCATCCGTTATAAAAGTGCCACGTCTCCGAAAGTATTTACGTATTTCTTGTACTCGCAGGCGTGTCCTTCAAATCTGCACCATGTATTTCTTACATTATGTGCAGCAAATGTGTAGAATTCAGACGCCAACCGCTTTATGTATTGAAGTACCCGTCTCCAGAAATGATTCAAATGGAAACCTTTTATAAACGCGCCACCTAAAATAGAATTTAAAGATTTCGCTAACCTTGAAATTTCTAAAGTCCAACTTACAAAACAGCCACGTCACATCCGATGCTTTAACGCATGATGTGTATAACAAAGAAAACGGCTAAGTTTAGATTTGTACACGAATGATAGAATGATAGAAAGCGAATGTAAAAACTGAAATGTTTAAGTAATTTTTTTGATTGCAGGAGCCATGGATAGCTCGCCATCGTCAACCAAAATACCTTCGGTTTACATAGCGAAATATAACCGTTTCGTCGATCAAATCATTGGCAAAATCAACAGAATCCTGGGCAGGTCTTACGATCCAGTCCGCGTGAAAATCCAAGCAAGGAAAACTACCACAAACAAACCCAAAACGACTAAAAGGAAAACAACTAAACGAAAATCAACGCGCAGACCATCTTCTAAAAAGTCTGCGTCCACGGCCACGAACAAAATGGCCGAAATAGATGTAGCCAGAGCTCACGAAAGCGAAACTAGAGAACCGGCTTTCGTACTGGTGTCAAAGGCCAGCAATTTGGCTCCCAAAGTAAGGAATGGAACAGTGGAAATTAGGGCCAGTACCACCAAGAATAAGACCCAAAAGACCAAGACAAAATCCAAGACGAAGAAAAACAAGACGAAAGCGAATAGCGGAAAGAAGGCTCCCAAGGTGAGAGCAACCCTGTTCGGATTGAGTTCTTTAAGAAGAGATGGAGATGTCCATGTCCATACTATGACGGATCATTCTACAGTTAAGAGCGATTTCGTCTTGGGGCCATTACGTTAAGAGTTGAAAAAGAGGTAAGTTTAGCAAATTTATAGAATTTGGTCTTGTACTTACGTTTGGTATATCATTTTTTTAATGTGGATTTATATAACTAGTTCCCGTGTTGAAAGGTGTTGAAATGCCGCTTTTTACTCTTAAGATAATATATATTTAAAAACTTTAATGGCATAAGTAATTTGGAATAAAAAGGAATGACCAAAAGGGGAAACACGAAATAGCTTTATTTATTTATGAAAAGCTAAATAATTACAATTCATTCTAAACCTCGAGCTCCACCTAAAGGTACTACATGAGTCTTTCTATTTTAAGTATATGAATTCCATAACAATTGAAAACTTTTTACTCTTAACTAAGTAATTAAATTTGTTGTACAGTCAGTTCTTAGTTTATGGTAGGTTAAGGTCATCAAGATAGATATTCCTCATTTTCCAAATTTGCCTGGCTTAACGGTGGCATTTTTAGGTATTTCTGGATACTTCTGTGGTTCTACTTTAAACTAATTCGCATCCAATACCCCAGATTCCTTACCCTACCCTAGTTATGACGCCTTGGCAGTTCCTACTGCCATGGCGTCATAACTAGCATCCTCAGTTTGTTTGGAAAGTTCTCGGATTCAGTTAAACCCGCTCTCCTTCAAAGATTCATCGCGGATGCCTTTGTCTTGAGCTAGGTGTTTATGCCTTTGCTGTGGAAGGTCATTTATAATATTCCACTACTGAAATTTTCTTTATAAATTGAAAAAAAAATGATGTAATTGCGAGTGCTTCTTGAATCAGATCCATCTGCTCTTGGCTGAAATGTTGACCTTTGTCCACTACCGTCATCTGTAATCTTGCTGCTACCTGGCTGGAACTCCAAATGGTTTCATCAAAGACTGTGGTGGAGTTTTAAAGTTTCCGTGAGGTTCTTCTTTGACCTTCTTATTATCCTTGGTGGTTTGATTTGAGTTCGTCTCTTCCCTTCCTCTCAAAAACTTAAAGGAAATCTTTTTGGCATTAACGAAAGTTTATTTAGATTCAGATAATATTATGAAACAAGCTGGCAGGCCTTCTGGGTCAATGCGTTATTTAGGCTAACTATTGAAAAGAAGCCAATAAAAAAATTCCGTCATAACTTTTCTTTGTGTCTTTAACCATCCCAAGATATTACCAAACAGCACCAATTAAGTTTTGTCATATTTTTGGAAAGAAATAATTTTAAAATTAATGATGAATTTGAGATTATGAAAGAATTAAATAATCTATTTATTCCAAGAATTGTATTTAAGTTCATGAAGAAAATATGTTGATCTAGTCTTAAGTAATCATGGCGTGCTTGTCTTAACTGAAGTTTGTTGCAACTGAAAATAAAGAAACTTTTAGTAAACTGAAACTTATCAAAGATTATACTTCATTATGTGTCAAAAAGGATTAAATGATGTTATGATGTTTTATAGAAAGCTAAAACATAAAAGAACGTGATCTAAATAAAGTAATATAATTAATTCGATAGAAAAGCAAAAAAAAAGATCGAACTTTGGGGTCTTTTTTTGTATAATGTTTAATGAATATGTATTGCTTTATGTTTAGTCATTGCAAACATACTGTTTGAGAGTGCCCTGGCACCCAAACCAAAGCAATTCTGTTGTAGCTAGTCGTAGTAGATTAGCCAGGCACTCCCATACTTGCTTGGACTTTAAACCTAATTGCTTTCAATAATTCAACGTTTCTGCTTGAAAGATGGACTGCCACCTTCCACACACGGCTCACACATGGATTCATTTATACCCGGTACCTTCTTTGGGGTTTTGATTGGCCTAGGTACCATTCTTAGCTGTTAGAAATCAACGCCTTGAATGGTCGCTGAAATTTAAATGTTGCAGGCATTGCATCAATTGGCATTTCTAATGACCTCACTGTTGTTCTAAGGCCATTTGAGTATCGTTAGTTGCCCTGTTAGGTTCCTGACTTTAAAATTTCTCGAATTCTTCAATCCGTAAGCACTGACTTCAGGGTTTTCCCCACTTACATGTGAAGGACGGTTATATGTAATACTACTGCAAAACTGCGCATTACAACTGTAACTCTAAAGTAGGTCTATTTTCTGCGGTGTCTGCAGTTTAACCTGTACCGCCTTTCTTTGAGTTTTGGCCACCACATCATGGGCTTAATGTCAGCTTAGAATAATTAAGCTTTACCAAAAAGTTTTGTTATGGAAAATTTTATCTAGTTGTTTGTTGCAGTTCAGTCTCAGATATTACCACTGAAATATTACCTATACTATTCCCACTTCGTAAATTACATTAGATTACGACCTTTCCAGAACTTCCTAATTTTGCCCTCTTAATTAGACCTATCACCTTTGACAGTGGCTCTTTTATGTAACTGGTTGCTCTGGTGTTCTCAGAACCCAGCACTAAAAAACTTATCCTTACCAAGCCACCACAGTGGCGTAGAACCGGAATTGGAGTTTCTTTTTCTTTTTGGCAGAGATTTTTACACCACGTCTTGGATTTATTTATTCTTTCGTTGATGGTAATGTCGCAGAAAGGCCAGCTCCAACGAATGACTGAAAATCCTCATCTGGGAGTTCGTACGCCGCCTCATTTCCTTTGCATGCCCTCCTCATTTAGGACGCAGTTCCAAACCAGCTTAGAATGAATCAATACTTACGGAGCTGATCGCTTTAAGTGTTGATTGGCTGTCAGAGATAATAATAGTAATGAACTGCAGCAACTTCAGATTAAAACACTATTATGTCGTAGCTGAAGCTAACCGAAAAACCGTTTCTGGCCATTCCAGCTCCTGCTACGGTAGCAGCTCTAAAGACGTCGATATACCAGTTCAAAACCGCTAGTGCTGGAGGCCTTTCTTCCAGTCTTTTTTATCTAGTATTATAAACTGATATTTTCTGTCTAAATTATATTTATGAAGCACACCATCACTTGGCATACTCCTATATGGGAGCCTCCTTCAGTTCATCTAACAGCTTTTGATGGTTCACACAGCACGATTTACTTATCGATGTTTGATTCTACAGAAGGCTGTATGCTGCAAATCTCGCTCGGTTTGTGCATAAATAGGTATGTGGAGGTGGGTGGCAGGTTTGGAATTACCTCTATTGCGATTACTGTTCCGAGTCATGTTGGAGCTAAACACCTAATTTCTTCTATACAACCTCCTCCACTTTCCCAGCAAAATGATGGCTTTGTAGGTTCATTTCTGCATATCTGCATTCCGTATAAATCTTTGATCGAAACATATCCATGTTTTGACCCTTTAACATATTCAATCCTTTCGTCTTCCAGCACTGGTGGTTGTAAGGTTTCTAGCCTTACTATTTTCTAGACATTGACTGTTAGTCGTTCTTGTTTACATGAGTAGTCGGGCATGTTTAGAGCGGTGTATATTTGAACTGACAGAATTTTTGAAAATCGCCATCTGACGACTATTGTAAGATTGTCAGCACAACCCAGGAAATGTACCTAGTCAATTTCCGGATTAGGAGTTCCGTTAGGGTAATTCATAGTAAGAAGACAAGGCTCCGCCTGCGGGCACCCTCTCCCCTATTTCACTGGGTAGCTTTGTGGATTGTAGATATGGCTATCCTTTTTTCCAGGCTAGTCTTTATCCACTGTAGAAGCATTTGTGCAACGTGTTTTCTTTGTATAATTGAGTTTGTGGTGGCAATGTTGAATATCTGAACATCTAGGAGTGCCGCTTTGATTATATCATTTTCTTCTATTGATTTTGAAATTAGACCTTACCAATTGATAGCCATATTGCCTGCTATTGAGTGATAGTTCTCTCAGTCCTGTATTTCTTACGTTTCCATTCGTTCTAGTGTTTTAGGAGAATAGGCTTACTGGTCTGTGCGATTTGGCGTTTGATCAGATCTTCTTATTTTCCCACTTCAACAGATGAATCTTTTCGCCTACTAGCATTAGTGGTTGTAAGCTTCCTAGCCTTATTATTTCATAAACATTGAATAGTAGTCGTTCTTGTCTACATGAGTAGTCGAACATGTTTAGAGCTGTTTGCATTTGTTGTGCTAGAATTTTTGGAAACCGCCCTCTGACGACTATTGTAAAATTGTCAGCATAACCTAGGAAATTGCCCTATTTAGTAAATTACTAGATTAAGGGGTCCGATAGGGTAGTCCACGGTAATAGAGACAAGACTCATTCCTGCGGGTATCCCCCCCCACTCCTACTTCACTGGATAGCCTTACATATTGCATATGTGGCTTTATCCACTGCAGAAGCATCCGTACAACGTCTTTTTTTTGTAAAGGTTTAATAATTGAGTTTGTGGTGGCATTGTTGAATATCTCAACATTTAGGGATGCCGCTTTGATTATTTCTCTGTCTTTTATTGATTTTAAATTAGATGCTCCCAGTTGGTAGCCAAATTGTCTGTTCCACAGTACTGTATTTCTTATATTCCCATCCATATTTTGCCTAAAAAAGAGGATAGACTTATTAGCCTGTGCGATTTTGAGCGTTTCTCTGAACATATCCGATTATGGCCAAGCATTTTTTTTTTATTTAAAAATTACAAAACATTAAAAGCTCTAAGTTGAATCTTGACTTGCACTCGCAAGAAACGAAATTCCAAGACATGTTTAATAACAAGTAGGTACGTATTAGATATCTATTAAATTGACACCAACATTCCCCTTTTCGACAGCTACTGAAATTGTTAGAAAGTTCATCACATCAGTACCGATAATTAAAATTGGATCGGATAAGGTGGAATCGAAAATATTTACGTAGCTGGCGAGAATTTAGAAAAACAACTCCGTAAAAGTATGATAATTACTTTCACCGCGCTTCTCAATCTCCATAATCATTCGTAGATTAGGTCAGGATGTCAGTAGTCTTTGTTGGGACATATTGCAGATCGCCAGAAGAAAAAATCGCATTTTTCTCTTCGGTAAATATAAATGCGATGAAGAAGCGTTAATTTTTGCGTCACCAGATTACATGCGCAAACAATAAATTGCGTAAATTTTTTCCTCGTTACGTCCTTTCTCTTTGTAATAGCTGGAGCACGGTTACGGGGACAAAAATGATACAAAGAATCCGCACGTTACGAGTAAACACGTACCCATCTGAGTTTGTTGTTTCGTCGCGTTCGCTCTCTCTCTATCGCGCGCGCGCGTCGCGTTTCTCTCCGCCGCTTTTTAATTATAGTCTCAAGGAGAGTCTCGAGGATATGGGTGCATACAACTCGTGTTTTCCGAACTTTTATTGTGTTGTTTACATATAAAGAATGTTGTTACTGCTCTCCCGCGTTTAAGAGGAGATCTGGAATCGCAAGTGCGGACGCTACGCGTCTTTGTATTTCGACGCGGTGCTTTGCCGCGTTACCGCGTCTGAGATGAAAGAGGACGGCGCTATTTACGCGGAGATGGACGAACGCGAAGTGAAATGCCCACCACTACCAGTATTTAGGTCGAGGTGGCAGGGATAGGTCTGGGTCTGTTATTCATGTAAAACTGCATTAGCATGCAGTATTTGCCAGAGTTGGTGCCGAGTGTGCCAACTCTGGCAAAATCGGTGACGATGAGAGCGCAACTTTCAGATAAGTCGATCGAAGACGCATCCGAGAATTCGTAACGGAAATGGTACATACGCACTTTTCTTTTTTAAAGCATCCCTAATTGATATTTTACCTAAATTAATCGATTAATTGCAAAACGCTTAGCGGAAATTTAATATAATTTAAATATTTAAAATTTCGGCGCGTAATATTTTGGTAGCACTGGCGTTCATTTAAAAGCCCGGGAAAGTCGTGAAAAGCCGCACGTGACGTAACATAAACGAAAGAAGAAAGTGGAATAGGTGTTAAACGTTTGTTTTTGTGTAGTTTTTGCGTGATTTTTTTCTGTGTATTTGTGTTAGATATTATTACAATTAATTATTATAATCAGCTTTTTTTTTTTAATTCAAAAGTAGGTAAGTAGGATTCCTTATTTTTATTCAAGATGCTTTTATTTGCTTGCAGCGTAGAGAAATTAAAAAGGATGTGATTGGATCATACTTTCTAAACCTCAAAACATTTTTAATATTTATTAAATTATACTTTTTTTTATAACATATAAAAAGAATAAAATTATTTCTGATTATAATATAACAAACTTTCTGAATCCCACCAAACTCATCTAAAATTACTGAATACTCCAAACCTCATCCCATTTCCCCTTAATTCAATACGGCTAGCCGCTTTAGGTTTTCCCTTTTCCGCGATTATCGCACGATTGAGTCAACGTTACGCGAATTACCACACCGACCGTGGCGACCTCTAGTGTCTGAGCTACCCTCGCGAAAAAGCGCAGATGCAACAGTGGCGCGACAGCAAAGGGGTGGGGGATTAGCAGATCGCCTTCGGAGCAGCCTTTTCCGCAAATGACCTTCTACTGGGATGCGCCAATGACCCTAAGTGCATCGCTGTGCGTATTTTCGTGACGCGATTGTTATGAACGCCTTTGTATCTACGCTTTCGCATTGAGAACCTGCTGCCGCGTGCTCTTCAGATACTTTATCGCTAATTGATTTAACAATAAAATGACTATCGGAGATTATCTTTCTATTGTTTTTTATTTTCTTTTCTCTTTCACGTTTTGATCTGATTATTTACCGTGGTGTTATGCACAATTTACTGATTGATCTTTCACGGATTTTCTCCTTTGTCTTTTTCAGTTCGGCAGAGGAACCAAACGGGAACTGAAGAGCGCCACTGCAACGACTGCAGAGATGTTCGGTCGATTGAACTTGAGGATAGTCCACGGGGGCGCAGCCACCTTACATTCGATAAAGGTCTTGCAACCCAAACAGGTTGGTTCCCGTCATGTTGTTATGTTTCGGCTTCGACCTTCGACGTTTCTAGAATTTAAAAAACTTCAAGGCGCATACAAAGACAAAAAAAACAAATCACAAAAGTAACTTGAGTAACTTTACTGAAATAAAATACGTATGCGAAGTGATTATTTCATAATTTAGTACATTACGCTCAGAAAAATACCTGGATTGGTTTAACAAACGTTTCTTGGTTGAACCAAATACATATTCAGTAATTTCAATAAAAACTCGGCTGTGGAATCAACATTGCTGCAACATCAAAATTATGAAAGAAATAGCAAAACTGTTGGATAAATCATATTTTGTGTTTTGGATGCAGGGTGCGTTAAAACAAAATATTTTTCTATTCCATCTAACATTAAAAGTATGTTGAAGTGTATTGTGTACCTATTTTTAGCGGTTTTTGAGGTAGGAAACCAATATTTTTAAACAAAATTGTCTGTGATCTATACACAATTGACTTTTATTAATGCATTTCCAAACTGTATACTAAAATGTCTATCAGAAACAATTCTGCACTAAATATTTTCAATAGATCATTTATGATAAAAAAAACATGAGAAACTTGCGAGCGCCGTTTACTACTTTTCAGGATAACCGTCACATTTTGTAACTACTGGGGAGTGGTACTGACGTTAGGGTACTATTTATCAATGTTCGAGGTGCTACTATTACTTGGCCGAAAGATGGCGCACCACGCAACTTATTACGATGACTTGTGGATTTGTTCACATCGCGACTTGCTTGGTGACGTCGAATCATGAGTTGCACGTGTTCACCACTAACCATATACCTTTTTGGGAAAAAATCTTTTTACCCTTGGATTGGCAAAATTGCAACAGAAAAATGTCAATTTAATTTTGAATAAATGTCATAATAATAGCTGCTTTCCATTTGCACCAAATCCTCAGTTCCTCACCTCACTTCACCTTAGCTCAACTATTTGCTCGTTCCATTTGCCAGCAACTGAGGAAAAATGTATTTTATGCAACAAATTTGGTCGATGGATATGATAAATAAAGGAAGTTAACTAAAGAATTACGCTGTAATGTATTACGATTGAATTGAATAGTTATATGTATGTTCTTCCATTTTGGTGGAGGCGCCTTCATATGACTATTATTTATAGTTGTATTGTGCTATTATCATTTATTTCTTACTTTTACTAATATTTTATCTTTCTGGATCGCCCCTACTTCGAATTTTCATTATTTTTTTATGTATGGGATTTTGGCAATTTTTAAAAACATACCTTATTAATATCTACCTTTCGAAAACTTATATTTATAGTATGTATCTAATATTATGAGTTCTTTTGTCTATCATAACGCAAAATATTCATGGATTTAGGTTCATTTTTAAAAAGGATATGTTACCAACATCCACAATTGGCTACTCTAAGAGAGCGAGGAATGAAATTACAAATTTTTGAATTTTGATTCTATTACTTTTTAATTATACTGAGGGAAAAAATGTTAAGATGGTTAAATTTATTTTTTTCGATACCAAGGATACCAATTTAAAATTAAATTTAAAAATAAATTTTAAATTCGTAACCTCTCCTTGGTTGGTGTTGTAAAACAATAATTCAATCATTAAAAAAAAATAACTGTTTAAAACAGCTGTATTCCACTTCCCTCTTCAGTATTGTAAACAAATTAATTTCTCATATAAAGATTTGCAGTATTACAATTGACCTTTTGCGTGAATATTCTTTTATTATTTTTTTATAGATACGTCCTTTTAAGTTAGAAATAAAATGTTAATTCTTCATTCTATTTCTGTATAATGTTTTCTTGCTCCCATCTAATTGTAATATTTTTTAAATTTCGTACTTATTTGCACACAAATCCAATCATTAATAATTAAACTGAACGCTCTAAGTTAAAATCTGTTTCAATGATTTACTTTACATATTTTCTCTTCGTTATAATGATAATTTTAGTACCATTTTTATTTGTGAAAAATTACCGTTCCAAATAGGGAGAAAAATCCTAATGTTAATTACAGTGTTATGCTGCCCATACAGGTTTGATTGAAGATGTTGGCATATATTCAACAAAATGTCATCAAAAGTACTAAAGAGCACCAATTAATAATGTTTTATTTCTGATTTAAAAGGAGCTACATTCCCAATTAAAAAAAAAATAATAAAATAAAACGAAATACATCGAAAGATTTTCAACTGTTTTGTTGTGCAATGCATTCGATTTGTCGTCTTAACTAAACATACGAGAATGTTAGTTAACTTTATCATTCTTGTGTAATGAGCTAAAAATTTTGTTTCATATTACTATTTTATGCATTTATGCATTTTGTGCGTAATCGTGTGCTCTTGAAGGGACAGATTTATAAATTTATTTTTTTTATTTAAATATGTTAACTTTGCTTTTTCATCACTAACAATAAGTACTGGAAGTTAATTAAGTTAATTAGTTTTATTTCTAATTCAGAAATGAGAAATTTTCTTCCAAACATTTATTAAAAACTTTTATTAACAACAGAGCTTTTTTATTTTATAATTTCGTGTACACTCTGGCTAATTGTCTAAATCACCTCTGAGTGGAATAAATGCAACATGCAGCTATACCAGCCGAAAGGAGAACAGAAGAAAGAAAAAACTTTTTTCCCTCCAAAAATGCGTCCGTTTGTAAAATTAGTACTAATTAGTAATTATAGAATAGTTTCAATAATTACTTAATAGGAAGGATAGCAAAACTTGATAACTATCGCTCCGTATCCATGCTTTCTCAAACGTATTTGAACAAAATATTAATACCTAGGCTACTTACAATTAGCTTTTGCGGACAGAAAGACTATAGAAGGCTAGGTTTTTCAACTAATAAACATTTGTTTAGTACGAATTCTGAGGTTTTATCTGCAATGAACACCAGAAACGCTCCAAAATTAACTATTCCTAGACATGCAACTGCGGCTTACGAAAATGGATGCTACTCTATGGCAATTGCAGCTTAGAGTGCGTTACTTAGCAACATTCGCAGCATAAAGAATGATATTAAACGTTACAAAGCTATTAAATAGCATATTAAAACATTGGTGTTACAATAATTGTTATAATACGAGTACAAGTTTGATTGAATGTACGAGTATTTCAATAGCTATTGTAACGCATGTGTTTCATACTATTTTTTTTCTAATTTGCACATTAATCGCCCGTTTGAGCTTAAGATATTCAAGTACTATGTATTGTATACTTTTAAGTACTGTAAATTAACTAAGTTAACTATTTTTATTTCTACTCAAATAAGAAATTTTCGTTCAAACATGCATTAACATTTTTTTTTAAGTTACAGTGAATTTAACGATAAAAAAGCTTTTACTTCATAAGAAATTTTACAGCAATAGATCCATTTGGATAAGCTTTATGAATATCTACATTTTATTGGTGTATGCAGTGTTACAGATATAATGTAAAATTTCTGATATACTCTTCAAACACAGCAACAATATTTTATCTTACAAAAGTCCCATAATGTTTTACGATTATTAACATATATGTCATTTTATCTCAGGTTCGAGTGGATAGCGTAGACAATCACGAGAAGACGAAAGAATTCATGTGGAAACGAAGTGCCAGACTAGCCAAAGTAGTGTCACATAAGCTCGCCGCTGCAGTAAGATCGATGTTGCAACCACCTCCCTCTGCCTGAAAAGTACCATTTAACCACCCTGGAAGAGAACGTTCCTCGGAAGAAAGAACTAAAATTATTTTTTTTTTTCGGTTTCGTCTACACTGAACTAACTTATGTATAATAAAGCAAAATACTGATGTAAGGATCTTATATTTCGATGCGATAAACAAAAGAGAAACAAATTCAAAGTGCCGTTATTACTTGATCAGAGTACAGAGCAAGCGAAAACGCGAATTAAGAAGCCGCCAGACATTGAATTTTCGCACTTGGTTCTGGATGGTAGCCGGAGTTGGAGATTTTCGGACGTCAATGGGAATTCTTGCAGGGCAGGAACGGAATTTTTCCCAGCACCCTTCTTGTTTCGTTCCTGTCGTCATAATTCGGAAATAATTTTGATTCGAGCACGTTTTAGTGACGTTTCGATCCTGTACTTTTGATCCTTTTAGTTGAGATGCGGGTAAAAACCTGTGATTGATTGATTCTGTTTGGGCATTGACCATGAAAACACTTTGCCGTGACCATTCTTTAGTTGGTGAGAAGATCATTCTGATGTTTTGATTAAAAGCAATTGGAGATGAAAATCTTTTTGTGTCCAACAAAAATTTATTCTCGTCATATCTCTAAGAAACAATCGGAACATTGGTTTTATCATTTTCAAATTAGCCATACCAACAAAAAGACGTCACTCCAACGTGTTTGGTGCTAATGCCCTAGAGAATTAATAGAATTCACCGTTTTTAACCACACGGGTAAAGTAATTGAATCAAAAACGTAACGGTAATCGAAATATTACTAAAACACATCTGTTTAGAAATAAAATTAGCTCCTTTATGTACAAAAGAATATCCAGTGCCGTCCCCAACAACTCGGGTTATGTATCCCAGAAAAGTCTTTGTCCGCTGTTTCTTAATTCAGCAAATATTTCGACAACTCTGTACCTTCTAATATTCCGGCTTCATTTTGTATTTAATAATTTATTGGCATTATTTATTTTTTTTTTCGGAGTATTTATTAGGAAGATACGTTTTTCATTGTATTTAGTTTTTACTCTTATAAATATTTTATATTACTTTAAGTGTAAGCCTTATGGAATATCTTTATCTATCTGTAATAGTTTTAGTCATATCCTTAACAAAGCAATTTATTTTTAGGTGTTTACAATTGTAAGTTTATCTAGTATTAAAGCAATATTTTTAATCTCATCACTACTACTCACGTAATTACATTAATCAGTACCATTTTTTCTATGTGTAATTATATCTATTTAAGTATACATAAGTAGGGAAGAACTCTTTTATACATATTACATATATAAAAAAGAAAAAAAACTTCTCGTATGATATAATTTTATTATATTGCATAATTTTGCATTTGTTAACTTGTACCATAATCACGTAGCTTTCAGTTTATTTGGTGTTAGGTTAATGTTTGTTTATTTTAAGTGATTGTTATTGTGTTATTATGAGGACTAAATGTAAAAACACTAAAATAACCATCCTGACTCTTATTTATGTACCTGAAAAGAGCAACGATCGGATGATATACCATGTGTTTTCCGCAGGAAATACTTGAGATTCATAGTTCTTGTTTTTTGACACGAAGTTCATCATACTTACGCAGATAATTATATAACCGCTTCATCTCTTATTAGCGTACGTTTAGTTCGTAACAAAGGAAGTAAGTATTGAGTAGACACCAATGTTTTTCTTGTTACACATTTACATTCATACAATAAACGTCATACATAAAAAAAGTGCTTACTCAAAGTTGTTGGTTAAATTTTGAGAAGCACAAGAAAGTAATTATTCAGTCGTCAATGCCAAACATGCTTGTTATAAATAAACATTACAAATACTCCAATTAAAACAATAACCTTAAGCATTAAAAAAACATCGATTGATTGCACCAAAATAATACGCCACATTAAAAACTATGGGACTATAAACAGAGCCTATATTTGGAAATTGAAAGAACTTCTGCTTTTAATATTCATTCATTTAAAAATGTTCTAGTTGATGAGTTATTTCAGAAATCCTTTAAATCCTTTATGGAATGAATTCGTAATAAAGAATCCAGTTTATTCGAGAAATTAAAATGGTTAAGAGGGTCTACAAATGTTTCTTGATTTTAATTTAAGTAAAAGAATACTGGAGATATTTTGAAAAAAAACAGAAATCTTTTTCTTCCAAAAAAAAATCATGGATCATCATTTTAACATATAATTGATACGCTTCTGTGTATTCTACAGCCGCAAACGAGTTACTATAGCTATAACACTCTTTCGAAAATACAGTAAAATACTTGAATAACAATTTTTATTAATAAGATATTTATACATGTGCTGTAAATTTTTGCTGCAAGCTTTCATTGCATTACTTTCCCTACAAATTTCTGGTTGCGAAATTCAGGACCTAAATGTTATATCAGTTGTATGCAAAAAAATATAAGATCTTTGGTAATTGACACTAGAATAACATTAAAAAGTGGATAGCATAAAACAAAGGTTGGAACTCATTACACTCAGAATAAGAATCTTAGTATCTGTTCAAAACGTAAGCTATTCGGTCTACCGCTAATATCAAAGAATACACCATGAGTGAATTAAACTTCAGATATTTTAATACCCAAACACAGAAATAAGCAAAACACCATAATTCCAGTTAGAGAAGTGCTTTAAGTTTTCAAAATCAGCTTTAAACTACACGACTGATAGATAAAATGATTAATAAGTTTCAGAATAAAAAAGTAATGATGAAGTTCTAACAAGTCAATTATGTAAATTTTCCATTTTAAGAAATGATGTTTAAGCTTCCAGAAACGAACTACTACTGTGTAACGATTAAAAAAGGCTATTTTTTGATATATTCTTCCTTCATAAAATAGAATTTTGCTTGATGTTTCTTTAAGACATCATCCATTATTGTTATGATCAGATTTGGACTTAGTACTTGTCTTTGCTTTAATCCTTCAAATAAAGGGTAAAATGAAATAAAATTATCAAAAAGCTAAAATATTAATTTTCTATTCAAATAATGCTCCTCCTTTTTCTGCACAGATTTCAATGAGAGCTCTAAATTCATTGAAACTGCGACTTATTTCTAAAATTGATAAGGACTGGACTGCATTTTGTATCCTATTTTTTAATTACTCTACATCATTGTCCAGTGGCTCACTGTACACAATTGGTTTTAAACAACCCCACAGATAAAAGTCTATTATTGTGAGATCAGGACTTCTCGGTGGCCGTAAAATGGTACCATCTCTCCCTATCCAGTTATCATGGAACTCTGTAATGAGCCACTGGCGAACATTTCTGGCATAATGAGCAGGGGAACCATCGTGCTGGAAAAGCATTTCCATTCGGTAGTTTAACGGCAATTTGTCCAGTTTATTAGCTAAAAAAAATTGCAACATTTCCAAATATGAATTACGGTTTAAATTTTGATCAAAAAAATATGGGCCAATAATGCCATAGTACGAAACCGCCCACCACACATTAACTTTTTTTAAATATTGTCTTCGGCAAGAAATTCTGAAGTTTGGATTCGTCTCACTCCAGTACCGGTAATGTTGAGATGAAACGACTCCATTAGTTGAAAAGGTTGATTCATCGGAGAACATAATTCGTTCATGAAAATATGGATCATCCATAACTCTGTTGCCTATTTCCAAACAAAAATTTAGACGTTTGGCTTCATCACCAAACTTTAGAAACTAGTTTGCCTAAATTGCGGTTTAAATGGTAAAATTTTGTTCTCTTTGAAGATTCCTTGTAAATGAGATTTACTTATTCCAATTTGTATTGCCCTCCTTCTTAAAGACAACCTTGGAGTTTCTCTTACGAAATGAACGGCAAGAACTGAAACAGCATCGTCTTCATCGAACAACTTCCTTGACTTCTTAATGTTTAAAACCGAGCCTGTTTTAAGGAATTTGGCCACCAAGTTTTTTGCTCCGAAATTTGAAATGGTAACTTGCGGGTATTTTGGGTTGAATTTTTCGATAATAACTCCGTAGCACTATTCCCCAGTTCCGTAACATTGAATTAAATAAATTCTTTGTGGTATAGTCAACATTATAGCATAAATACTATTCAAATTAGCGAAGATTTAATTTGCAGTTATACTAATTTATCAACAACTGTCAAATCCGCCTACTACAGTTACTTCTAAAACAAATCCAAATTTTGAAGAAAAATGATATTTATCTCGAGAACCATTCGAATTAAATAAAAAGTAATTTGTGTTTTGAGGGTTTGAAAACAAGCAGGGCAAATCAACAAAAGTGAAATTTTCTGAGAAATCAAATATAATTTTTTTTTCCTCTATTTAACGTCGATCCGGGGACATACTGTATATACTTTCCATTACATTCCTCAACTTATCATGCAGAACCTCTTTTTTTAAAACTTTCCTCTGTGTCACTTGGTTTTTATCAAAAGCTCTGCCGAGGACCAGAAATGTCATTCCATTGAAATTTTTGCTTTAATGTGAAAATGTGATGGTATGTGGTTCTGTCTGGCCTAAATCTACTTTATAGTACCTCTGTTTCTTCATTCTCAATATGTACGTCTAGTACCTTCTTGTAGAATTTAGTTAATACGCCCATCAAGGCTATACCTCTGCAGTTACCACACTTATCATTAGTCGGTATAATGGAGATGCAACAAATGATACGATTTGGTCATCTATGAGAATGAAAGATGAAAGGTTCGTGAAAGCTATATATGAGGTAAGACCAATGACAAAAAGAAGACTCAATAAAACGTTGACTACTATAATAAAGCATATATCTATATCGCAAACAAGACTCAATGGTTAAAAAAACAGTTGAGAAACGTAATGAACAAAGACTGGCCACTTTTACATCCAACTATTTTAGCACAGTGCATAGACAAATCTTTAATCCCAAGTTATTTTGACTGCTCAAACAATATGATCATCTGCTACTGCTTTTCTCTTCTTTAATGTTTCTATTGCTCTCAATATTTTGTTTTCTTTTGGATTGCGTTCTCATCAGGTGTATTTTCCTGTCCTTGTATACTGTGGTTAAGAACCAAGAAGTACAGTAAATAATGTGTTTGTAATGCAAAAATAATTCCTAAGATTCCGACTTGATTGGCCTTCCAATAATTATCGCAAAATTCGTTTTAAAGCATTTTAACAATAACTTCCATCTATAAATCTAAACCTTCAATTAGCTTACGTTTTAATATTGACAAAGGTTCCAAGTTTTGCTAATTTTCGTGGACAGTGCAAGGTAGCAATGCTGTTTTAAAGGAACGCATGAACAAGGAAGGAACGATGAGCCATTGGTCTTAATCTTAATCTCCTGATGGTGATAAAACCTTGGATATGTCGCGTGATAACATGTTAAAAAAAGTATTAACCAAGTATTTCGAAAGTTAAGTATTCCTAGATAGCGTCCAGTTCAATATTGACAGACGCAAGAATTACCGAAAGCAGGATTATCATTATGGCTGGTAGTCAACCAGCCATCAAAGCGCTGAAAGATGGCCCAAAGCATCTTCAAGATGGTCTGGGAGTACCTAGGGAAATTAAGCGAGTTAGAAAAAAGAAATAAAGTAACCCTCCTGTGGATTTCGGAATACCCAGGGGTGGAAGGAAATGAAATAACGAATAATCTTGAAAGAAAAAAAGATGGAACACCATTCTTAGGGGCCGAACGCTTTTGCAAGATAAGCAGCTGTACAATACTAAAAAAACTAAAAATTGAAATAGAGCAGAGAGAATCCAATTATTAGGAAAATCTCCAGGGAATGGAGTAAGCTAAAACTCTTCTGGGAACTTATACCCAGAAGAGATTTGCAGAATACATCACCTTGAGTAAGAACAATATTCGCATATTAACAGGGGTACCTCCATGCCATTGTTAAGAGAAAGGACATCTGACAATGAGTAAGTTTGGATTAGCAGAGAAGCAAATTACCTAGGACTGTACACGTAAGGATCATTGCACCTGGGAAAATGTGAAATCGAAGAGCGATATTTACCTAACCAGGGGCCCATACCCAGCACTTTCTATAAACAATAGGGCTGGAAGGCCAGCTCTAAAACAGCAAGAATAAGGGAGACAATAGATCCTTTAGGTCATACATACAAAGAAACGCATCATTCCTTAAAAGAAAAAATTGGCAATAAAGTATAATATCTACATACAGAAAATACAAACCTAAGGTTAAAAAACTGTTAAATGAATTTAAGCGAAAATTGAAGGATTTATGATGACATTGAAGTACATATTGAAGTACCGTGCTTTAAAATACTTTCCTGGTTAGAGTAGGCCATTCTTTTTTTAATTGGTCACCAAAATGTGACCAAAAACTATTAAAATATCTATTCAAAATTGAATATCTTCTTCGCTTTTTCAGTGCACCACCGCCAGGTTTACGAGTTACTGCAATTTAAAAGTAGCCCAGTGTTGCCAATCTTACTACAGAATTTGCTTAAAATACAGCTTACTCTAACCATGAAAGTATTTGAAAGCACGGTACATTTATGGACAATATTAGGCATTTGTTTTTCTTGTGCTTTTAGTTATCCTGTTTAGTTTGTAATATTGCCTTTTTATTCATACTTACACATTTAATATAATCTAAGTGAGGAAATCTATAGTGAATTATGACTTTTTTGAAAAATAAAATATTCACTTATCTACCTATAGACGATCAATATTTAATTTATTCTTCTTGGTGATTTTCCAATGATAAAAGAAAGAAAAAGTAATACACGGTTTGGCATAATACACAAACATGGTATAAAATCACACCAAATACGGTATTAAACAATACGAGTCCACTTTATAAGGTTTCGCAGCTTAGTAATCCTTCATGGCCAATTTGCGCTTTGTTATCTGCACTTCCTCGTATCTTCTACAGGTTTAACAACCTGCACAAGTCAAATACGCGCACCTTTGTTTCAGTATAGGACGTGACTCGAAATAAAACTTATTTTCGTCAGGTTTAAATCGTATATTTTATAAATACATCGACATGACATACAAGAATACAATTTGTTCATCTTACGCTTTTAAACGCTTACTTTTGTTTTAAGAAGGTACAACTACCGACGCTTTCAAAGTATTTAGTATTAATTATCAATGTTATCTCATCGCGGAAGCGAAGAAAAAAGTCGCGAATATAATGGGATGAAATCAGCAATGCGCATATTATTGTTGTAAAATAAATAAATTACGTAGACGTGGAAGGTAAGTAGTTATTTCAATTAAGTTCCAGGTAGTAATGTTGGATCATTGCGCGCTGAAATAAATATTTGTAATTAATACTAAGTACAGGAAGAGCTATTTTTAATCTCAGACTTTTTCTTTTAATTTTATATATTAGATTAATTGAAAGGTGGTATTAGACAAACTACAATATTAGTAAAATATTTGTGGAGCAAGGTAAAAATAAGGTCCAAATAAAATAATAATTCAATAAAAATGAGCACAATAACAAAAATGCTTCAGTTTGGTCGATTACAGTATTAAAAGTCATAGTTTGAGATTCTATAACTTATGCATATAATAACAGATATAGGTATTTCAAGCTAGGAATCGACCTTCGTCATATCTGTATCATATCTGACGTAAAAGCTAATGAAATCAGCCCTTGCATAAATTTGGTTAATTTTTTTCCTAAAATGGTTTAATATACAGGTGTCCCGCTGTCAAGTGCCCAAATGTAAGGTATAGATAACCGACATAATTCTGAATGAAATGCCTTAATAAACCTCGGTCTGTAAATCGTTTCGGATATACAACTTGGCTTTGAAAAGGGTACCATTGCCATCTCGGAAAGATACATAATTAAATAAGTAAAAAGTTGCCTATTTTGGAAACTAATAAAATACATTTGAAAAAAAAAAATAACAGTTTCTAAACGGTTCTGAAGCTACGCAAAAATAACTGAAAAACAGATATTTTTAGTTTCTTGACACAGGGCACTGGGTTTTGAAAATATGAAAAAAAAAAATTATTAAGATTTTTTATTATAAAGTAACTTGGCTATAAGTCTCTCTAATCAGATTTAAAATACAACGTTTCGGCTTTGAAAAACCATCATCAACCTTCCTTTTTAAACACTTTTCTGTATTTTTTTTACGTTTCCGCTCTATTTTTTACGTTAAATAAGCTACTTTCACAACAAATGCTATTACGACCCTTGATAAAAGGAGTGCCTCACGGTCCATTTAAACATGTTATTTATTAATTCTTAGTGTATTTTCTCTGTAAAGTACACATTTTTTTTCTCTATTTAACTGACTCTATATCTTTTGCACATGATCTCAAGGCAACATGCAATTCCTAAGAGTGAGTGAGAAGTATTTTGTTATTTTTTTCTAAATTCCGTAGGCATTTAAGGGATTACTTGATTTTGAGACGCTTATATAAGGGTTACAAAATCAGTTAAATGGGAAAAGATGCATACACACTAAAAAAATTGTGATAAAATTCATGTACCAACTTTGTGCGCCTAAAACTATACAGATATTTTACTTTTAGAAGTAACCCTTCTAACTATAAGCAATTTGTTCAAGATTTTTTCACAGCCTGGAATATTCATAGTCAAATTTGTAATTGTGGGTAGCTTTTCCAAGATTTTTTCATGTAGTCTGGAATACTCACAAATAAATTCCAGTTTCACTTGTTTAAAAGTAAAATTATTTAAAAAAAAACAGTATTTCTGATTTTTTTTCCTACCAAAAAGAAAATATCGTCGAAATGAAAGTGCCCTAGTAGAGTTTATTTAATTGGAATTTCATGCATAAAAGGCAAACCAAACATAAAAAATTCGAATGCTTACCCGCCAGTTGCTCGTTGCTCCTCCACATTGGCGGTTAATTCGCAAAAATCAAGGGCAATCCTTATGCAATGGGAATACTGTTGTTATAATAGTTCCTAAGAAATACTTATCTGACCAGTAATAGATAAATATTTGATAGCTATCTCTGCCATGCAGAAAACTTATATCAAGTATGGAAAGTTGCAGTGAAATAGGAAAAACGCCATCTTTAGGGCAAGTTTTGTACTCGTAGAATATATATTTGACGTATTCACTACTATAAGCCAGAAAACTTTACTATTATGTGTTTAGAACATTGTGACGTGATGATTTAAGTAATAGAAATTTTACGTAAATCTACTATTACTTTGTAACTGTACCGACTTTGTATAAAATAAATCGTTTCTTTAAGAAAATCATACTTCATATCATACAAATTATTTTTTTTTGCTGTTAAAGTAATTTACTTGAATAAAAGATATTATTTTAAAGAAATGGTTTGATGGCTTCAAAAAAAACAGTGACATGAATCTTAAGTTACTACATCTAATTCAAATAAGGTTTCCTTAAGGTTTTTTCCTTATCACTTAAAAATTGCTTTACTTTTAATTATAATTTTCCAAATTATGAGAAATTTTAAGGTTTTCGTGAGAGATATTAATATTTTTCTTATTAATATTACAATGTTAGAGATTTTTCTCTAAGAAAAAGAATTTTTTTTTCATTAATATTTGCATAAAATACATGTATTACGGGAAAATTTCTAACATTTCGAAATTTTCTTCAAATTTCTGTACATTTATCCCCATTCAATGCGGAAAATTATCAAAAAAGTGGTTTTTATTTTATCCTTATCTACTTATTGTGTAAATAGCGTGAAAAAAACAATTATTGCTACCGTATTTGGTGTAGAAAAATACAGCGGAAGCGTGAAAAGATATACAGAGCCATGTTTGAGAAAGTAAGGTCGATCATGTTTCTTCAGAACCGAAGCGATTACAGAAATCCACAGCCAAATTATTTTAAAACAAAAAAATTCAATACATTTTTTTCATATTTGTCAAAAAAGTTAAAACACACAGCCTTTCCGTTTCTTTCACGAATCTTTGGAAGCATTTGGAATTTGCTTTTTTCATTTCAATATATCTTATTAGTATCCAAAATAAACAACTTTTTCCCCATTTAAGAGATTTTGCATCTCGCATACTTTCCGAGTAACAATAGTGTCATTATCAAAGCCAGCCAGTATATGCGAAACGAATCATTTGCAGAAAGTTCATTAAGATATTTTATTGAGAGTTATACCAGGACACCTCTACTTAAGTTTAACCACTTGTTTCAGACATCCTGTATAAATTGAATGTTAGAAAGTTTCAATTATAAAAAAATGTTTATAGTTTTCGGGAAAATAATTGCCAAAAAAAAAATAATCATTTTCATTACATATGCTTTTGGGCTCATAGTATGTTGTAGTAGTTGACAATAGTAATTATCTGTAACTTTTTGATGATTTACATACTCCTCAAATAAATCAAAAAAAAAAAAATAAGTGAATATCTTATTATGTTTTATTATATGTTGGGTTTGGGAACCACTATGATTTTTTTCACGAAATACGTACTTGACAGCATAAAAATTACAAGTCGAAGCAAAGAGTATTTTACAGTTAAAAAATGATTAACATTTTTATAATTATTAAACTAGGTCACTAGATTGCATTAAAGTACACAAACCATTTGAACTTTTTTTTTGACTTACTTGAGGTCAGAAAATTACTAAAAATCACCAACAACAACTTCTACGACATACTAAGAACCCAAAAGAATATAACACATATACATAAGCTAGCGAAAACGATTATTTTTGTTTTTAACAATGATTTACGTGAAAACTGTGCCTTACAAACCAAAAAATACTACGTCATTAGGGGTTTACGAAAATTGGATCGGTTATATACCGATGTACCGAAAATGAAAGAAAATCATAGCATTTAAAATGTGCTAGAATAGGATAGAAAGTCGGTATATACCTTATAATGCAATTTTAGTAAACGCCTATTAGTTACGATGACGAAGGTAGCTTGCTAGCTTGAAAAACCTGTAGATTATTATTGTGGAAAAATAAAATATTTGTCACTTAATTTTGTTTGTATCTAGCTTAGATCGGTATGTTTAAAATGCCACTGTGGTGAATTGGAAAAGAGCGGAAAAATTACCGCTAAAAGGTCCCGCACACAGTCATGTAAATATAAACAACAAATAATGAATTACGTAAAAGAATCAATAATACGATACCAGAGGAGATAACAAAGATATATGCACCTGACTTAGGCAAGGTCAGTACTTGAGGTAACTCGCAAGGACGCCGAAACAGAGAAACCACGAGGTCGACGCAGGAGTAACCTTTGAATTGATAAAAGTGTAATATCTGTATTATGATCTAAGTCGAAAACAATTACACTTTACCATTAAAATGAGAACATGTACAGTGACTCAAATAAGTGCCTTGATATCAAAATAAAACGGATCATAAAGGATAATTTTAAATTGCATACAAACCAATTTCATGTTCACGTGAAAACAGTTTTCTATGTCTATGACTTTTAATACTGTTAAATAAATATATACAAATCGTAAAGAAAAAAATACTCACTAATATGTTAACTAATTAACTATTATTAAATTGTTCTTTTATATGTTCCAATATCTTATATTGATAACCCTGTATTGAGTTGAGTTCTATCTAGGTATTTAACTACAATATACACCAAAATTGTACATAGGTAAAATACACACATATAGTAATTATTATTTACAAATTACAATTTTTACTACATTTAGACAGTATTTTGTTCATGGAATTTTGGAAGTCGAGGGAAGCACTACGATAACATCTATATATTGTATTGACAATTCTATAACTAGATACACATACAGATGTAAATGTATGGTGGGTGCTATATATTATACACCTACGTATAATAAACGTTTATACAAATATCTGTTACATCTTCCTGTATTCCTTTCATTCACGTGACAATCACTAGTAGTATCCTTTTTATAAGTCAAGAAGTGCAACAAGTCTTGATTTAAGTCGTTTAATGGCTGTTAGCTGGTTTAACTTTAAGTGACGCTTAAAATATCAGGTTCACTATACAGGCTGATTCAAATTAAGTGCACACCATTGCTATCTCTGTTATTATTGATTCTAGAAAGTAGGTTACACAACACAAAAACAATTTCATGACGCATTTTCGAGAAATTTTGGAATTTATATTTTTTCAAATTGAACACCTCTATATTGTTAAAAAAATGGAAGATATAATAATAATAATAATAATAATAATAATAATAATAACATTTATTTACGTCCAACAGGTCATACAACCCAACTAATAGCTGAGACTGTGAGATACCTCTTTCAGGATATATACCATCTTGTTTTAATTTGATAGATAGATAGACGATATTTTAATTTGTGATGCAAAAGTTTTAATACAATATTGTCTTAAAATGAATAATAAAGAAGTTATGGTCGTTTTTAATTGATGTCAAAGATATGTAAAATTTATAGTAGGCTTCTTTCACATAAATAGTATGTTGTTTGAAACTGTCAAAAACTCACTGAGCATAAATCTTTTACAAGTGTAATCATTAAAAAAAGTTGGCTATTTCATTTTTGTGTTGTGCTCCTTACTTCTAATTGTTATTATTATCATTAGTAGCCTGAACAGTTTTCGTTATATTTAGTTCTAAATATTAGATAATACCTTCACATGATATTTTCTCATTTAGAGAAATGCGATAATGCTGAAGCAAACATTGTATGCGGCAAAAATTCAATAAGGACAGTCGATATTATGCAGACCAGTACCTTTACGGACAGCAGCCAGATCGACGTTACTTTCGAAACTTTACAGACAATTTAGGCAACACGATGCTATTTAAGAAGAAAAGAACAAAAAAAATTATTATCATCGAGGAAGTAGAAATTACAGTGTTATTTATTTTGAAGCCCCTCGCGAATTTTTCTTAGAGATGCTACCAAGGAATTGGGTTTAAGTTACGCGTTAGTTCAGAGGATTTTAAAAAACATAGTATATCCTATTTAAGTACGGAACCTCACAACATTAACACTAGAAGAATGACTACTCCTGGTCGCAAGAAAATTTATTATAATGCGTCCACATGCTGTATACAAGTTCGATTTATTTTAATGCTGGTGCGGATTAATGGTTCGACAGTCGTTTGGTCCAGTATTCTACAATGACAATTTGACAGGGGGAGATATCTGGAATTTTATTCGTGACCGTTCTAGAGGATTTCCTTGATAACACCAATTACCTTGATGCGCCCAAACTGCCGCAGACGTTCACAACTACTGGACATCATCTTTGCCGATAAGTGGATGGTAAAATGGGCCAATTCGATGGCCAGCACGGCTCTCCTGACGTTTCAGCCTTGACTCTTTTTGGGAATATTCAAACAATAGTATACAGAACCCGTACAAAACGTGACCGAATTGCAAAGAAAGGTTAGGGAGGTTTCCGCCATTTAGATGAAGGACAATCTTAAGAGCTACCAGGAGTGTACTCAAGCGGGCAAGGAAATGGTATTGAGAATGAAGGTGATACCGTTGAGCAGTATTTATAAATATGCATTTACTTTTTCCTTTTCAATTTAATTTCAACGACTTTATTTTAAGATGTAATATGTTAAAATAAACATCAACCACAAAGACACGTATGTGTTTTGTAAAAGCTGATTCTTTATACTGCTCTACATTTTACAAAATAAAAACCATCTTCTTTATTATTCGTTTTAAGACAATATTGTATTCATACTTTTGCATCATAAATTAAAATATCTTTCATTTTTTTAAACAATATACAGGGTGTTTAATTTTAAAAAATATATTAATGTCAAAATTTCTTGGAAATGCGTCATTCAGTTGTTTTTTTCGTATATTGCATATTAATCAGCGTTAACAACACTAATACTTTGCTAATTTAACCTACTTTCTAAAATCAATAATAACAGAGATAGCAATGGTGCGCACTTAGTTTGAATCAGCCTGTATGCATGAGACATGAACTATCACCTTCAAAGCACCGCTTAAAATGAAACAGGCTTAACATGGCGGTGCAAATGGACCTAAAATGCATAAATTCGGACGCTTCACGTTTCACTTCGACAGCAGCTCCCAACCGCTTATAAGCTTCTAACTTACAAAAGGATTACGACTAATATACACAATTCTACTAACAAAGATTCGGCGAGTTCACAATAATTAAGAAACGACGAATACACAACACATATTTATGGCAGACATTTTATAACAACCATTAAGTTATAAGGTCTAAAGCTATACGCATGTCACGTGATTGAAAATTATCATGGAAAAACAATACTACCATTGTATTTTTATCAAATTGAAGACATTAGTGTTCCATAGTGGTTCCAGATACTAAAATTATGTATTTTATTCATGTTTGATTGTACATTCTTTTTTGTTTTAGAATTATTCAATGTCGCTTTTGTCTCGTCTCCAAATCTAGCAATAGTTATTTCTCCATCTTGACCTTGGTAAAATAATGCTCCATATAAATATTCTATATTTTTGCCAAAATGAAATATTTGCTTTGAAAAACTTAACATTTGTTTAGTCTATCTGTTAAGTTGAGAGTATCAAACAAGCCATTAATAATTTCCTGTGATAAGCATCTATATTTTTTTTTTTTTTAAAACAACCTTACAGATTTTATAAGCTAATTAACCCATTAGTGCCTTACAGCAAAAAAAAGATTGTTTTGCTCCTTTTTTGTGAAATAGTTTATTTTTAATATTACCACATTGATTTATTGATGAGTTATAGTTATATTTTGTTTTATAATTTCAAGAAATGAGTGACGCAGCTTCAAAAATTCTATGTAGACTTTTACACCTGATGATGGCCTAGTTCGAAACCAGTCGTAAATATAATAAAAAAAAAATTGAGGATTGGATATAGAACTTCAATCTATTTGCTTCTTATACTCCAAATTTCAAGAAATGGTTATGATGATCGACACCATTCATGAAATTAAGTAGTATAGTTACAAGAAGTCCAATATATTATTTTTATTATATTCTTATATTTTTATTATACTTAGGATATTCATTTGAAAACGATATACCTTCCATAAGTCAAAAACGCTAACGATTACAAAAAAAAAAACAGAGATAAGTCGATATTTTTTAAGTGATTCCAGATATCATACGGACTTGGCTTCGTTAAGCCAGTTTAAAAAAAAAACAAAGAAATGTTCTTGTGATTGCTACAGATTCTTATAAGAGTATTATTAAGGTGACATTTTCTTATGTTGGATAGAAAAGCTCATAGAAAAAAAAGGGCGTTAAGACCTATTCATTCATTCACTAAGTTAGGGTGGGCACCTAAACTTGAGCTAGGTCCTCATTGTATCATTCCTGTTAAGTCTCTTATTTCCACTCGAGCAGCTTGGTGTTCCCTATAAAGCCCAGTATCTTGCCCAATGGGAACTTGAGAACATTCGAGGACTCCAATAGATCTGTCCCGAAATATTTCTGCCTGAGTATCTTCAATTTCTCAGATGTGCAGATTACATGTAAACTCGTTTTCCTGTAGTTGGCATCTTCTACACCACGGTTCGCTTACTCGGCCTGTGTTGTCATTATATTGATTTTGCTCCTCATGTAGTCTCCTTCTGCAATCATTTCTGCACAGGCTGCAAGGGCGAATACCTCTGTCTGGAAGACCGTTGTATGCTTCCCCAAGCTTAGGGATATCTTTTGATTAGGGCTGGGCCCACAAATACCGGCTCCTGTGCTCTGGCTGGATTTGGATCCGTCCGTGAACCAGTTATCAATAGCAGTAATCTCACTACGTGCCTGGTCTCTGTTCGCCATGGAGATTTTCACCTTTTCAGTGAAGATAATTTCGGTGCCATGGTATCCGTTGGCATTTGCAGCAATGCGCCCGTCCAGCATCCGTACCCGTAGTAATAAGTGTGTTCTCCCACCCTAAAATTGGGATGGCCACAGGTGGGTTAAGACTAATATAATGTACTAAACAAATACCACGGTGGTCAGATCCATGATCACGCGTGCATCTCTGGTATGGTAGACAAAGGGCAGCAGCAAATTGCTATAACTGAACTTAGCAAGATACAGAAGCTTGCATGTGAACTTCCTACTCTCCATTTGGTGATAATGGATAAGGTAAGAATGGAGCATCTCAGATTGGAAGAATTACCAAGTAGCAGATATACAAAATTGGGATAGAGGGAAGGCAACCTTTTGGGAATGAGATCAAACCACATGATTTCGACATATCTTTTTAGCAGAAATTTCGATGTGGAAATCACGGATCGGAAAGCTGGAATCTATCCAACTACAGAAACAGGTTCGGAGTATTGATATTGCTTACAAACGGATCAAAAACCAAATTAGTCATGGGGCTTATGAAAATAAGCGGATCTCTATTGCTACAGACAGCCAAGGGATACTGAGGGCGCTAGTGAACCCCAAGATACAAACAAGACAAGGTTTTGGAATGTATTCGAGAACTGAATCTTTTTGCAGATCACAATAAAGTCACTTTGCTGTGGGGGTCCGGACACACAGCAATCGAAGGAAACGAAAAAGGTGATGAGTTAGCAAGATAAAAAAATCATCCGCAGCATATCTAGACCCAGAATCTATTTGAGCAGTGTCTAAAGACATAGCACGAGAGCAAGTAATACGTTGGGTCAAAGAGAAACAAAAAGAACACTAGAATAATACAACGAGGCAAACTCATGGTAAAACCTTTATTAAAGGGCCATCAGGAAAGACTGAAGAACTATACTCAGTAGAAATCATCGTAACAGGTCTTCAAACAGGACACTGTGCACTGAAAGGACATCTACAGAAAATTGGGAACAACACTGGAGATACCAAGGGCAGACTATGCTATGAGAGGACAAAGAATGCTTATCACATTCTATGTGAAGACAGACCATTTTTGGCAAGCCAAAAATTAACCTAGATGATTGCTTCATCAGTCAGCCAGAGACCTGTACAGATTAGCGCAGGGTACTAGCTGGTATAATTTAATGGGTAAAAGAAATGGGAGACTAAATACAAAAAGCTAAGAAACTGCAGTGTTTCTCCCACAACAAAAAAAAGGTGAAATTTTAGATCTTGGTTATTTTGAAAGTCATAAAACTTATTTTTTTTCTCAAATAGAACACCCCACATATTTTTCTATATTTTGGGTGAAAATTGAATTCTACACTTATTTGCTATACCCATCATCGACAGTTTTCTCTTAAATCACTCTTATAATTTATTAACGCCTTAAAATGGCCGAATAATGTTAACCTGGTAGGCTATGACTTTGACATATAAATAACAATAAATGATTATTGGCAGTAAGTATTGTTTTTAACATGTTTATGCCCGCAAAAGTATATATTAATGTGCAATTTATAAACCAAATAGTGGAAAGTACTGTAGGAGTTAATTGTAATCTGGATGTATAAGACAAACTGGGTTCCCGCCCTGAGTATGACAGCTACCGCGCTTTAATGTAAATAACTACTATGTAAAATATGCCAGTTAAATCATTGGTATTGAAATCTAACCCTATATTTTATCACAACACATTTTATCTGTTATCGCCAAACTATCGAAACTAAAAAAAACTATTCACATGATTTTTAAAAGTAGATAAAATTAATCTAAATGCTTTGTTTATTAAGTGCCTAATCTTGTTATAATAAAACAATATACGGAAAAGATAACAAAACGTTGTTTAGTGTTCACAATTATTTCCTAGATACAAGAAAAAATATAATAACGTTATTATCCATTCATTGTCACCCATTTAATTTTGTATATTTTGTCATAAATGCCATTTTTTTAAAATAAGAGTACCCCACAAAAATGAGGTCATTATGGATGTGAGCCCCGTTTAAGGAATAGGGCATATAATATCCTCTGTTGACATCTTAAGATAAGGTGAAATACTTGTCATAGATTCAGGGCAGTAGTTAATTATTTAAACATTCTTATCTCTAATGCTTAGAATTTAATGGCTTTCTCACGATCTAGATTGTGACGATTTTGGTTATAAGTGTACCATAGACAAATTGGACTAAAGTGAAATATTTTCGCACTATATTCTTCTTACTTCTTGTATGCTTTAAATTTAAGTCGCTTAAAACAGCTTGTCAAGTGTTTCCTTGAAAAATGTAGTTTTCTTTCTTAAGATAACGCGAAAATGCAGGTAAAAATACAAAGTTAAATGTTTAATAAATTAATATTAAATAAATTTCTTTCCATTAGCTACCCCTTGCACAAAATTAAAATTTCCCAGAATTATTCCTAGTAACTTCAACATTGAAACAACACGAAATTACCAATGGTTTTGTATTAGATTACTAGTTATTTTGATGTCTTTCTGTTGAAATTACTAAAAATAATTGCGGGAAATTTAAATTTTGCCAAGGGGTTATTTCTTGCGACAGCTATTACTATATAAAAAAATTACATGCGAGTGATTGTTTTTGGGAGTTCCAACCAGTATTTCATTTGCTGAAAAGTAGTAGAGCTTGTCGATTTCGTGAGTGATTTGTTTTCATTTTTGATTTCAATGATCTACTCTTACTGTTTATTAGGCCACAAAACAGTTGTTGGTCCCAAATCCAGCAGCTTTGAGGCAAGATCGACGAAAAATAAATATCGTTTGCAAACTACTGCAGGTTCTAAAAACTATATCTATGACTTTGCCTCAAAAGGTCAATAAAAATTAATAGGTAGATTGTCCATTTGGGGTTCCTTCAATTATAGCTAAAGGTTAGTTTCGTTTTCCGTGAAGATTTTTTGTAATTAATTGTGAATTATAGGTATTTTATATAGATTTATACCCAGATATAGATACTTATTTTAAAATAACCAAACGTCTTCAAAGTAATTAAATACGTTTAAACCTTAACAATAAGTTAGTTGGCGCTATCGTAAAACATTTTTTTAACATCATACGGTATTTTTTCAGTTCAATAGAACAATTGAGATACTTGCAAACAAAATGACTAACTTGTACATGTAACAATATGGGTAAGAGTTGAAGATACAATGTACACATTACATATCGTGCTACAATTAGGTAACAGATTATGTATTTAGAATATAGCTTCCATCGTTCAAACTTACAAAAAAGAATTACTGACTAAGTAGTTACATAATATATTTGCACTAGCATTATAAATTGTATAAATAAACATGTTTCACATAACCATTTGCGATTATACAGGATGTTAACGGTGTTGTGATTATATTTTGGCGGTGATTAAACATCTTAAAACAAGGTCATTAACGTAAAAATATCTTAACAAAATTTGCGTAACAAGAGAGATTTTAATGTAAAAAAATTGTTTTTTTTTTATTTTTAGGTGGTGGTTAAACGCCTTAAAAAGAGGTTTTTTGCCATCGTCGCGAACTGTAAAGGTCAAATTGCCGAAAATTTTTAATACCAACCCTAAACGCAACCACCAGAAGATCACCTACCTGTTGTCGACTGCGAAAGGCAATTCTTCGCTCAACAGCAGCGACAAGCGGAACTAAATACAGCTGTAGCAAGAGCAGTAAAATACTTCGCCGCATCCGATAAAACGAAATTCTTTTTCCATAAGACCATAAAGCATAAGGAGTCTATGGCGCAGATTGTACCCATCCTTAGACCCGACGGCAAGACCAAAAAAATAAAAACCACAAAATGGCTTTTACGAAAATGTATTGGTATCTAGTTAGTTCAGACCAATTCCGTGGATAAAGAAAATATTACGATACCACACCACCGATAGCAACGAGAAATAACATACTAAAAGTATCAGTGTGAGGTTTCACGTCAAAAAGTCAAACCAAAGTTGCACAATGAAATTTGAAAAAAAGGTTGTCGACCGAAATTGTGAATATCGAAAATTGGAGTATCGAACCATCATCAAGTATTTGAAAGGGTTAAGAGGTAAGCAGATTTACGAAGATATGTTTCATATCCTTGCGATTAATGTCTTTCGTATGCGACCGTGAAAAAATGGATTGCGAACCTCCAAAGGGGTAAATTTTCCATCGAAGATGAACACCGATCGGGAAAACCAGTTTCTGTGTCCGTCCCCGAAAATGTTGATGCAGTTCGTGACACGATTTTGTCTCACTGTAGAATTCGGCTAAAACGAATATCTGAGGTACTGAGTATTTCAAATGAACGCGTCCATCATATAGTTCACGTCGACTTAAATATGAGAAAAAAATCTGCAAAATGGATCCCCAAATGTCTGAATGTTGCCTAGAAGCGTGAAGGTTTGGAAAAGATGCAAACTTCTTAAAACATATTGTTACTAAGGATAAAACCTGGGTATATTTCTACGACCCAGAAATAGAACAACAACTGATGGAATAGAGACACTATGGTTCACCAAAGCCTAAGAAGTTTCACGTTCAAAAATCTACTGGAAAAGTTCTTGCTTCAGCCATGGAGTATTCATGATTGTGTTTCTGGATTAGGGTAGAACAATAACTGGGAATTATTATTCGATGTTACTGACCACTCTACGACAAGAAGTTAAGAAGAGAAGACGCGGAAAGTTGTCCAAAGGTGCTTTGCTTTTCAATGACAATGCCCTTGCACACAAATCGCATGTTGCCATGCAAGCAATTCGTGATTTAAGGTTCAAATTACTTGAACACCCTCCTTATTCAAACGGTGAATAAAACACGTGTAATTTAAAGGTTAGGAATAAAAGAAATGTGAAATGTTTTAATATGAAAAGAATTATTAAATTAGTAATTCACCAGATCTGATTCCGTCCGACTATTATGTCTTTCCTCCTTGAAAAAAGTTTAAAAAGGTCGTAAATTTTCTTCCAACGAAGAGGTGATAGAAGCTGTGGCGGCTTAGCTTGCAGAGCAAGATGAAAATTTCTTTTTGATAGGTCTAGAGCCGCTGCAGATTCGTAGTAATAAATTAAGAGGGGAGTATGTTGAATAATAAAATATTTTGAGTTTCAAATTTTGTATGCTTCTATAGTAGGCTAATAATTTTTCGATACATCCTCATATCATTAATATCTCGTTTATTATGCAACTTTTGTTACGATATTTTTACGTTAATAACCTTATTTTAAAATGTTTAATCACCCCTGAAAATAAAATCATAAGACCATAAACACCCAGCGCAAGAGAAAAATTTTACGTTATGAACACCTACTTACTCAGTTTCAGACTACCATTTTTTTTTTAAATTTTCATGAGTAATATTCAAAAACTGTTCTTAAAGCAGTTTATTGTTTAATTGAATACGTAATTTTCTCTTATCTAACTGCAAGTCTAAATGTTTTTAAGGAGATTGAACAAGTAAATATAAGTCGATAATACATAAATAAAAGAAAGAAGGTATTAGAAACATACTACAGGTAAACACAGGCTATGTTTTGTGAGGCCCTGTGCGAAATGTCCTTAAATAATGAAGCGGGGCCTCTCTAGCGTGGAGCCCTGTGTCACCGCTCCCTTCCCAGACCCATCACGCCAGCCCTGGGTAAACAAAACATCTAAAAACATTATTTAAACTGTGTTGGAGTTTAAACAAAACCGAGATGTCTTATACAAATGATCAAGGAAATAATAGAGATCAAGAAAGCAGATAAAAACGAGACATGAGACATACGGTTAAACTATGAACTGACCAATGAATTCAACGTGTGTAGTTTTTAGGTTAATGCACAAAATTGAAGTGAGATGAGCCAACCGGTAAATAGAAAACACCTATGGTCAAAGAAACGCACAGGATACATACAGGGATTTTCATGACGGCAACACCGTAATGCTGGTATGTTTCTGGAGTTGAAATAGAGTTTTAGGACTGCCACACTAAGATGTTGTGATAGACTTCAATTACGTGTGATATCTGTTACGAGTACACTCGCTAAAAAAAAATATGATGAAAGCCGTTTTCCAACATGAAAGGCCTGTACAGTCTCTCTAAGTACCTGAAAAAAGGCAGAGCTTACGATGGCAGATGCAGGCACGGTTGCCAAATCTACGAAGTTTTTACTTGTGGTACCGATGCGATGTTTAAATAGTAAAGTCACTTTGGAATAGTCAAACTTAGACTCACAAATATATTTCAAGACAAAGCATGCAGAACTGAATTTATTAAGTATTGCAATGTTTCTGTGTATATTATTCAAGGTCTGGGACTTCTTCCCAGGTCCCCCCAGAGTAAGGTTTTTGCCATGGTTTTCCATTACTCCTTGGCGAATGCTGGGAGATAACTAAAGTCGTTCCATGGGCGTAAATATTCTGACAATTGATAGCTGACCGATTTACAGCAGACTCGCCATTATGTGAACTAATCATATTTCACATAGTATCCATATAATTGCGAGGCTACTGTATTATATTTTTGTTATTAACAATAATAGGGAAATTTATTTAGTTAGAATAGGAACATTTCAATTGTTATGGAATAGTACTTAGAATAGGTAGGCTCATATAGTACAGCAAAAGAAAAAAGTTTCTGCGTAGCTTGGTAATACAGAATTAACATCCGGCGATATCTATTGCCGCCCACCGAAAAAAAAACCTAAATTGTTTTTATTTATTTCATTCAATAAAGCCCGATATTTACAATACATCCCGTAAAAATTGGGTTCACATCATATTTTTCTTTACTACCAGGCTACACGGAAACTTTTTTCTCTTGCTGTACCTTTTGGTGGAGCACGGGGTTAGGATGATTTGTAATTATTTAGCTTTTCATAAATAAAGTGTGATCAATTTATGTATGTAGTATTGTTCGAAAATATACACATGTAGATTATTACATAGCAAACAAACTAGAGAGAATCATCCATAAATGTAAATAATCAGTTAAGGTAGTTTATACAGTTTAAAGTTGCATTCGTCACCAGAATAAAAAGTGATACATATTGTCTATAGACTTTCCGCGTATGAGCGGCTATGAAATTTTAATGACACTGTTTATCTAAGATAATTATTTATGCAACAAAATTATCTGAATCCTCTCTATGCAAATAATTTTCTTTGCAAATGAATTGCCTCATTGTTTATTCTCAAATGATAGATACAAATAGCTACACAACAGTTGTCATGTCTTTATATATTCATGCAAGTATTTTCTATTCATTTTTTGACATATTGTTCCTAAGTCTAAAGGTGAAAGGAGAATATATTTGAAATAGATGTAGTTTTAAGTGTATTTGAAAGTTATAGGAACAATTTATTTAGAGTTAACCCTTACCTGATACGGCCAATCGGCTCTATATGAGCACCTCATATTTTAATTTTTCCTAAGTATACTTTCCACTCCTAACAATTATTTACAACACACCACCAATGTTCTTTCTTTGTACTTATAAAAGTTTGTGATAGAATTTGTTCGCCTCGAAGGAGCCTAATGAATGATATCCAATTATTCCAAGTGCGGATAAATAAGTGCATTGAAATGGATGCCCACATTTTTGAGCACTTATTGAGAACAGACTGCAAAAACAACCCCATACGAGATTTCATAATCGCCGATTTTCTAAAACAGGTATTTGGTCAATAAATAGCCTGGTGTTTAGTGATGATGATTTTCTGGCAGCTAAGTATAACTGACCGTCCCTGTTCCAGTTCATTACCAAACTGTGAAGCATCTCAAATTGATCTACCCTCGGAATATTTTACTATTAATAACGAATCTTTCGATATAGTGACCTCTACAATTAATAATATTATTATTGTAGCTTTCAAAAAATTAAGTCTTGCAACGAAATTCTTCAGGAATTAAAACCGTATGCCAAAACTGAAGCGCGTCAAGAGACAATGAAGAGAAAAGTGAAAGCTTGTTCCAAAATATACACCTGTTCAGAAGAAAAAAATCGAATAGAGGCATAAGAACTTGACAAAAAGAGAAAAGAGTTAGCCCACCAGGCAAAAAGGCAGATTTCTCAAATGAAAAATAAGATACAGAAGAAGAAAGTTGAATCGTCCAGTGATTCTTCTGATTTCGAGGAGCCTATCACAGATAAGAAAGGAAAGTCCACCGTATGCGAAGCTTAGATTAGATTAGGATTGAGGTGGCCTATCGACCTGTTTCACCGCGACCTTTTCAGATCTATTGTGATCCCCTTTTTTCCTAGAGGACGCTCTCTAATTTTGCCCTCTTAATTAGGCCTATCATCTTTGAGAGCGGCTTCTTTATGTAGCTACTAGCTGTGGGGTTCTCCCCCATTACTAGAAACCTTGTCCTCGCCAGGCCTTCACATTGGCACAGCACATGAACTGGTGTTTGTATGCGAAGCTTCTGATCAGGACAGTGTTTTTGATGAAAACTTTGATGAAGGAGATTTTTTTCCAAGGTATATTGGATGAGGAGATTATATTCTGATGAAGTTTGCTATTCAGAAAACCACAAAGTACTATGTTGTGGTAGTCCAAGAAGTGACTATTGAGAACTTAGAACCGGTGTATGAGGTAAGAAAGGAGACCTTGCGTAAGAAAGGAGACCTAGGATTTCTCTTTCCCATAAGTGACGATATTTCTATTACAAATCGCAAGGATATTGTCTCCAAGCTTCCTCAACTAAGTAACATTAAAGGAACCGCTAGACAGTCTGGATTTTTTAAATTTGCTGTAGCCTTCCATAATTTAAACATTCAGTAATATAGTATTGGCTGGTATTGCTTTTTTTACTTGAATTTTAAAAATTGTGATTAAAAGAGTTGTTTGTCAATGTGTTTGTGTTTAATTTATCTATGTACGAATGTGCCCCATGTGTTGTCCGGAAATGCCCCGGTATGGGGCAGATTTGGACAAACGCCATTTTGGAAAAAAAGGCATATTCAGGAAAACAATCCAACATTATGGTATTTCTTATCTCGTACGAAAGTGTGTACGTATTCAATTGCATATGAGAAACTTTCCATACCCCATTAAATAACAATATAATCCGTTTTTAAAGTAGAGGTTCCAGCGTGCCCCACTCTCCCTACATTTTCTCCGGCAGAATCTAAACCTGTGGGAAAAAATGGGCATTCCCATTTGCGATTTCAAAATCACTTCTGCCCCAACGTAGAGTAGCTGAATTTATGCGGTCAAAATTGATATTTATAAGTAGGCCCCTTCAAGCTGAATAAATTTTACTTCCGGGATGCATATGATTTTGTCTCAAGGAAAAAAAAACTCACCCGAAATATTTCTCTTTTTTTATACTAGTCAATCACACTCCATTTCAAACATGTACCTCTAGTTACAGATATAAATTACCCTTATTCGTTACTTTGCTTTAATACAGCATTCATTTTAAAAATATAAAGGTTTCTCAGCATTTTTAAATATTTGAAAATATATTTGCTCTCACGCGATCTTGGCATCATATTTTTTTTACATTATTATTACTGATAACAAATATACCATGGATTTATCTACGATATATTATCTCTTACAATTGCACAATTCGGTAATATCTAAGAACAAGATCTGTATTTTTCTTAAATTACGACTATTTCATCTATTCTGAAATGTACAATCAAACATGATGATCTTTCGGATACGCTTATATGTATTTTGCGTATTTATCATCTAAAAAGAGTGCATATATCTACATTTGGGTATATGCAAATTGTAATATACCCCATGTGTAAAGCGATCGTGTTTAAAAGTAGGAAATGCTGTGATATATTCATATCCACTCGCAATGATCGATTACACATGCTGTATATTCCCATTAATATAAAATTTGAAGACATTTCGCTATGTAGTGGTATGAGATTCATAAAAATGCAATTACTGCATCCATCAAATCCTCTCAGACAATACCGGAATTAATTTTATTATTCGTTTAAAATTAATGAGCACAAAATTTTACTTAATAAAAACATTGAGCTAAATTGTTCCTAACTAATTAAGTCAAAAAAATAATGATCGTTGACATCATGATTGTCTAATAAATAAGTATAAATAAAAAAATAACTTTCATTCGCCTATCCAGTAAGGAATAATAATAATCACAAAAAAAATAATTGTAGATAAATGCGTGTTGGGAGAACATGTTTACAAAATAAAAATATAATTAAAAATACAAAATTATCTACTTGGAACATTGTACAAATAAGTTCTAAAATAATATCGCATTATTTCTTTGGCCATCACTTTGCTAACTTCACTATTCTCAATATACAAATAGATAAATCGATACCTATTAATTTATTCGCCATAGGCGAACCGCACTGGTAAATAATAAAATATTATGTCGAAAAATAGAGTTCTAGGAAAATATTATGCGTAACAAATTACGCTACCGTAAGTAATTTGGTTTTATGAGAATTTTTAAACACACACACCCTTGCCTTAAAATACCACGAAAATTTTAAACTTTCTCTAAAATATTGTGGGCGACAAGGAGCGTGCGCAGTGCATATATATACTAGATTTTAACAACCAATAACAACAATCTTGGCATCTTCTTTTGCGCAATCGCGCATACATTTCAAAATACTACGCTAAAGTTCTTAAACATCGAAATATTCTCTAAAAATCTTTAGAATATGTATTTGGAAACCCACATCATAGAGATTACAAAATAATTTGGGAAACTTATTTACTTAAATCGTTCGGAAATATGAGATTCGGTATAATATTTTTCGCTTTTTTGTATCTTATCTTTAACTGTATTTTGTGCTTAGAGATTCCTGGAGAGGTAGTAGGGGATAAAGGTTGTTGAGCATGGCGTAATAATGTACACTGGCAGCTATTATAACGAATATATGCCATATGGCATGAGCGCACGGGACTGAGCCGTCTGCCTTGAAAAATAATATCCCTATCACGTAGATTAAGCCTCCTAATTTAACTTCAACCATGCCCGAAAATCCATAGTGCTGTAGTAAAGATAACAGTAATAATACATTGATACATATCAAAATACAACAAAACACCAGACAGCATACGTACACCATTGATTATATTATTTAACTCAAACGTTTTGGTTCAAGTAGGTATTTAGATATTAGTGTATTTTAAAAAATAAGTAGCACAAAAGAATTGAAGATATTATACAGGCTGTATTTAATTAATGTTAGAAGAAATAAATAAGCTAAAGCCCAAATAATGTTTAAATGTTTGAGAGTAAACATGATTTTTAGCAGTTGTATAACAAATACAGTATAACTAAAAATCGCCAAAAAAAGGCTGTTTTCAAAACTTTCTAAAAGCCACCACTATGCACTATGGCAATTCTCACACACCTTGCACCAACGTGAATCAAAGACAAAAATATCATATGATTGGGTACCAATTCATTACGCATTGAAAAATATTTAGATTATTAAACGGTTAAACTCTAACCACTACCACAGTATTACAGTATGTCGATTCAAAAAGTTTCACTATGAATATGTCAGAAATATTATAAGAGATATATGAACGCGATTTGGAATGACTATAAAACAACTGCGAGGAGCTAGAATCGTCACATTACAGTCAAGAGGTCAGCCATCCTTCCTGCTCCACCCACCCTAGACTTAAAATTTTGAATAGAACTGTACTGTGTTCTTCGATTTTTGGTTTCATTTCAGCTCCATACAACACATGCTGTCATCTGCGCAAGTAGAGTACTTATTTACATGTTCTACGCTGTCATCTTTAGTCATAAGTAAGCCATCAAAATGGAAATAGTTAGCAGTTTTAATTCTGTCATTAACATTTCGTAATTTTGATTTTTGTTATTTATTATAATAATGATGGTTTACACGCCCAGATAACACGTAAGCTTACGACAAGCTTGCCACTTGCTTAACTTTACCTTGTCCAGACAAGCTTAACAGTAAAAGGTTAATGCTGGGGTTAATGCAAGGTTGCGACAAAGTTATTATATCATGGTACGGTGACTTCGTGTATTTCCGGAGTGATTCGGCGTCAATCGTTTATCGAGTATTGATTTTTTTTTGGTTTAACCGCCATTCCGCTATTCTGTCATCGACCACCATTGTTTATTGTGTTCAGTTGTGTCGTACGCGTTTGAGCTGTTTCAGTGTATAATAGTTTAAAACATCATTCATGCAAAAGTAAGTATTACCTAATTTTATATCTTTTACTAGATATGCGTTGTTGCTTCAAGAATATCAATAGTTTATAATTCTAACCGATGAATCGAACTGTGTCTGTGTACAGAGAAAACAAATGGAGATGTGCGTGGCCAGACTCGGTATAATATTTTCTATTAATTTCCATTTGATTTACTACTGTACCGTATATATATATACCGTTCCTGCGAATACCGTAGTAAACGACACTTACAATAAATAAAAAAGCACATGTATTAAATTGCCCCAACTATTGCATATAATTCTAACCTAATTTTCTACACCATAAGCTCATAAGCCAATACACTTAGTTTAAAAGTTATAGTTTATATTTGCTAACTAGATAACTTGTAGTATAATTTGATTTTATATAATTCAGAAATTATGAATAATTAAATGTTTGAGGTTTTTTTTCAGTTTTAATGACAGTGTAATAGGATTTTTCAATAAATTCAAAAATATACATATAAATTCAGTGTTATAATTAATAAGAATATTATATATATATTTGTATCTATTATTTCAAGAAATCATTCTAATGTTATCAAATATTTTTTAGGAACCGATTACAGTAATGAGCGTCACCAAATTAAATTAAACCAGGGCGTAATGTGGAAGGTCTTAGAAGATTTTTCTTTCATAGCAGAGTGTTTAGAAACTAAAATGAATACGGTTTAGGTTTGGCCCAACAGACTGCCGCAGTACAACAGGCATTATATAGTAACTAATAAGGATTAAGAGGAGAATCAATTTCATAACTTATGAAATTCTTTTTCAGCGAATATAGAAGCTTCTATGGCATTAGTAAACCATCAAATAGTCGAAAACTCTTCTTGGAGAAAAAAAAGTTGGTGAGTAATTGATGTTATTTAAATTATTACTTGGTTTTTTATATTATTAATATTTGATATCAACCCATGGAAGGAACTTTAAGAGTCCTAAAAAAGCCACTAGAGGACAATATTGCGGCAAATCATTCTCTAACAGGGAAAAGTTTAAAAAACCCTTTCCAGAAGACTGAAATGCTTAAAATTATTTTTGGTGAGTTTTTTATTTAATAACCACTAAGTATAGTAAAAATAAGGTAGTTTGTATTTTGTAGTAACGGGGGAAACAGTTACTTTTCATAATATCCACGACGACTTGTCGACTCTTGGGAAACTGATAGCCGTTTCCCTTGTCTTCCTATCTCTGGTATTGTTTAATTTTTTAATAGTTGTCCTTTTTTTATTACAGAGAATCGCGGCAACACGATGGCAACGGAAAATAGATTATAGTGTTGTTTCTATATAAATATAAAAACGCAATCTAAATATGTATATATAAATATGTAGAAGTTTTTTTTTTTATTAAATACTGAAATTCTAATTTTATTTGAATGAATTTTACTTGATGCAAACAGATGTGATTTTGAAAACAATTAAAATATTTTAGGAGACAATGGGCGGCATGCGAAAATAATAAAAAGAACGCAAATTATATCTAATTTACTAAAATTCTCTCTGAGTTTTGTTTAGTAATAATTTTGTAAAAAACATTTTTGGAAACACTTGGAAGTTACATAAAGTTTATTTGTACGAAATTTATTTTGGTTTCAGTTTGCTGGTTATATCTTTCCTTAAAATATTTTAGTAATTTTCAAAGTCACATGAAGAAGAGGTCATATACCCAACTGCTTTTCTTGACTATAGCCAAGCTTTAGAGAAAGCTTATACAAACCTTGATAAAAGCTCACAACAATCAAAACAAAATAGGAATTGGATATTAATTTCTTCATTTTCTTGGTTTTTAGGTCAAAAATATGGAAATGTACATTAATAAGGACGTTTCACTTTGATTTCAAAAGCTTTTTCAAGTATACATATAAAAATATAAATTGTAAATGGTGTAAATTATAAGTAAATTGTTTAATAAATGATAAAATCATAATTCTTCATAGTAAACAATGTTTTGTTTATTAAATAAAAAAAATGTATACCATTTATAATTTATATTTTTCCATATATCTTGAAAAAGCTCTTGAAATTAAAACGAAACGTCCTTAATGTACATTTCTATATTTTTATGACCTAGAAACCAAGAAAAAGAAGAAATTAATATCCAATTCCTATTTTGTTTTGATTGTTACAAACTTTTATCAAGGTTTGTACAGGCTTTTTTTAAAGCTTGGCTCAACATTGTCATTCCCAACCTTGTCATATGCTTTTACAGACAAGCTTATGGGAACCTTGCCATGGTAACCTTGTCACATGCTTTTACAGACGAGCTTAACCTGTAACCTTGCTTTGGAAAAACCTTGTCCTGTGTCAACTAGCAAGCTTGTCATAACCTTCCAGCAAGCTTGCACCCTTGCCGTAACAAGCATGTTGACAAGCTTTTTACCTTGTCGGAACAACCTTTGAAAAGGCTTGTATAAACCTTAAATTGTTATCTGGGCGTTGGCTAAAAGGATTCAGATTGTTTTTTATTTATGGTTCTAAGAATTTAGCAACGTATTTAACGTTAAGAACATTTAACGCAATGAATCCCGAAAAACATGTGCAACACTTGAAGAAAGCGGATCAGTGACAAATAAAAAGAGAACTAACCAAAGAATATTCAAGAAAGAAACCCAGGTGGAAGTATAAGAACATTTTGCAAAGGCAAGGAACATGCTGCCAAGAACGGACACTTAGCAAATTTTGATGGCGTGGCATCGCCATCTTTTTTTAGTACTTCCTAGCGAATAGTAGGAAGTCAAGCTCTCCCAAGCTCGGCTCTTGTCAAAACAGTTCTCGACAGGACAATTACCTATTTGACGGTTTTGTTTAAGGTTATCACGTACATACACGCGAATTAACAGCTGCTGAGGAACATGTCAACCTGACAATCGCAAATTTTGAATGTGCGCGCGGAATCGCTATCTTTTCTGAGTACTTTTTAGCCAATAGAAAAAAATTAGCAGGCTGAAGGTCACAAATTTCTTCCCCGGGAGATCGAAGGTGCTGACGGCAATGGATCTATTTGGATCCAACAATCTCCGCAAAGTTGCTACGGCAACAGGGATATCTCATTGACGCATTCGTAAAACAGTAAAACTTAAAATCGTTTTTATTCCTATAAAATGCAGATCCTCCATAAGGTGCGAGAATACGACCCCGACAGATGGATCCAATTTTCTGAACAAATGATGGATTTGATTCATAACATTCCCCACATATTAAAAAATATTTGCTTTACTGATTAATACACTTTTTTTTAAATGGATTGGTGAACAAAGACAACTGTCGGTTTTGGAGTGACGAAAATCCACATGTTTTTATGGAACGACATTCATAATATCCCGAGAAAATTAATTATTATAGACGGTAACTATCGAAAATTATTGAAAACTCTTTAATAATCCAAGAAATCGAAAATCAATTAGATAGTGACGGAACTAGAAACCTAGATGAAAAGTTAATACATTATTATATTCCTGTAGATTTTTCCTTTGTGAGCATATAAAAAATATGCGTGTAAAATCTCACCTACAACAACATAAGAGCTTCGAGAGGGAATTATTGGAGAATGCAGATGCATTCCTAGGCAAGTTTTCCAAAATGTTAGGCTGGAAGTCGAGAATAGGATGTATTATTGCTTGCAAAGCAATGGACAACATATTGAAAATTTTATTAAGTGAAAAAGTTTTTCTATTATTTTCCCTTTTTGCTTACATCTAGGTATATTATTAAAAAATAAATTTGTAGATTACATTTTTTAGTTGTTATTTTTCAACTTGAAAAATAAGTAAAAAGTAAACTACCTGCGCAGTGATAGTTTGCGATTTGATATAGTGATGAACTTCAGTTGTCTTAGTTTTCAGGGCTTGCTGAAGACCAACATTAAATTTTCCAACAATTTAATAAAAATCATCAACAAATGAAAAACTAAAACAGATAAGACATAGCGAATATTAATACAAATCGGAATACAATTTGGTGCTGCATCAAATGACGAGATAATATAGCAGATGTTCCCTTTAAAAACTTTACTTTTACAGCTTTCAAAATTACAAAAATAAAAATTAAATTCCGAACAGCCTGTAATAACTAACCAATCTTTATTTTGGTGGTGTTAGTATGGCCAAGCATCCCACTATTCATTTTCTAAATAAAAACTTTTTTTCTTCATTTCAACAATTGAGCGTAATTTAACCTTAGGTGGTGTCAAATGGCATTTTTTTGTAAATATTATGAAAGATCTCCAGAACGGTGACAGATAGATATAGGGATACCTCATAAACGTGGTTTTAGAATAAGGTTACTGAAACCCAAAATCGGGAAAGAGATAGATAAGTAGATCTATTTAAAATTTCAAGGTTAGGGTGGATGGAGCAGAATATATATATAATATGACGGTTCTAACTCCCATCAATTGCCTTATACTCATTCCAAATCGCGTGCGTATATCTCCTATAATTCATGAGATATTGAAGAGATATAGATATAGAACACGCAGTAATGATGAAAGAGAAAAGATTTTTTATGACCTATTTTTAAAAGTGTAATAGTCGCCAATAAATGAATGGCTGCACGCAATACGTATTTCCCTGTTCTATTATCAACAAGTCAACAAAATCGTCAAGGAACACGTGAAACTGAATATCATTGAGCAAATATCGGTATAATCGGTTAATAAATTAACTGTATAAGATACAAGATTATTATTGTATTAACAGATTATCGCCTATTCCATGCAACTAATAAATGTAATTATAAACACGAATTTATTTACATAATACTGGTGATCCTTTAATCTCTCTGAAATTGAAGTGAATAACAGAAATATAAGCTTTTCTCAAATAATACTTATCTTGAATTTGTAAACATATAATTCTTAATATTGTAGGTCTTCCATTCATTAATCTGTAGTTTTTGGCTTTGCATATTAATTAATTAAAATGAGTGTCTACCTTTATGTCTTGTAAATAAACCTATGTAGGTAAGTGAATACCAAAATAAATTATTACCCGTTATATACAAAAAAAAAAAATAGTTTAATGCATACTATGTTCCTAGTAAATGTAGTTATAAATTCCTTTACTATAATATATAATATATTCCATTTAGGTACCTGCATAGTACCAGTAATCTTTTATTTTTCCAACTGATTAATTAACAACATAATGAAATTAATGAATAATAATATAAGCGGTTCTCAAATATTTAATTTGCTGTTGTAAACATCTAGTTCTTAAGTACAGAAGATTTTATTAATCTAGATCTCTAATTAAATTATTATTAACAGCATACCCTTGCATGTAGCCGTCTGTCCTGACAAAGCTGGCTTCGTGCATTTTTATTTGTATGGTTTCCCATATGTTTACCAAGCATATTTCCCTTTTTTCTCAAAAAACCGCAGTTTAAAATCTTCGAAACGCTTTCAACAAACCTTTTCTAGATCCGCTGCTTCATCTAAACTGTTTTTTTTTTTTACATTAATCAATCCTTAACGGCAGAAATTGATCAGCATCAGAGTATGAAGTGCCATCGCGCTCGGAAAGAGTAAAGAATTAATTTCTGTTGTAAAGACGGTGATATTGCGGCTTAAAAAAAAAACTATGATGAAACCATAAAAAATATTTTTCGTCAAATTGTACCTCGTTAATGAATTGTTGCAGCGTTTTAAAAAATATGCCTAATAATGATTGAATTATCAACACTGTGGGTAGCTATCGATGCTCACAAGGAAAGGCACGTAAATTGATCTCCCCGATTTTAATAAAATTTGGTAGGATTGTATAACATCGAAAAATATTCGATACGTACTTTTTTAGCACCCACGGGCTGGTTACGGGGTTAACAAAAATATTATTGTCATGATGTTCAATATACTTAACACAAAAATGGAAATTCTGGATTCGTCGTAATTATCTTTAACAATATATGTTTGATAACTAACTGTAACTGTAACAAATGGAACCAGACACTTTATGATAATTCACCTTAACAAGCTGACCACACTCTTAGTGAAGTTTTATTCATAATCAGTTGCATACATTGGCAATCATAAACATATTGATTTTGCAATACGTGTCAATTATTTTTCGGTTTTCTACATTCCTACCAATTTTTTTCAAAATTGTCAATACATAAAATGGAAATATATTAAAACAGATATTTCGATTTATTTTCTTTTCCGTTGCTTCTTTCTTATAATATTTGTTTTCGTAGTTTTGGTGAAGTTTTTTGTATTGAATATTGAACAAACATGAATCCTTTAATAGTATGTATTATATTTCACGTTCCCCCTTTATACTTTACGCATTTTTTGGTGCTACATTTACTAGGAACATAAAAATAAACTACATGCATACTTAGTAGTTTTATATTATATAATGTCTTCGTCAAAGTTTTCGTTTATCCGAGCATCGCCCTGGTCATCTCAACCAATTGGGACATATTGTATTTCCAATAGAATAATGAAATTTGGAAAATAAATTGATACATGAGAATAAACTCACATACTTTGGTTATGCAATAAGTTCCAAACAAATATAACCGAAAATGATATAGATATACAATGATCAAACTTGCGTAGGTACTTGTACAGTCACCGACATTAATATTTAGCACCATTAAAGCGTCGAACCATTCATTCGAGTGCTAAATAATAATGTCGGCGACTGTACATATTTTTTTTGATGAGAGGACAATATTCTGAACCAAAGTTGTCATTTGTTGATAAAATTGGAAAGTCATCTACAGACTTGTTATAAAGATAAATTTACTTTTCCTAGCTCTGCATCAATTGGTTTAGTTGTTTTTCATTTCTTTCGTCGTTGAAAATAATTGCAGTTTGTTTCTTTACATCAAAACACCAAAAAAAATCGCAATTTTTCGTAAGCTATGTTTTTAGGTGATTTGTGGATTTACCAAACAATTGTAGATATTTCACAGCACGTATTTCTAAACTAATCTCACTTTTATTCATGCTTTTATTTAGCATGTGCGCATGGTAGTCATTTAATCTCAATTTTTTCGTTTCTAAGCACCAGTCGTATTTATATATTCATTTTGTATCTTGAGCTTACGAACTTACGATTTGTCGTTTACGTATTACTTGTTTATAATCTATAAGTTAATATATGTGTTCATTACTGTTACTACTTGATTACTCATTCTTATTTTTCTGTATGCATTTAACGTTTTGAAGTTCTCGTGTTGATTGACTTTTACGTTTCAATAGGTATAATGTGAAACTGTTGTCTCCGTAATTTGTGATTAAAATATTTGTTATGTGCTTCTAAAAAACAGATAACTTTAACCATTTTACTCGAAACAACGGAACTTATTTGATAAAATTGAAATCTATAGGTGCCCTTATTCGTCTTTATAGAACACATTATTGTTTATTTCAAGTGATAATTCGATAAAATAATAGCGCACGATTTGATTTATCGTGCAATTACATAGCTACAGTACCCCCTTCAGATTGCGTATAAATTGGTGGGGGAATAGATTTTTCGCATAGCGGGTAGTTTGAAAAATGAAATTATTTAATTCTTTTGCAAGGTATGAAATAACTATTTAAAGAATTATAACGAAGAAAGCAAAAAAGGATATGTAACTGTATAACTGTGGAAAAGAAAACAATCAATTGAAGAGACAAAAAAAACGTTTAAGATTAGTGTTTGTGTTCTTGTAAACTTCCCACAATCATAATGTTATAATCTATATGATATTTTTGTCTATGATATTAATGTGATATAAGAAAAACGAAACTAGCAAATCACAACATCCACTCTCATTCCATTTTAATTAAAATTTGCAAAACAAATAAAATACAAGCTAGGTTTTGTGATTATATATTTTTTTTAATATATTGAAGGAAAAAAAATGTCACCCCCTTCCAATTAATATCATACATACCTCAGTTACTACTGGCAATGCTGGAAGTATACCCATGACTAGATAAAAGAATGTCTCCAAGCATTTGTATTTCTCGTGAAACATCTGCTGGTATGTAATACCTAAAATCGCAAGTAACCATACAAACCACTTCATGGAAGATGACCATCCGCTATCAGGAAAATCCTGAATTGTTAACCATGGAAAATAGGAGCCGGCTATGAATATATAAATCATAGCCCTATCACATCGATGTAGGAGATCTTTTAGGGTACTAGAATATCAGAATTTCCCAGGAAATTTTAATTTAAATTCCCATCAAGAAACTCACCCTTTTTTATTACTATAGAAGACACAATGAAAGGAAGTTGATATGCTAAACAGGAACACCAATGTTGCTCCATATATAATAGCAGAGAGAAATTGAGCACCATTATGTGATCGAGACCATAATTCGTATGTTGCCAATAAACTCGGAACAATACCAACAGCGTGAGTTACAACATTTGCTATGTGTTCGATCTCTGTTGGTATATAAGCCTCTTTGGGATTGGGCTTTTGGTTTTTCCAGTGTATACTACATATAATAAACATCGACATAATTTTTTACGCAAAATTACCACAGTACTTACTCTTTTACTTGATGCCACGGTATCAATTGCGAAACAAACTCTATGCATTGTTGTATAATACTGTCGTTATGTATCATACCTTAAAGAATAAACCGTTAGTACGCACAATCTTTTTTAAAAAGATACACATAAGTATTGAATTAATTTCACCTACTTGAAAATTTATTGAAAAGAATATAACAAAATAAAACATGTAAGTTAACATAAAATTTTACTAAAATGATAATTTAAATTTCACATGCTTATGTAAAAGATTCTTTCAAAAAAAAATGACAACGACAACAAAGGCAAAAAAAACAAATCTATTGTTTATTTATCTTTTATAATCATACCAGTAAGTAAATAAAATATAAACACGACTGTCTCTAGACAGAACGTGGGGAAATGTCACAAAAAATGTCACTTAACATATTCACCAACCTCCCTAAACTAAATATTCCTGATGTTGCAAAATTCAAATTTCAAGGGTATTCTAATAAGATTTTAAATTTTGAATAAATAAATACTTTTCCTGTTGATGTTTAAGTACATATGTTATGAAAACATAAATAACAATTTAAAAAATATATTTACCTGAAAGAAAAAATACTTTAATACAGATAAGCTTACCTTTTCAGATACAAATTGTATATGTATGTTACCTCACAACACAATGCCTTGACTGTACCACTGTACTAAGGAATTTGAATTAAACTACTTTTATGTAATACCTTTGCGGGCTTTCAAATCGATAGAGATTAGTTACTTAGAGTAGTTCACTGCCTTTTATTTTCTAACTATATATGTGAGGTTTATAAATTAAGCATGGGATATTGTTTAATGTGTGACCTTTGAACAACACTATGCGTAGACATCTATTCGACATTAAAAATTGCCCTACTTGAGTAATTACTAAATAATTAAACAATCATTGTCGCATTTTGCGTGTCCAAAACAATTAAAAAAAATCGCTACGGGTAATTAGATAGTTCGCGTTAGTAGTATCCTCTTACAAATAAATAAATGCATATCAGTTTGTGGTTACTTTAAACAGGTAATTAAATTGATTTTATTCGCCAAGCATTATCCAAGAAAATTGAATTTTATTTTAAAATAGTGTGTATGAACTTATTAACCAAAATAAATGAATCACCCGTCTTTATACCTCAAAGAATTTTGTATAATTATGTATTTTTGTCAATGCATTCTTACTATAATTAATGCCTTTAAAAATTTCTTTTTTAAAATTATAAATCCATATTTATTAAAAATTAGTTAAAGTTCTCATTAATTATTATATCCTCTCTTCTTTGTAATATAAGTTGTATAACCGCAGGCGAATAAATTCCCATCAACAGTAATATCTCCATAGACATTAAAAAAGTATTAAACAAAACTTATTATAAGAGGGCGTCATAGTGCAAAAAATATGAAATAATAATATACAATTTAAATCAACACAATTAGTGCGCTTACAGCGTTTATGTCTAAGCACATATATTCTAATTTCCCGCTCTTAACTAATTACCATCCCCACCTATTTTACGTCAAGTGGACAGTTTCGCTCGCTGTCAGCTGTTCAGTCAATAAATATGGACGCAGTTTAGTGCACAGTTTGTTGTGATACTCAAAATACCAAGGTCGCCTTTGTGTTAAAAACGAATTGTCGGTTTGCTCGTGAGCTAGTGCTGTTATTATTATAATATATCAACACGAAGTGTGTTGACATTAGTGTATAAAATCATTTTTAATTAATCGGACTCATGAACATCACAAATTCTTCTGACTCGAGCAATTCCAGGGCTTTTTTTGTAAATTTCAATCAGGATTGCACGTAAGTGTATGCCAATCGAATATCTACCACTATATTTTCGTAGTAACTCGTTTTCATTCTCTCTTTGCTAATCTTAAATTCTGATTCGCAAATATGTTCACTTATACCTACGCAGTTGTAAAAACCAATTTTCAGTAGTAAACAATGCGAATCTATTTTAAAAGTAATCACCCGAAGAATATCCTTTAAAAATGAGTACAAACGCGAAATACATAAAACTAAAATTGTGTGCTTATAGTAGTTCAATCTTGCCATTAATAATTTATTATAGAATAGTGATAGTAAATATCCAGTTATGATATACACGGTGTATTCTTGAATGATTCGAAAATAAATTGGGTCAGGCTGAAGCTTAAATCAGCTGATTTTGTATATTTGTAATGGTCAATTTTTGCATCCATATGTTTTACCACTTTTTATTTACTGTATAAGTGACGGTAGGAAATTCGATTCGCGGTATTAGTTTTGAAAGGATGTCGGCAAAAAAAATATCCTTTACTGTTGTGCAATTCTCTAGTAGTATCTGGCGAAACGACTGTTTATATTTTCATTTGAATTATGTTGCCGTCTTAAAGTAAAATCGATGTCGGAATTGAGAATGATTCACTATTTTTTTCTTTCTGTTTTGAATATGGAAAGTATAATTTTATATTGTATGTAAACTTCTCAAACGACCATTTATATATATACGCAAGGTTGTATGTAAACGTAAAATTAGTATTTGGAGGTTTTGGAGTAGATTCAAGAATTTATGCAGGTGTACAAGGAAAGAAATATTTTATAATTTGTATGATTATGTAGGTTTTGTTTACAAATAACAAGTTAGTATTCGAAAAGATATCAACACATTAAGGATTCCTTGATAAGTAAACAATTTTTATTTGGCTTTCATGTAAATGAAATATGTATCAAAAAATTACTAATTGCAAGGTATTCGCATAGGTATAAATAAAGAATTACAAGACATAAATAACTCTTTTTATGGAGATCTTGTATATTATTCTGCAAAAATCACAAATGATAGTTTGTATATTTGCTATCTTGTTTTCCTTATTTTTTCTACAAGTGTTTTTTTTTTTATCAGGACATATTTAATTTACATTTTTATATATTTACATATCCAGCTTTTGTTTAACTTAAAACATAATATAATTAATTCCACACATCTGTTTATGTTCGTAACCGTTGAATTTAGATGTATATCGATCGTGTGCCCTCTTATCAAAATAGTTCTGATATGGACAGTTTTGACGCGGAAGTGTACTATTTTTTTCTATTACTTTGTGACGTACGCTCAGCACATTATCAGCACTTATATGGATAAATCAAAAACAGCTGATTGAGAGATTTTATGCTTTATTGTTTCTTTATTAGCGATTGCAAGTGCAATCGAGTGTACTTTACAAATGAAAGAAAACAAATGTGCGTAGGCCCAATTTCAAACGCATTTGACATGTACATGTTGATAAAAACAGATTATTTACATGCATACCTATATCGTATATTTTCCAAAGGAAAATAAACCTTTTACAATCAATGACTCTATACCTAAATATCTGTAACTCAGTAAATAACCACCATGGCCCTCTTCACAGGCTGCAGTTTGCTCGCCGTTATCAATGTTAGAACTTAACCATGCGCGGACAAGGTTGGACATCCAACAGGAGGTTGGTTCCAAAACCGTTTTATTGCTATTTTAGTGTCATCTCATGATATGTATTATCCTTTTCATTATGCAAGTTAGGATGTGGTACACTTTAGTTGTAGACGTATTTTGTTGTTATTTTTAAGCATTTAAATGTCTCGTGTTCTTCCAATTTCTTCGCATATCCGGTTCATCGTCACTAATCCTAAGTATAAAAGCATATTTTTCTTATCACCTTGTGAGAGAATGTTCATTTCATATCATCAGATTTAATAATGATGGGTTCGAGACCATCAACTTCAGGTGTTCCACAGGGACCAAATTTAGGTCCTTTGTTATTCATAATATGTATTGATGATCACCTAAAGTTACCTTCCTATCCTGTATTGGCTTTTGCTGACGAGGTAAACATTGTTTTCATCTCTCGCCGGAGTTTGTGATATTGTTCAGCTTGAATTTAATATTGATATAATTATATATTGCTCAAAAATTATTTTTTTCCAATCTTTCATGTAATTTATTATCTACTACGACATGTTTCGGTCTATATTCCGACCATCATCAGGCAGTCTGGAATTCATAAAATGTGAAATGTATAATAATTAATGTTTTAAATTATTAAATATAGTCTAGAATAAATAAACACATTACTTAGATTTTAATATAAATACTTTCTATTAGAGACCAAAGCGGCAACTATTGAGATTAAACAATAATTATGACACTTGTAACTATGTTGTAATTCTTAAGTGAAGAAGATGACACGAAGTAGAAAAGCTGTTGTATATTGTAGCTACATATGTATATATCGCAAATATCGGTGAAGTTAGAAAGACTCGAAAGTTTTGCGCAAAATTGTTTGTCTTCATTAAATATTAAGCTAGTAGAGAACTGTTTAGCCAATACTGTATTAGTACTTCGTCTTATTTGGAGTATGGCATAGGTAAAAAAAAATAGTTTCAGTGTAAAGTTTCGACATTTAATTTATGTCTTATTCAAACAATCCGACAATTTTTATTAATATTAATTGTTAAAATATGATTAAATTGTATTTACCTAGACTGTAAAATTGTTTTTTTTAAATATTAATTAATAATTAAAAAAAGAAGAAAAAAAGCAATATTGTAGTCTATGTAAATAGAATATAATTATTATATTAGATAATTATTAATAAAAAATTTCAGATTGTTTGAAGAAAACATAAATTAAATGTCGAAACGTTACATTGAAACTATTCAGTTTTTTTTTTACCTGAGCCATGTTCTGAATAAGACGAAATACTAATATTAAAAATTAAGGTGAAGATCTTAAATGTCATCTTGAATCTTTCTTCGTTACTGAAATTTACCCATTAGTGAATGAGTAAAAAAAAGAATATCCTGCTTTATTTTGATAATATGAATAGAAAAACATAAAAAACATCTTACTTAGTATGTTGACTAACGAAATAGTTTTTGGAATGTAAACCTTCATATATTGCACTTGTTAGAAATAAATTTTGTTTTCTTGCAACTTTTATTATAGTTAGCTATTACTTTAGTTGACTAATACCCCTTTTTTGTTTTAGTTTCCCTATACCACCTTGTAGTTGTTGTCATTGCGTCGTTATCAAAATTATTTGCAAGGGTCGCAATCTTGTTCCACTGTACTAACAAAACTTTATCATTTCTCATCAATTTTTGAGCACTTTTCTTTTCTTTGTTCCATTCTGCTTTATCTGTGTCCGTTTCCAACCTATTTGTTCTGATAGTTCTTCAAAACTTTCTTTGAAAACTTTTATTTTTCGTCAAGCAAAATAAATTAAATCATATTTCTGTAATATATCCAACATCGAAGGGGATTTCCTTTGCCAATTGATGTATCTATCATCAGCCTATAATATTAGAAGAAATTTGCTGTGTTTACATACCTTTGGTATTTTTCTTTTATGGGATTATACATGTCTCTGCTGTCGGTTGTGTATTGATACACTTTGGATGCTGCGAAAGAGATTTTTTCCTGGATTTTCCTGATATCGGTGTTGTTCTCCTGATGTCGACTTTTTCTGCAACGTCTTTGATTTGTCACTGCGAGGAAACTCCATTCTGAAGTACTCTGGGGTGTATGCAAGCTGATATTCGAAGTATCTGGTCCAAGTACTGTTCAAATTTCTGTGTAAATAAGTATTTACACATTTATTTCGAACATTTTGAGGTTACTTTTCATATTTGTAAACGACAGTTGATATTGATAGTTGGTGGTTCTTTATTTTGTGATAGCGGGATATTTAAAAGTTATTTTGAAAATGTAAGAATCCAAAATATACTGGGGTTAATATTTGATTTAAACATTCTAAATAAGTATACTCACCCTGGGTAAGAATTCTCATATTCTTTATATGTTTTTGATATAAATTTGTTAATAAATTATGCATGTTATTAATAATTACACTGTTTTATTAAGAAAAACTCATTTGATACATTGAATGATTAAAAATTAAACTATAAATTCAATATTTAACAAAGTAAAAGACTAATAACATACAAGTTAGTAATTTAGGAAACCTATAAACTAGTCATTGGTTAGAAAGAAGGGACATTACTAGTGTGCATGATCTGCAGTGGTAAAGTCTAAATATATCAGGTATATTCATACGTTCATAGCCATCTAGCGAAGTGGGACTGTATTTTTGAATATCATTAAACGTATAAAGTAGGTATCTGTAAAAAAAGCAGATTTAATTATAAAATTTTATTAATTTTTTTTAAAAACATTAGCTAGGCAAATCTAATTTGAAAATCACAATAATATATTCTCTTCTATAAGCCACCATGGTTGGCATTCAAGATTATTATTAGGGGCCTTATTTTGAACAACCTCTTTCATATTTACTAATTTTTTGTTGGAATGAATATGGCTAATAATACTAGCCGACATTTTTTTTTAATAGCTGTTGTAAAAATGGGTGTAAAGTTCTTTAGCTGAAGACATAACCAAAAACCAAATCTTCCCACCACGTCTAGTTTTAGAGTTTTAATCATACTCCGTTAGTAGACAAATAATAATTGTATTTACAAATTTTGTTAAACAGAAGTTATAAAAAAATAGATAAGTACACAAATCTTGACATAACAAATACTAGAATGTTTAATTACTTAGTATCAAGAATAGAAAAACATTTAACTGTTTAACAAAAGAAAATTGCTGATATGTCAAAGTTTCCATAGAGTTATTTCTTCCTTTTATTTTGGCTCTCTCTCTCATGGTCTCATCGTCTTACTAGTGCCGGACCGTGGTCCCTGGGGCACTTTGATCAGTAATAAGGCGGCGAAAGTCTCATCAGAAGTTGTTGAGTGGCTTGTCATCACTGGCCAGTGTCGGTCATCGTCGTTAGTGTCCTTGACTGCCACTACTTAGCTTTCAAAGCCTTCTTGTTTTTGCTTGACCCAGCGCGGAGATGTCTAGACATTCCCGAGCTTTCTTGGTAGAGACCTTGGGTGTAGGTCTGTCCTGGGGCTCAAACAGACGGGCCACCAGCTTGTTCGAAGAGGCGCTCAGCCTCAGCCACTCCCGCGGCGCTAAATCATGTATGTATTCCCGAAGAGGAGGGATGTTCAGGTCGTCACGGATTTGCTGGTTTCGGACCATCCATGGGGCTCCCACTATTTGCTTTAAGGCTCGGTTCTGGAGAACTCCAAGATGTTGGCCATTGTTACGAGGGAGAGCGCCGCGTAAGTAAGTATCGGTCTCAAACAGGCTATATACAAAAGAACTTTGGACCGGGGGTCCAACCAGCTACGCCCTGACATTAGGGGCATTAGGTTGTTTCTTGCCGCCTGGAATTTAGTTTTGAGACCCGACACGTGCTGGTTTATGTTGGCTGTTGCTTTCTTTAATGAGAAACATGCAAAAACCTACCATCATGACGGAATCCCACCTACCCTGATATCGTTTCTCGATTTCTGTAATGTCTTGATGCAGGGTTTATATTCTGCAGGGTTATATTCAATACATGCTCATTTCATACAAACGTCTATTTACATCAGTGCAGTAACAGGCATTTATTTCAACTTAAAGTAATATAAAAAGAACTGACTTTTTCGTGGTGATTCTTCAACATAAACATTCTTGTACTGTAATGTAAAAGATTCCATTTTTTTTTATATAATCGAGATCTCAAAATTTGTGATTTTTCTTTAGTTAAACCCAAAACCCGTATCAGGTCATTCAGATCTGATTGAGCAGTGAGAAGGCACATACGTCAGATCACTTGAAAATGACACGTTCAAAACATCGTTTATATTTCCTTCGTTTGCGAAAGTATTCGAATGCGTTGGAGTTGGAAGCTCACAATCATTCCTTTCAACGATTTACTTCGAGGTGAAATATCTGGATACGTTACTTTTTCAAAACCCTTCAATTTTTACAAGATAGAAGTAACAATCCGTGACGTGATTTGTTGGTTCACACCTAATCATCGGCTTTTCTGACAGGAATCCAGAAGATTTCTTGTTTTTGTTTCACCGAGTTAATTGGAAGTAACACAAAATATAGTCTATAGTATGTGGTACTCATGTTTTGTCTTGATTTTTAATTTTGAAGCCAAAATATTAGAATTTGTTCGAATCGGCTTAGCCTAATTGCATTAGCTGAGTACTTTGAAACGTCTTCTGATGCGGTATCCTAATATATTCTCTTATTGCCACACAACGCCAAATCTCTGAAAAAAATATCTATACCATAACTTATATTTTGAAAAATTTAATTGTAAGCAATATTCAAACTCACAAAATTTGAACGGAAGTTATGAATACACGGTAACACTGTTCCCCATGCGTAATACTGAACCGGCCCTTTTTCCTATTTTATGATATTTTGTAACTTTATCTTGTAATTGGTTTACTGTTCGACACTAAAGAACTATTATTATTATTACATTATGCCCGATATATCATATCCAAACAAGCATTGTAGAAAAATAACAAGCATTATTGCTTATTCATATCTCGATGCATTAAAGAATTCATCGCCTTTATGGGGCCACGTCGTATCTGATTCATTTTTTTTTTTCACTCCAACTGATAATCGATCTTCCACTTCCTTTATTCCCGCACTCCTACATTAAGCCGGATGGTATTAGGTATGAATCATACGCCACTCTATATCGCGTTTTTAATTATATCCTCTAGTATAGAGGGCCTCTAGGGCTTTTGTCCTACCTATTTGGACGTCAGCACTGCGTGAATTGAAAAGATATCCAACCCTTCAAGTTTCGTTGTTTCTCACTTTAATGCAGCGTATACTTTGATATTTTTCTTTTTGTATTTAGTGTGGACTGAGTATTATATTAGAATTTGGAGAACAATAACAAAGTAATACCTAAATACAGGCGTACAAAAATCAAAGGACCAAAATACACATATACAAAATTTACAGCATATGCATATGCTGTAAATTTTGTATACAGAGTGACTTTTTTTCGATGTTGTGAGACGATCAAATTGGGAAAGTATTTCAGTTTTATGAGCTCAAGCGAGTGAGCTCATAAACAGCTTTTTGAAAAAAAGTGCATGGCTAAAAGGTTTTTTGTTATTTTTTTTTGCTTTTGTAGCTTTATTATTATTGAATTTGGAGAAAAGGTGTAAAAGAGAAATGAAACAATTCCCCTTTTTTTTGGAATTTCGGCTGACTTTAATTATTAAAAATTTAAAAAAGTGCATTTTTGTTCACAAACGTTTTAACTATTCAATATAATATATTAAAGTCTTCAGTGATTTTTATATAAAATTGTTTAAAGTTGATAATTTTAATCAGGGAATGAAAACAGTTATAATAACGATTTCGGCTCTCAAAACAGTTATGAAGAACCGTTATTTTCCATATGTAACAGTTATTTAGAACCGCAATTCATGAAGATATCGGTTTCGATTACGGTGTTAACTAAGGTTGCCCCCTCGGGGCGCAATATATAAAAAAGAAAGGTTACACCCTTTTATATGTATTGGGTGAGGACAAAGTTGAGGGAGGAGAGCGGAAGAGCATATCAGGCGAAAATTAGTAAATTAGGGGCATAATCAAATGTTCATCAATCATTTCTCATTTATTCAGTACTGGGACCTTTTTTTTTCTAGGTCACAACATTCAATTTCGTTTTGTATATTACCTTATATATTCGTATTTCTAATGTACCTACACACAAAAAAATAATTACTCAATTTGAATATAAATGCATCACGTTAAATATAACAACTTCCTATATAAGCAAGAAGATGATGTATTTATATTGAGAATAAAATTTGTTCAGTTTTCCAAACCCGTGATATATCACATATCATATTTTCACCACAAGAATAATTATTTTAGATTTGAGTAAATAGAATTTCTCAACTGGAAACTATCATATTTATGCCTTAATAATTTATGTACATTTGATAGAAGTACATAAAAGTATCATTTGAAGTATTGTCATTATTTGCTTCCAAAATATAAGTATATTGAACTGATAATACTTAGTTACTTAATCTAAGCATTTCTACTATTCAAGGGTAATAATTACATACTAATTTTGTTTACAGACACAAAATGTCTGTAACACCAAAAAACCTCAGTAGGGGAAAATTAATAAATAAAGAAATATTATGTAATTAAATAAATTTGCTGTCATACTTTATAGTTTTACTATGTTTGGGAGAAGGTAACGTATCGGGGTACTCCAGGAATGCGCACGGGATATTGATGCGGAGAGGTATAGATGTTATACGTATCCGTCGTTGCGATCGATGTTCTCGGGATACTTCCCACTCAATGCCTGGGCCTGGTATCTAGTCGGCGTTGGTTACTGATATAATTTCAATCAGTATAATAATTTGCTGGTATTACCTACTAAAAACTAATAACTAGTAAATACCTACATATGTTTGTTAATGTACACACCTACCATGTTCATATATATTATCGACCCCCTAAACCCCTCTAAAAAAGAGGGAATCAATGACAGATAAGTTTTAGTGTAATAAATGGTAGAGTAAAATTCGTTTCAAATGTTTGAATATTATGGTAATTTCAATTTGATATTTCATGTTTTCAGTACAAAACATTTAATAATTTTATATAGTAATTCATTATACCAAACGTATAAGGGATTTTATTTTGAATCTACAGACTTTCTCACTATGATTGCATAGATTTATTCCTTACAACAATAACAATGTTCACTTGGAGGAAGTATACTTCAATGCAAATATTTATACTATTTCTGAATAAATAAAAATACTCAGATTGATAATAGATTTTTTTGTGTGTAATCACCTTTTTATTTGATTCTACATAAATGACTCCAAGATGCGAGGATTTCTCTTGTCAAAGGAGGACAAGAGAGTCTCAAAACGAGGACAATTCTCGCGAACTGAGGACGGGTGGCAACCCAAGTGTTAACATCGATTTAGATTTTAGAATTTTCAATTTAAAGTTTTATTTACAGTTTAGTTTAAAAGTTGGAATGCAAGAGCTTGTATTGCATACATTCATAAATGGAATATTTGATAGTAAGTATAAAATGAAACATTTATTGCGGCAAGCCAAACATAACCAAATCACTTTGAAGAAGTTCTACATAGAAATGGAGCCCAATGAGCACGAATTTAACTGACTGTGACCAGCTGTGACCACACTTTCACATCGATGTCACCGATTCAGTAACATATAACTGTGATTTTATTTTTTTCAAGAGCAGTAATCTATGGATTGCAACAACTGCAAATAAAAAACTTTAACTGATCGTAGCGCCTTCTAACTAGACGTTGTCGCCTAGAAGACAAAGTTAGTTATATATACAAATTTATATTAAACAAAGATATCAAACACAATACTTTTCTGAATATTCCGAACCTTTTTGAAGGACTAGATGCAGCAGGAACGTTTTTTTATTCACGTTTGATATTTTTGGTGATAATTCTTTTACTGCAAATGTTTTTGTAATTGAAACAAACTTACAAACTTGTGTGTTTGATGACGGAATATGTAATGCCTTCTCCATATTTGTTTTTTTTTCCGCGGTATAAGTAGGTAAATGTGTTCTTTCCTTTTTGACAAGAACAAATTAAAAATTATATCCTAAAATCTGAACAAATTTATATTACACTTTTGACTGATATATGTAAAATGATGATGCGAAAATGTATAAACACAGGATTTCATATTTTTTTAAAGATTGGTCGACATGAATCACAAAAGTGAACTTCAGCAATACTTCTAATCACAGACTTTTGCGCTAAAGATACTTGATGCGCACTTGCCGAACTTCCCCACAAGAGTAAGTATGCCGTATGTAATCTAGAATAAATTTCAGCATAGTACAGGGAAATTAGACAATCACGGACAACTGAGACTTTAGGCTCTATGTATATCAAATTATCCAGAAAAAAAAGTGATTTCAAAGTTTAGGGCTACCCAATGAGTACTTTTCAAGCTATTAGAGACGAAATAGAAGCCATTACTGAAATGACTTCCTCGTTCGAGTCTCTTAGGGCCCTTACATCTATATTTATTGTTGTATAAAGAAACTTTTTAGTGCGAAACTTCAAATGACTTTCCTATCGAATCAATCAAAAAACAACGTCCGACTTTACGAAATTCTCCTAATCTAAAGTAACTACTTGTCAATTTTACGTAGTAAATATGCAATTACGTATAATTTTTTAATTGAGGAAAATTTTATTTCTCTAAACCAGTGCAGTGAGTATTTATACAGAAATGGTTTTATTGGTTCGATATATACAAATAGCATCAAGTTTTTATTATGCGCCCAAACTTGAAGTTTATAAAATGTCTTGCATATATTTAAATGTAAAATCAATTTTGGCATTTGAAATTATAATATAGCAATATCATCAATATGTACACTACCGGCCACTGAAATTAGAACAACTAGTAAATTACTTGTAGGTAACTAAATAAAAACGACAAAGAAAATAAAAATATATTCATAGAAACAAAAATATAAACAAATAAGCTGAAACAAAACATTCTCATTAAAATATTACACTATAACTATACTTTCTTCTCGTCGAAAAATCTCCCTTTGGCTTTCAATACGGCCCGGACCACTCGTAGCTCTGTTAATTTTGTCATCAGAGTTTCGAATTTGATGGGGTTCAAATCTGGAATTTGCAGTAACCATGGCATGATTTCCAAAACATTATCTTCTCCTTGAGACGCGTATTACAAAAACCATGCGCTTCTGTCCAAACACTTCGAACTTAGACTCGTCAGTCCAAAGAACGTTTCTGAAATTCCCCTCCCTCCTATTCATTTCCGCTGCGGTTTTCGGCCACTGTCAATCGCCGATTTCTTTTACTTAACACTTTAAGGCGTCGATCTCCCACGAGGGCTGTTATCCGTGACGGACTTGGGCGATTCCGGTGTCTCGGTAGCGACGAATAGTGTAATGGATATTTTTGCTACACTTATCGGCGTCTTTTAAATACTATTTTCACAAATACCGGAGTTGAACAACCGTAATGTAACTGGTTTACTAATAGAATAATTCACAAGTACGACACCAATTATTCCCTGCTATAGTGGGAAACCTTTACCTTGCCTGCTATTAAATTAAATTTAATTTTCTCTCGAATTGCTTTGCTTATTCAAATGATAATTTCCGTCTTAAATACTTTGTTGTTATGCTTATTTTATTGTAGAAATTTTTACAATAATGTTAAAAGTATTAAATATTGAAAAAAACTGTTTTTCTAAAATTATAGTAGTTGTCCTAACTTCAATGGCCGGTAGTGTATATCTTTAACATATAATGAATGGAAGGGGAATTTCTCTATTATACTCGTAAACAGTAGCATAAAAAGTTTTTATAAGTTGCAGAATTACGATTTATTTATAACATAAAATTATCGGCATTTGTACAGTGTATTTTGTAACTTTAGTACAGCCTTCAACTTTTTTTTTTTAATACTGTAGCTCCAGCCTTTTTTTTAAAATATCAGTAAATTTGGAACAAATAAGACATACCTTAGACGTAAATTCACTAATTTCCAAGATATCTTCGATTTTCTAAAATCCTTTACTTACATTGAGAAAGACAGTTGTAATTTAATTATCACTTATAACAAGGGAAATAAATTTTGAACTTCAATGGGAATATTTTACCTTTTTTTTTAGAAAAACAACTTGTATATGTTTAATTGATTGAATTTCTAATTAGCAAATACCTTGAGTTTTTATTAAACATGTTCTATGTCTATCGCTTCTACTTCTACTTTTCGAGTTATTATGGTCTCCATTCGTTTTTCATTATTTTGGTTTTATTGATAATTTTTAGTTGACGATTTTGTAATAACAGTAAGTTTTTTGATCGTGTTTAATGAAAGTAATTGAGGTACGAAATATAAAAACCCATTTCAAAAGTAATTGATTTAGAAAAGAAATTTTCTTTGTAATTGTTTTATCAAGGAAATATCGATTGATATTAGGATGTTGACAGTTAAATATCGTATTTGTATTATATCCTGACTATTTCTGTCTTTATTATTTCGCTACCGTAATTGTTAATAAAGGCGAACAAACATTTACATATAAGCACTAACTAATTATGTACATATCACGTTAAATTATGCTGAAAAACGACATATATTGTTGTTTTTTTTTTTTTAAACGTACTTCCGCTTATTTTTTGGTTCCTACATGGAGGGTTCCTTATAACCAGAGTTCACTGTATTTCGGAATCCACAAACAGATAAAATAATATTCTAGCCGCAATGGAACATTTTTCTAATAATATCACAAGCATTTGCCGCTTCCAACAATAGATTATGAATCGTAGGATAAAAAGCCTTTGTGAGATCAATAAAAATACAATGTATTAACTACAAGCATGTAGTTAATACATATGTTAATATGTTAATACATATCATTTACCATCAGACTATATTACCCGTGAAACTTTGGAGTGAATTATATCCTATTTTGGTGTCCTTATCTTTAATATTTTTAGATTTGTGGTCCAATTTACCAGGCATTTTCCCAAAATTTTAGTAAAATATAACTATAAATATTTTGTTTTGGAAGTATATTATTGATTCTCGATATAGATTAAATCTTGACCTTAGATTTTGGAATAATATATTTAACCCTAATTATTATATATTTTAATCTCTAAATTCTTCAGTAATGATCTCTGTAATTACAGTTTTAGATGTTTATATATTATCTTGAAGATTAGGTTTTAACATCCATCAGGTATAAATACCTTTAAATTTTAATAATAAATGGATTTCCATTTTCTTGTAATGAGCCCCACAATAAAATTCCCGCTTTCACATTGATGATTATTGTAATTTTGGGTACTTTGATAAATTGACAGTAGATGTACATATTTATTTTATGGCTAATTGCTCCGTCTTTCCTTCTTATGTCTTCTACCTGGTTCAAACAATATACTACGGGCTTTGCGCCTATATACCTAGCAATTTTTATTTAATGATCAATACGAATAAAGGCAGAATGCATGTTTAAGTAGAATTCACGGGTAGGGCCATAAATCTTGTTTTAAAGAGCCAGCGGATCGTCTTAAAACCAGCTAAATGTCCTAAAGTAATGGTTAATATTCCAGGCTAAAGTAAATAGAGATAAGCTGTATATTTAAATGGGTTGCTTTTATGGAACTATAAAATTTACAATGATGTCTCTAATCCGTAATACGGTAGTTACCTTTAATAATGATAAATTTAATACTGATGTTTGGAAAGTCCATATATTGTAAGGTACACCGCGCAGCTGTCCCAATATACAATTACGCATAATGTGACTAGCAAAGAAAATTTTGGAGATTAATGCAAGCACATCACTTATTTTTAATACTAAATGTGATTAAAGTATTTGTTTTTCGATTGAATTTCTTTTACAAAAATTAGTAACCGCGGTACTTCATTCCTAGGGAACAACCAAAGGCAGCCCTATTTTGTGGAATTATTAGTGTTAGTGGGAATATATTTTAACTTCATACATTTATCGAGAAAGCGGCACCAAATTGTAGGGTATTTTCCATGGAGGCCGAGTTGCAACTATGTATGTAAATAATGGTTCGATTTATCAAAACACCTGTGAAAACAGCTGTGCGGGTACGCCTTGTAAACACAATTCCGTTTCAACCATAGGCGCCACAAGTAAATCCTGAAATGATCTAATTTCAATAAATGAAATTGGGCGAGGGCCTCACTTAATTAATTTATCATTTATGTTGTAAGATTCCTTTATTAAATACCATTATTCCTTCTATATTTTTCTATGTAAGTCTACTTTTCTTTGGGATTAAAATATCTTTGAAAATGGAGAACAATGGCTCAACATCAGTACTGCTAAGCGGGGATGATCAAAATAATCTTTTAGTACTCTAGAGGGTGATTCTCAATATATACGACAAACTTTAAGCGCTGATTCCTGGGGTTATTTTGATCATAAACGTTCATAAGAACATATGTCCAAAATCGCTTAGTTCTAAAGTTGTACAATGTTTAATAGTAAGTTAACATAATTAATGTTTTTATTATAAATTAACAAAATAATTAGTAAAACAAAATTAACTTATACTAACTGTTGAAAATGACCGCCCCCAACTGCAATACAAGCTTCTCTCCTCCGTCGTATTGACTGGCGAATCCGTTCTAAAATACCAGGGGTATTTCGAATTGTTTGAAAAGCTGCGATAATACAATTTCTCAGTTCATCGACATTTTCAATGGGAGTCGTATAAACTAATGATTTATGGTGACCCCAGAGAAAAAAGTCCAAAGAATTTAAGTCTGGAGATCGAGGAGGCCACAGTTGTGAACCTCCCCATCCTATCCACCGATCTGGATACGTATTGTCCAAAAACTCGCGAGCAACTAAACTAAAATGCCCTGGAGCACCGTCATGCATAAAATACATTTGTAATCTTAATTGCAACGGAACTTCTTCCAGCAGTAGTGGTAGCTCCTCTTAAAGAAAATTGCGGTATACCTCGCCATTTAACCGTATCGGTAAAAAATGTGGACCTATCAAGTGATCTCCAACAATTTCGGCCCACACATTGACAGAGAATTGATGTTGATGACGGGCATTCACTAGTTCCTGCGGATTTTCTTCGACCCATATGTGATTATTATGAAAATTAATAATCGCGTTTCTAGAGAAAGTAGCCTCGTCGGTGAAGAATATTTGAGCCAAATAGTCAGGATTTTGTGTTGCATCCATTGACAAAACGCTACTCTTTGCGGAAAATCTGCCGGCAAATGTGCCTGCACCCGTTGAATGTGATATGGATACAACAGTTGATCTTTCAATATTCTCCAAACTGTGGCCTGACTAATGTTTAAAGCAAACGCAATTTTTCTGGTGCCTGTAGTAAGATGTTCCTCAATTTCATTTAGTACCATTTCTTCAACTTGTTGAGTTCTCACTGCAGATGGGTGCCCGCTATTAGTCGTCCGTTTTTTTTAAATTTTCCGTTTCGCTAAGACGTTGGTGAAGACGGGCAAATATTGAATGATGAGGGATGATACTGTTCGGGTATCATTCTTCATTTAGCAGCACGCGAATTTCCATTGGTAAGATCGTAAACGAAATGCATATCACACATCTCAGCATTCGTGTAATTCATTTTAGAAAACAGAAACTGGCAATAAACTGAATGAATACTCTGACAACTATTGACAAATATTGAAATGACAAATAAACAATTCCCTTTCAACACAATAGTTTTTGAAGAACCAACTGTGATATATCGTGTTAGTCATAGTTCATAATTTATTATTAAACATTCAATAACTTTAAAACCAAACCGTTTTGAACGTATACTCATATGAACTTTTATGATCAAAATAACCTCAGGAATCAGCTCTTAAAGTTTGTCGCATATATTGAGAATCACCTTGTATATTTTTTGTCCAGCTACTCCGTCTGTAAAATATCCAAGCGAAAATTGCTTTACTATATCGATATCGGAGTTTCTATCAAATATATTTTTGACTCTTTGCTGCAAATTCATCCGGAACCGAATTTATTTCAAACAGAAATTCTGGCAAATTTACATGTATAAAATGTAGCTGATTGACTAAAGAGGGATTTTTAATAATATCTTGGCATTCTGTTTATTGAACATGGCTCATCTTTTAGATTAAATACTGTGTCTGTGACATAGCCAATATTTTTGCAATAGAAAAAAAAACTTGCTTCCAACCATGTGCCCCATCTTGTTGTAACTGGCGCAGGTGGCAAAGATAAATCCGGAAATTATATAATATTTCGACAGTAATATTTATAACGCAACAGCCTAAAATATCAGTTGTTTCATCTGCAGATATCCAAATAAAGTTGTTAGAAATATTAGATTTCATAGAAGCCATTACTTCGATGTGGCACTCAGGTAAATATATTTGACAGAGCTTAGTTTAATGAGGGATATGCCTATTGAATTTTGCGATTTACACAAAGGAATGTTAACTGCAACAAATGCTTCACATAATTTTGAATAATAATAATAATAGCGTTTATTGCCCAATAGAACAAAATTCCAATAATAGGACAAAATAACAAAAATAAAATAACATTGGTGTGCAATAATATATTTGAGAAAAAAGAGGCCAATAATTCAAAACAAAAAGCCAATTAATACTACATAACAAACAAATAAATAAATCGGAAATGAATATATCGAAAACTGAAAGAAACAAAATTATAGCGTGTGAAATAATAAAAAAATGTAATGAAACTAATTACTATAGGTACACATAAATATGTGAATGGAAAGGGTGACTATATAACAAGTTGACGTTTCTGTACATATGGCTTAGCGGAGCCTTGTAAAGAGTGTTAGTGCGAGCTCTAATAGTGGCAAATGTGCCACATGACCTAGAACTATAGTTAGGGACAATGAAAGATATTTGACTAAGAAGGGAAGGTGAATCAACACTGCCATTTATTAATTTTACAAGAAATTTGGCACTGGCTTCATCTCTTCTCTGAGAAAGAGTACGGAGGTTATGTCTATGCAGCAAGAGGGTAGAATCTGTTCCGCGAGCGGGATAAATGCCATCAAGTTTAAACGATAAGTACTTGAGAAATCCTTTCTGAACTCGCTCGATGAGCAACTGTTGGTAAAGATAGTGCGGATACCAAACAATAGAGCTTGGACAGCACAAATGCAGAAAATAACACTTTGATTGTTAAAATGATCTCTACAAGACCGTATAATGAAACCTAGAGATGCAGAAGCAGACGAACACAATGAAGTGATGTGAGGGGAGAAAGTTAAGTATTGATCGAAAATTACACCAAGATCATTAAATTGCGTAACCCTAGGAATCTCTAACGGGTGAGCACTTTATATGAAAATGTAAGGGTTCATACTTTTGGTGCAAGAAAGTATCGCACACTTGCTAATATTTAAGCATATGCTGTTAGTATTACACCAGTCCTCAATGATGTCTAAATTCCTCTGCAAAACTAAGCAATCAGTTATAGATGTTATACGACTATAGATCTTAAGGTCATCTGCTTAAGCCAACACTTTGCAATCCAATCTGTCCAGGTGGTCCTTAATATGTATATTAAAAAGAAGCGGTCCTAAGTAAGAGCACTGAGGCACTCCATATGAAACTTGAAATGGAGCAGATGTAAAACCATTAATTTGGTTAGAAGGCAATCCCCATTACCAGACTGTTGTTGTTGGTGCATTTTTATCTGGATGTATTGTACCAATAGTTATTAACAACTAAACGTAAGCTAACGATGCCAACGTAGTATATTGATTGTTATGATCCCATTGATCGGCCAAATAACACTGACGACCGATCTTATGCCCGTGCAGTTTATATTCAGCCATACGCCGCTGAGATATGACGTCAAAATATGTTTCCACTAATAGTGGTAATTATAAACAATGGCACAGTCGCAAGTTTAGGTAACAAAATGTATTCTTTATTATTCGGAGTCTGAATAATCTGTTTGTATGCATTATCAGTTAAAATTGTTAGTTGTAGTGGTGGCCATAATCGAATGACAAAGAAACCATCATTCAATTATGAGTGATAATCGATTATAGACGATTTGCATGAATGAATTTAAGCATACACAGTAGAATTGGGAGGAATAAACACATAGAAAAGGAAATGAGAACCTAAAAAAAAAGATCAGGGCATAAAAAACGTTCGATTATGGATCATTCGATTATGCCCATCACTAGTTAATTGGTTTCATTAAACTCTATTGTAGCAAGGTTCTTCTATTGGTTGAAAGGACGTTAAGCATATCACATTACATTATGTTAGTTATGCTTTGGTAGTGGAGGACATAATCGAATGACGAAAAAGCCATCATTCGATAAATAAATTTCGTAAATAAAATTCTTCTTTCCAATTCATACTTTTTACATTGAAATAGCCTTATGATCAATACCACCTATTCGTAATCTATTCACAGTAACTATAAATCTGGTCTCGATATTCAAGCAAAATTATGATGCCAAATTTTGAGATTAAACGTTATTTTGTTTACGGAAATAATTTTGCTCATTAATTCCACCTGACTCATTCCCGTCATTTCTGCCAATCCAGAATAATTTACTTGTTAATGATGTAATTAAAATCACCATAGTATCATAAAAAAGAATGAACTCGTATAAACAGATATAAAATGAAAAAGAATGCACATGGTGGTCCGTAAGAACAATACTTGTAAAACTTTACTGTTTATAGGACTAAACGAGTTTATTTTTGGCAAGTATAATACGTTCATTCTATGACGTTTGTGATGCGTGGTATGTTTTAAGATCATGCAAATACTATTTCAAATTGTCAAGATTTTACTCGGCTAGAATGCGGTACAAATAAAACTGGTAATAAGCTGATTTTTTTTCGCTCATAGAAGTTGCTATTGAAACAACATACAGTCGCGAGCAAATGTTATAGGTACCTTTGACAAAATTAATGGGTACCATGTTTGTCGCATTTTTTTTTGTGACAGATATTTCAACGTTTATATAATCGCCTTTATGGTTACAATAGTCTTTGTAGATACCTTTTGTAAATGTATTATTATTTTTTATATATTTTCAAGTCTTCGAGATGTCACTTTTTCCCTCCCATCTAAAAAGTATTATAGCTGTACTAAAAACACTCTACTATGCAACAAATTAATAAGATCCCCTAAAATACTACATATTTATAATGTATTACTTGCAAGTTTTTATTTTCTCATTTTTTACTGTGATATTCGCCCAAAATTTAGGGTGCCTATAACATTTGCTCGCGACTGTATATCTATGCATATTAAGCCTTTGTATTAAAAACATATTTATTATCTTTGTTTAACCGGTACTGATCGATACGATTCTTTTGTTAACCAAAGGATTAGCTACAAAGTTTATAAAACCCTTTGAAGTTGTATCCTGCTGTGCTCTAATTAAAAACAGGTCTTCAAGTTTAATACCGCTTGTTCATTGTCTCTTTTTTTTGTGTTTTCAGATCACTAGCAGTTGGCAGTCACTCGGGTTACAGGCTTTACTCTTTGGGCGGTGTCGAGGCCCTCGAACAGATCTATCATAATACGACAGAGGACACATGTCTGGTGGAGCGGTTGTTTAGCAGTAGTCTGGTAGCCGTTGTCTCCCTGACAGCGCCTAGGAAACTGAAAGTATGCCACTTCAAGAAAGGCACAGAAATATGCAATTATTCCTATTCCAATACGATACTCGCTGTGAAATTGAATAGGTAAGATTCCCTTCAATGAGTACTACATCATGAAAACTCGTCGAAGAAGCGAAATAAATCCTTCTGTAAATATACACAACGATTGTTGGTGTGATTGTGCATCTGTACGTTTTTAAATTCCAAACCTTGAATACGTATTTAAGTAACCAGGACGGTGTAATCATTACGTCTTCCTTTAACCAACAAATTCGGCAGCTGTTAATTTGATTTGATAATAGAAAGTTAATTTTTGAGCACCTTGAATTTGTGTGTTGCGATATCGGAATGAGAAGTGTTATGGTGTGACATTCGATTGTTATTCCACGTGGAAACTGTTGAATTCCGACAAAAAAAAACGTTTTCTATTGTGACGAAATGCTTTACTTACGGGAGGTGATCATACTGATATTGACCTTAATAAAATCTTAAATAAACTTCATTACGTTAACTCGTTATGGATAGCGAAACCATTTTGGTGTATTGAACCGTTAAAATGTACTACTTAGGTCATAATTGCATTGTTTACGATCCATTTTCTTTAATCATTGTTCAGTCACAAAAAACTAAAAGCGACACTCATCTAACCGTCAAATTTGTATGCCGCTATGCCACAACATTGTGATGAAAAAAGATTTTTTTTCCAGAAACTGAGCCGATTTCATAATTTGGGGTCCCAGAGAGATTTTTTTAGATTAAAAAAAAAACGTTATTTTGTAATTCTTTCGAAGTTTTTTTTTCAAATGTTTCGCAACTAAATGGAAGTTTTGGGAAAAAGTTTTTTTTGGGAAAAGTCTTGGAACTGCACTTCAAAATTTTAGATTTTTATAAACATCATTTCCTATTCTCTCTTGCTTGACAAGAATATTTCTTACAGAAAGTGCAGCCCTCTGTGGGAAAATAACCTGGAACAATCGTTCAGCTGTAGTACAGCTTATGAAATAAACCATGAGTTGCCCCTAATAGCCATTTATAAATTTAATTTAAATTTCCCGCCACAATTTTTAGTGAATTCAACGTCAAAGCAATTAAAATAACTGTTAATGTAGTACAAAATGATGGGTAATTTTATGTTTCAACGTTAGTTACTAAGAATAATTGCGGTAAATTTAAATTTGGCTATTGGGGGCGGCCTCTTAACTCTTGTGTGTTACTTAATTCAACCATTTTGCAGTGGCCGGAATGAATTGGAATGAATTAAAAAAATCTTGCGTCCATCGTTTCGATATTCGTGTTTTTATTTCCCATTACTTTTAAAGTCAATCAATAATTTTCATCACATTATACGCCAATTTTTTTTCCCCGTCAAATATTTGCCAATCTCCCTATGCGTAATATGAGACGATAAAACTCAATTAATTTCCATTTTACCGCCGTTAGTCGGATTATAACGGCAGCCGTTTGGAATATGAGGTTGCGGAATTTATTGCAGATATTATAGAGGCGCCACCAGTGTATTCACTTTATATTCCTTTATGTGTTAATTCCGGTTAAGATCACGCCTATTATTCACGGAGAATTTGACTGTGGTGAATAATTATACGCGTATATAGGCATTAGGCATATACTACATAAAAGTGTCCTTTATAGTAATAATTACTGCTCTATGAGCATCGAATTTGATTATACAAATTTAGAACTAATTAACTCATCGTCCATGATATCGGCGTAGAGTATGACTGGATATATGTCGTCAAAAATTATAACAAATTATTTGAAAGATGAAGTTAGCTGTGCGGTAATTTCAATAATTGCGCGAAATGTGAATTTGATTATCGTCGCCATTTAAATGATGAATAAACAGTTACAGTGAAAAAAAAGTTCTTCGACATCCTAAACCGTTTCATTTGAAGCAAGTTATATTTTGTGACATAACAATTAAATATAAGTAAATCCAAAAAAAGGAAAAATAAACAACGACCTTATTATTCAACCAACATGAAAACAACATAAAACGTTAATTTAACAGGTGGCAATATTGATACCGACAGCAGCTCTCAACCGCTTAAATGCTTCAAACCTGTGAAAGCAACACGACTACAGAGATAGCATCTTGTACTAGGCTAAGCACTAATATAATTAATGATATATTTTTTTAATAAACAAAGACAAGAACAAGTTATGGTTGAATCATTTTATGCATTTATTTATTTTGTTGCATATTGCATTATTTTTGTTAAATTTCACTCAGCAGAGAGTAGCTGAATTATATTTTCGCAATGTAAAATTATAAATCTGGGGGTAGAATCTTAATAAGAAAAATTTCTTTACTTTACTTTATTGTATTAAAGTGATTGTATTATTGTGAACAAAGGTTAGTAAAGTAAAATTGGGAATTCTTGAAAATTTACAAATTAATATTTGCATAGACGATGCTAAAGACCCATTAATTGCGCTCTATTGAACTGCCTTAACACATCGTTTACATAACTTTGTTTAGATACTATAACTTTTATAAATAAAGTAGCTTTATACATTATTTCAGTGTTGTATTTATAACCAGATTTTATCATGTGTATATATTCCAAATATTTCATGTAATGGTATAGTTATTACAAACTGATTACTATTGTAACGAGCGCCAACTTTTCAACTGGCGGTTCCGATAGGCGTCCCTAGATGGCGCTGGCATAGCGGAAGAAGAACTACCTACGACGAATAACAGAGGGCAGCACCGGGTCGAAGATTCGAGAATATTCTCCAGAATCTTCGAGGACGTTCTAGAAGGCCCTCGAACAATCTGGACGTTCGCGCCAGCTATAAATAACGCGTCGGGTTGGCCAGGAGGCAGTCAATCGATACGAGTTCGATAGTGCGGTCGCGATTGAACTAGTACATGTAATATAAATATCGTTTACATAAATAAAGACATTAGTGGTTAAGTGATATAGTTAATAAGCATTTTTAATAGATTTTAATTACCGTAATAGTGTTAATAGAATAAGTGAATTTAAATATATCGCCTGTGTGTTTTTCTAAAACCCCGACAACGTTTTAAGAACCGAAAAACGTTACAATTGGTGTCAGGTGTGGGGGTATTTGGCGATATATTAGTGGACTAATAGTGTTTAATTAGAAACAATGGCAGCGAAATACTGTAAATTAGTGGACTTGAAAGTGGTGGATCTCAAACGCGAATTAGAAGAAAGGGATGAAGATACGAGTGGAAGGAAGGCCGAGCTTCAGTCGAGATTAAGAAGAGCAATAGAAGCAGCTGGGGAAGATCCTGGGACATATTTGTTTGAAGTGTCTGGTGGTAATGGCGAACTTCTAGTAGAACTTAGAAACATAGAAGAGAAAGTTCTAGAAAATTCTCAGAAAAATATGGAAAATTCTAGAAAACTAGAAGAGAGAAAGTTCTAAAAAAATTGAAACATGGACGAGAAAAATATAGAAAATTCTAGAAAATTGGAAAGAAAAATTATAGGAAAAATTCTCTAATGTCAAACAAGAATTAATGAACAGAATCGACGAAAAATCTAGAATTGATTGAAGAATTGGACGATCGCATGAAGGTGCTAGAAGAACAAATTCATTCTGGAACCACACGAAACACGGAAGAAACTGGAAATTCTACCAATACGGGAAGCACTCAGATGGAACCAAGAAATTCAGTGCCCATCTGTACGGTTCAAATAAATGTGACCTGCCTACATTCGACGGGAAGACTCCCTTGGAAGACTATTTGACGCTGCTGGATACCACAGCTACGGTATATGCTGGACGGAAGCTACCAAAGCAGCCATGTTATCAGTAGCTCTGCGCGGCGATGCTTTGAAGGTACTCCAGGTTATTCCTTCGACGGAGCGACAAATTACCAAACGCTACTTAATCAATTGGAGATGCGTTTTCGGTAACAAACATCTGCAGCAAGTATATCGCTCGCAGTTGAAAAATCGCTGTCAGAGGTCGAACGAGACTCTACAGGAGTATGAAGCTGACGTCGTTCGTCTAATTAGAGTGCGTACCAACGTACCGGAAGATGTTGGCGAGAGTCTCGCTGTGGAAAAATTCCTGGATGGCCTGCTCGATAAGGATACTCAACAGGCAGTAAAGCTCGCTCGGCCGCAAACGTTGAACCAGGCTTTAGCTCAAGCACTAGATTTTAAGCCGTGAAGCAATCGGTCAAAGGACCTGCTCGCGTCCGTGTTCTAGGGAGTCACGAGGAAGAAGAGCCATTAGAAGGAAGTTATGACGAAATTAGATGAAATGATTACGAAAAAGGTGACGGAATTGATGACGAAAAGGGAATCCGTGCAAACTAGGCAACCAGGAAGACTATGCTGGAATTGTGGAAGGATGGGGCACGTACGTAGTCGGTGTCCCGATCCACGAAAACCAAAGCCGACGGAAAACTAAAATGGGCCGACGGGAAGGGGCGATCGTCGACCTATGTAGCTGATGCCCCAGTAACACCAGTGATTGTTGCTTCAGTGGGATGTAGACCTAGCAGCCTCGTCGTGTATGGGCATGTAAATGGGAAACTGAGAGATTTACTGCTAGATACTGGTGCAACAATGACAATTCTTCGGCCGGAAGCAGTGGGAAGGAAGAACCGGATATATCCAACCAGGTGGACGCTACGTACGGCAACTGGGCAATCAGTCAACGTGCTGGGGGAGACGACGGCCCACTTCCGTATTGGTGATACTGCATGCCAGTATCGTGTAGTAGTTGCAGAGATAGAACAGGACGTAATCCTCGGAATGGACATAATGACAGAATTTGGTTTCAAACTGGACTTGCAAGCAGGAGTGTTGAAGGTTGGCAAAGAAGAAGTTATTCTCAACCACAGCCAGAATATGTCGGCCTGCGTTGTATTGCAGAAGAAGTAACTGTGGCGAGCCGCAGTGAAACCATTGTGGAAGCGAGCGTAAGTGGAGACATCCCCAAAGGGCAAGTTTTAATGCTGGAACCAGGAGCGATTAGCGGTCAAGTCGTGGAATACTGGTCGCTAAGGCAGTGATACAAGCTGGAGAAAAAACTGCCCCGTCCGACTGATGAACGTCAATAGTTATCCAGTAAAGCTGAAGAAGGGCGTACCTTTGGGAAGTTGTGCTAGTGTGTCGTCGATTGTCAACAAAGAGGATGGCGTAACAACAACTCCAGATCCGCTTCCTAGATGGTTAAATAACTTCATTGACTTGTCTTGCAAGGATTTGACAACACAACAACGCCATACCGTTGAAACAGCTGCTTGGACGCTACCAAGATCTTTTCAAGCAGAAGACCGGAACACGAGGGGCAGGACTAATGTTGTACGACATCGAATAGACACTGGAGATGCCCAGCCGATCCGCCAAGCCCCCAGAAGATTGCCATTGGCGAACGAGCCGAAGCAGAACAAATTATACAGGATATGGAGCAGGATGGCGTAATTGAACCATCGAACAGTCCATGGGCTTCTCCAGTGGTACTGGTGAAGAAGAAGGATGGTTCAACTAGGTTCTGCGTGGATTATCGACAACTAAATAACGTAACCAAAAAGGACAGTTATCCTTTGCCCAGAATCGATGACACTTTGGATACCCTAGGTGGGTGTAAGTATTTTCGACCCTTGACCTGAAGAGTGGTTATTGGCAGGTCGAAGTAGAGGCAAAGGATAAGGGAAGACGGCGTTTACGATCGGGACAGGATTGTGGCAATTTAACGTCATGCCATTTGGTTATGTAATGCTCCCGCGACGTTTGAAAGATTGATGGAAAACGTACTGAGAGGACTATCCTGGGAACTTGCTTGGTATACCTCGACGATATAATGTCTTAGGAAAATCTTTTGAGGACCATTTGAAGAACTTGGAGCAAGTATTTCAGCGATTGAAAGGAGCGAATTTGAAGCTTAACCCCAAAAGTGCAACCTGTTCCGGAAGCAAGTGCACTACCTCGGCACGTAGTATCAGAGGATGGAGTGTCGGTTGATCCAGGAAGATAGAAGCGGTCAAGTCTTGGCCGGCTCCGAAGGACAAGCATGAAATAAGAAGTTTTCTTGGGCTATGCACTTATTACCGACGATTCGTTCCTGGATTTGCTAACATCGCCAGCCTCTCACGAGACTAACTGAAAGAGGGCAGAGACTACGTCTGGGAGAAGAGCTGCCAGGATGCCTTTGAAGAATTGAAACAGATGCTGACCACTGCGCCCATCTTGTGCTATCCACAGGCTGAAGGAAAATTCATTTTGGATACTGATGCCAGCAACGTGGGCATCGGAGGCGTGTTGTCCCAAGTTCAAGATGGCCACGAAAAAGTGCTCGGTTACTTCAGCAAAGTGCTGTCGAAACCGGAACGCAACTATTGTGTGACCAGGAGAGAGCTGTTGGCCGTAGTTAAGTCTATAGAGCACTTTCATAAATATCTCTATGGCAGGAAGTTCTTGTTAAGAACGACCATGCGGCATTGATGTGGTTGCTACGCTTCAAGAATCCGGAAGGGCAGGTTGCCAGATGGATAGAGCGTCTTGAAGAGTATGACTTTGATTCGGAACATCGGCTGGAACCAGTCATCGAAACGCTGACGCACTATCGAGGAGACCCTGTTTCAAGGATTGTACGCACTGCTGTCGTGCCGAAGAGAAAAATGAAGCAACCTGCTTGAGGACTACTGTCATAGATGATAGATGGACTGAAGACCAAATCCGGAGCTGACCAGGAGTCTGACGAAGTTTGAAGCGTGTGATGGAGTGGAAGATGCAAGAAGCGCGGCCTAACTGGGAAACGGTAGCACCATATTCGCGAGAGCTAAAATCGTATTGGGCTCAGTGGGGCTCTTTGGTAATGGAAAATGGTCTTCTCAGACGAGTGTTAGAAGACGAAGCTGGGACCAATAGCAGACTTCAGATTGTGGTTCCGAAAGCAAGAATTCCCGAATTTTTAAAACTTCTTCATGATGGAACATCGGGAGGGCATCTTGGAGTCCGGAAGACTATAGAGAAGGTCAGAGAGCGATTCTATTGGGTTAATTGCAAGAATGACGTGAAAGACTGGTGCCGGAGATGTACAACTTGCGCCGCTGCCAATGGACCTTCCCAAAGGAAGAGGGCCCCTATGAGGCAATACAACGTTGGCAGTCCTTTTGAAAGGATTGCGATTGATGTTGCCGGACCATTTCCACGACGGATTTGGAAATAAATACATCTTGGTTGCAGTGGACTACTTCAGCAAATGGGTGGAAGCTTACGCATTACCAAATCAGGAAGCTGTAACCGTTGCTGAGACTTTAGTTAAAGAACTTTTCAGTCGGTTTGGTGTGCCGCTTGAACTTCACTCCGACCAGGGACGGAATTTTGAATCAGCAGTGTTTCAAGAGATGTGCAAAATATTGGGTATTCGCAAGACCCGAACAACTGCCTTGCACCCGCAATCAGATGGCATGGTGGAGCGCATGAACAGGACAGTTATCAAGTATCTATCAAAAGTTGTCGCCGACACCGCGAGATTGGGACCAACAACTACATCTATTCTTGCTGGCGTATAGAGCATCGGTCCACGAAACCACTGGCCAAAGTCCATCTAGTGTTCTTTTTGGACGAGAACTGCGCTTACCATGCGATCTTAATTCGGCTTTAAACCGATGAAGAAGTAGTTGGAGATGACTATGTTTCGAACTTGCGGAGGCGAATGGATGATATTCACGATCGGGTGAGGCGAATATCCATGAAGCAAGCGACCGCATGAAGGAACACTACGACATCAGAGCAAATGAAGGCGGATATCAGTCTGGAGACCTGGTCTGGCTGTCAATCCTCAGCGACGTCGAGGCTTCTCACCTAAGCTGCAACGATCGTGGGACGGGCCTTACGAAGTGATAAAGCGAATTAATGACGTCATCTATCGCATCAGAAAGAACCCAATGGTAAAGCAAGAGTGGTGCATTTTAATCGCCTAGCTCCTTATCTTGGGGACAATCAAGAGACGAGCAGATGGTCCGAGTTTGTAGACTCCCCGAAGAAGAACTCAGCCTATGAGGAGTTTATGGACAAGTATGGGAATGGCCGCAAAGTGCGTCATGATGTAACAACGGAGATTCAGGAGGATTTGTTTTTGGCTCCTGAAGGGTGCGCGTTAGCACATTGCGTTGCCCAGATTTAAGAATGGGCAAGGGGATAGCTTACCGTATTCAAGAAGAAATTTTGGTTGTGTCCAAGATCTCCGAAGCCTGAACCCTGAGGTGGGCAAGGCTCTGCACTTGCCAGGAAAGAAACGGCCTTTATTCTACTTGGTGACCAAAGAAGCCTCAGTTGGCAAGCCAACCTACCGACGATGTGGGACAGCCTGATAAGTTTAAGAGAGCAGCTGTTGGAGCTGGAGATCAATAAGATCAGGGTGCCAAAAATAGGCTGTGGATTGGATGGCTTGGACTGGAGGGTCGTAAGGAACATGCTCGAAGAAATTTTCCGATATACTGGAATAGAGTTCCTAGTATGCAGCTACAACCCGCGGTCAGCAGAAGGGAGGCGACGAACGGTAGCGTGCTATTCTTCCGGACCTCGTCGTGTAAGAATGGAGAGAACTGTTCGTATCTTCATGGAGGTGATAGTTCCGTGTCCGGGACGGAACAGATCTAAGGAGGAGCAGTGTAAACGAGCGCCAACTTTTCAACTGGCGGTTCCGATAGGCGTCCCTAGATGGCGCTGCATAGCGGAAGAAGAACTACCTACGACGAATAACAGAGGGCAGCACCGGGTCGAAGATTCGAGAATATTCTCCAGAATCTTCGAGGACGTTCTAGAAGGCCCTCGAACAATCTGGACGTTCGCGCCAGCTATAAATAACGCGTCGGGTTGGCCAGGAGGCAGTCAATCGATACGAGTTCGATAGTGGCGGTCGCGATTGAACTAGTACATGTAATATAAATATCGTTTACATAAAATAAAGACATTAGTGGTTAAGTGATATAGTTAATAAGCATTTTTAATAGATTTTAATTTACCGTAATAGTGGTTAATAGAATAAGTGAATTTAAATATATCGCCTGTGTGTTTTTCTAAAACCCCGACAACGTTTTAAGAACCGAAAAACGTTACACTATTATGGTTATGAAATATTCGGTATATAGCCAAATAAAACTCTTGAATATTAAAAGTATATAAAACCACCAATTTGAATATACCGCCAGATTGAATGTAGTTCGGTGTGCTGAAGTCGGTGACGCGCAACCTTGTCGACAAAGAAGAGCATTAAGTTTTCATTAGATCATGCGCTGGTTGATAGATATTTATTTCGTATTTTGGGGTAATTTAAAGGAAAATATAATTAGCTAGTCCTTGCTAGCGCGTTTGTACTTTTACTAACAATTATGGCAGTATACTGAAGGAATGAATTCTTTCAGAAAAAAATATAAATTTCATATTCGTTATGCAAAAACTTTTAGCATTCTAGTTTAGGCTACCTGCCTAATATAACTGTACTTGCAAATCAAATATAATTTTTCTTCCAAACTACTTACTTTAGAAATGGACTATAGACATGCATGTACAACATTTTATATTTCCCGCTCTTCTCTTTAACACAACCCTTAGTAAAAATTACTTAAGATCAAGTACCCTATAACTCAAAATTATTTTAAAATACGTTATGCAGCTCTATTTCTTTTAAAACTGAACGCAAGTGTTCCTTTTATAATTTTGAAGTCCAATGCTTATATGGAAGAGAAGAGATATCATAAACTAAAGAAATAATAATTATATTTCTAATGCTATACAAAACTTATCGACGATATCATTTATACATAGACTACAATGGAGGACACTTTGAGCAGTTCCTTTAAATTTAAGATTTAAGCTTTTGTCAAATACATATATTGGAATTGTTTAAAATACTTTGTGACTTAAAAAAGTTTTAAAACCCCTTTTTTAAATTCTTGATTTGAACTTTATTGGTTCTTTTGAATAATTCATTTTGGATTGATGAAAGTTCTAATGTAGTTGCAATAGCTGCGTTCTCAATAAAATATAGGCATGTTTGCATTTTTCAATGAGACAACCTGTATATTTTTCGATAACCCTTCATTTGCTAATTCAGCATGTATAATATTATATCAAACTATAACTTCTTTTCTAATAATTGCTTTTGGATCGGGGTTATAAGGTCATTAGTGTTGAGAGAAACCATCATACCTATATTTTTTACTTACATTGTGTTTTATTTTGCTACGTTTCGGTAGCGGTTAAATAACTTTTTCCAACAATTAATTGCTTTTTCAGATATTTTAAAAGGGAAAAAAAAATAAGTAATGGAAGTTCTCTGTCTTTTACCCAGCTTGAAAAAAAAAATGGTAACTGCTAACGAAACGTGCTAAAATGAAACACAATGTACAAAATATATATTTACAGTTTCTCTTAACATTAATGACGTATAACCCCACAGCAAAAGAGATTATTAAGAAAAATAGTATGATATAACATTATACACTCGGAAAAATACATGCAATCGGTTTAACAAAAAGTTTTTTGTTATTTTATTTTGGTTGAACCAAACTTCAATAATTTCAAAATTCGGTTGTAAAATGAACATAAAATGTATGTTAAATGTTGCTGCAACATAAAAATATGCGTTAAAACAACATATTTTCATGTTTCGCCTAACATTAAAATTATGTCAAATTGTACTGGATATGAATTGCTTTTAGCAGTCTTTGAGGTGGGGAAACTATTTGTTTTTATTAACAAAATGGTCGGTGATCGATACACAACTCATTTGTACTAACCTATTTTGAAACTGTATGTTTAATAATCCTACACTAAAATATTTTCAACAGATCATTCATGATAAAAAATGCAAAACCTAACTGAAAAATTTACGAGCGCCAACTACTTCTTCACAAACCTTCCAACCTTCCTTTCCAACCGTCGAATTTTGTAATGACCGGGGTCTGGCACTGACGTTAGCGTACTACCTATCGACAGATGCTACTATGAGTTGACCAAAAGATGGCGCACAACGAAGCTCATGATGATGAGCTTAGAATTTTATTATGATTTGCATATGATGGCGGAACAATTTTATACCCACCCCCAGCGGCTTGATCGTACCGCTTCTATCAGAGATGAAAGGGTACAGAACCTCAGGTTCACACCCTAGTTGAGATGTAGGTTCACTGACAATTTTATATTTACGTGGCACAAGGCTATATTAAGGTGTCGATCTTGGCACGAGACCCTCCATCGTAACTACGCAATTGCAAAAAAATTAACAAAATAGCAACCTCGAACTCCAGACTTTACCTTTGGAAATCGAGCGCGCTATCCACTAGACCAGACGGCCCCGTTTGTTTGGTAGTACAATTTACTGATGTTATATGAGTGCGGTCACGGGAGTACAAATGGAGTTTATACGGGATTTTTTCAGTTTACTACAGCTAAATGTTAGTTCGGTTTACGTATAATGATGTAAATTACGAATTCACATAATTAAACGTTTTTTTTTTTCGCCGTCTAAAAAAATATCGTTTTTTATTTATTTTTCTGACCAATGAGAGGCCTATTCACCGTTTTTGTGAATAGGCCTCTCATTGGTCAGAAAATTACCCACAAATATCCGTTTTTTTTTTTGCTTCAAGAATCGCCTCAATTTTTAGCAGCTCGATTGACGATATGTTGACGTGACAGTTCCCTTATGAGTGTATATTTTGAATTAGGAGATGAAGAGTTATGCAAAAATATGCAGGTGTCCCATTTAAGGATGCAAACATACCAGTATTTTCTCAAGAGCGCCCCTTACATACAATTCACATTTTCAAACTATAGGGCCCTAAAACCCTACAATTTTATCTGCAATAGTAACAAAATAAGTAGTGGTTAAAATGAAATGAAAGACCCTGTACGTACATTACGCTCGAGTAATACTTTATTTTCATTCGTACCTCACCTACCAACGTAACAATCCACATCATTATACATTTTCAGAAAGCAATGTAAAATTTCATTTCAACACAAAAAAAAATCATTTATGGGAACGCTCCACAATTTGATGTTTGAACTCCATAATAACTAGGAAAATCTCGTTGGCTCATTTATCTGCTTTGTGTAATTTGAAAACTTTCTTTAACACCTTATACATTAATTCGTAGTGGTTTTAAAAATGTCACAACAAATTCTAATTAAATTTAAGGAAAGTAAACCTTATCTTAGAATGTATTCCGTGTTTTTATTATATGGCAAGATGCACACACATTAACGTCAGTATGTTAAATATTTGAAGTTATCCTTCAACACCTATGTTTATTTCAAATCTCGTGGATACGAGCATTTCGACGGTCAAAATTGTTTCAACACACCAACTGCTTCCATGTGTTGTACATAACAACATTCATAATATATTGATCTCTCGCACAAGTAAACGTTTGTTTAATTTTGTTCAAATAACGTCAGAGATTGCCTGCGAAAATGCGTTTAGAAATTCGAGCGAAGTTTACCAAATATTGGCAAGTAACCTTGGCCTCTTTCGCCTCGATTTAGACGCTATACTACTAAGCATGTTCATGTACTTGTGAAAAGTAATGCAACTAGCTGTGGCAATCGCTAGGATTACATTACGATTTCTTTATTAATTATGAAGGTATAAAAACTTTGGTATAGCGATACACATACACGTGCATCATGCTAGCAATAGAAGGTGAGAAGTAATTAATTATATTCAGCGCGGATTAAACCATTATTTATTCAAGTGAGCTAAAAGTTTTAGTGAAATAAATCCTGTTCATATATACATACATGAGAGCAATCAATATAATGTAATCGCGTGTTGTGTATTTAATTTTGAAACATTAAAACATGATTGTACTAAAACGGCAAATCATTATAAATAAATGATTGTAAAAACTAATATTTATCATTGCGTAAAATTTGAATTGCATTCTTGCAATAATGCCTAACTGGCTCCTCCACCAAAAATTTTGTCTTCGTTTTTTCAGTGCTTACAATCACTTTAGTTCAAAGAAATATCTATGTATGAAAGAAAGGTCCGTATGATAATAAATTATAAGAAAACCAAGTTTAAAGTGATTTTTCCTCTGAAGTCTGGAAGTCTACTAGAGTATAAATTGCTTACGACATTAGTTATACAGTACAACCTTTTGTCATATGCAACTTCTTTGGTTTGACGAAATATCATAAGACTAATGCGTAGAGACATGGTTTTTAATGTACAACCTATGTACAAATCTGCTAAAACCTGCAGCTTCAACAATCAAAAACAGTATTGTTACAGGGTTACATTCATTTGTAATAGAATTTTGTTAAAAAGGATTGTCCTCTGTGCCCCTTGTGTCTCACATGGACACACTGATCAAAAATCCAAAACATATTCCTGGACGTATGATTTCACAATGAACAAACATTATCTTCCCCTTTTGAAATAACAAATGCTTTTTAGGACCATTTTGCTTCGATGCTTACAATTAAAATTATACGTATAATAATTTTGAGAATCTTTTTATATCTTCTTTTAATTTAGAAGTTTAAGAAAATTATATTCTTGAAGGTTCAAAGTGTTCAAGTGAATCCCTGATTTCATTGTCGTTATGCCGCTTTAGCATTTGTGCAAGATACTTTCGAAAAAGGAGGAGAAGAAAACTTTTCTGGATGGAAAATTTCCATATAACCCCTGTTTTTTAAGACTGGAAATAAGAATGATATTTGCTACTGCCGTCCTATTTTTATAATATGCTATTTTTCTAAAATATTTGAAACTGTTTTGTTTAAACCCCTGTCCATATCGTAAATAAATTGGCAACTGTACAACATAGGCTGCTAAAGGGTAGATCCATGGCGACGAACTTATGTTCTTTTAACACGCATTTTTTAGGCTTTGAAGACATTATTACCTTGTTGCAATCTTATTTAAGGGATCGGAACAATTATGGTGAATGTCTCAGTTACAAATGTTGTTCTTGTAAGTCCATATATGGGGTTACCCTAGGATCTGTTTTGGGTCGTTGTTATTCTTTGTATTTCTTAATGATATTCTCAGGGTTCTAAACTATTCTATTGCCTTATGGATGCAGACGATTCTTTTTTAGAAGATCAAGTTAACTATGATTGCTACAGCCTGCAGGAAGATTTAACAACTATTTGTAGATGGAGTGAGCGTAACTGCCCATCGTCAAACGTAAACGTTTTTTTTTAATAGGAAGCAAAGAAATACTATAGCAGTATCGCATTTCTTTATAATTTAAAATAAATAAATATTGAACATTATAAATTGTTTAAGGATTAATCATTCTTTTTGACCCTAAATTGACACATAACGAACAGTGTTAGATACTAGTTAAATGTTAGATGCACTGTATAGTTACGCATTTGAAAATTCTACAGAACTACCAAACTGCTTAGCTATTTTGTATTAAATACAACGTATTATGGTTTCCTATGTTCAAAATTAGAATATTATTCAATTCTATATAATCCATGGTGCTGATATTACATAGACGTCCTGGAAAGAATGCAGTGGACGGTGTAAAAACTTGCCATGCTATCGTAAACATTCATTATTTCTTTCGTGTACTTACAGCTTTGATCTTTTTTTTAAAAAAAAAAAATACATTTTTCTTTACGATAGAAGGATCACATCCCAAATTATTTTTGTTTTTAAATTAATTACCGCTGGGTAGATTGGCATGGGTTATCTCTTTCTCGTCTGTTCTTTACTTCAAGCCTTTAAAATTTCTGAAAACTTGTCAAGATGAGTGTTATCCAGACATTTATTGACAACTTCAACAAAGCAACTTTTAAGCCTAAGGTTCTTGATCTTTCTTAATATGTCTAGATATAACTTCCTTTGTAAACTGGCGAATTTGCAGACTATCAAGAACAACTTCTCTTAATGTCCTCAGCAACTTGTCTTTCACAGCTATTCCGGACTCACACTATCCTTTGACCTTTTTATTTTTAACATCAAGAGCTTCGGAAGTGCCAACGAATGCTCGTTTAGCATTTGGTTTTACTGCAATGGAGTCCACAGATCGTCTTTTGAAGTTGGTCAGACTTTCCTTACTCGCCTATCATATTCCACAGTAATTCGATGGAATTCAAATCCGAACTCTGCTGAGGCCAGCGCATGATTTCCCAAAACATTATCCTCTACTTGAGACGAGAGATAATCTTTGCAGATCCGTGCAGCAAGTTTTCCCTAATCAACCGCAATCCTGACGTTACAGCATTTTCTTCCAATATGCGTCTATAATTTTCTCCTAACTACCTATAATTGGGAACGATATAATCGCGCAACATTCGCTCGTCCTTCATTCGTCTTATAAAAACCCTGCGCTTCTGTCAAAATACTTCGAACTTGCACTGGCCAGTCCAAAAAACGTTTCTACAATTCGTTTTTCGCGGTTCCCACAACGGAGTAACGGTTTTCTTACTGTAACGCGACCAAATAAACCGGCTTCCCTTTAGCGACGTTTAGTTGTTTAAGATATCGGTCGTTCGTGTCTCCTATTGATTTCCTTGCGATTTCGAGTGCCGTCAATCACCAATTTGTCTTACTCAACACTTCAGGGCGTCAATCTTCCGCGAGGGTTACTATCCCTGACGGACCTGGCCGATTCCGATCTTTGAATGTTCCGGTGACTGGGTAGCGACGAATACTGTAATGGACTGTAGATTGTCACTCCTAATTTTTCTGCTATCACACGTACAGACTGTCCTTGCTCGTGTAATGTAACAATAGCTGATCTCTTTTCTATACTTATCGGTCTTCCTTTCGGCATTTTTTGAATACTATTTTTACAAACATCACAATTGAACAACCGTAATGTAACTGGTTTACTAATAACAATAATTCACAACAAGTATAATATCCATTATTCCTTGCTATAGTGGGAGATCTTTAAGAGACACCCACGTGAAATTTTACGACCCTATCGATCCACCTCTCTATTGTAAACATGCTTGTCGGCGTTCCTTGAAATACGGTTTAAATGTTTTTATTACATGCTATTAGGTTAAAGTAAATTTTCTCTTTAATAGGCTCATTCTAATGATGATTTTCGTCTTAAATACTTTGTTGTTATGCTTACTTTATTGTAAAAATTTTTCACTATAATGTTAAAAGGATTAAATATTGAAAAAAAAAATTAAAATTATAGTGGTTGTTCTAACTTCAATGGCCGGTAGTGTGGTCATCTTACACCATAGGTGGGGCAAGATGACAGAAATAAGTAAATTAATTTCAAATTTACTTTTACTAATAATGTTTAATAGTTTTTTTTTTTTTTTTTTTTTTTTTAATTGACAGACATGTGATTACTTACGGTTATGATATTTGTAAGTTTTGCTTTTTACTTTTATAAATTATTTCCCTTGTCTTCGCCAACTTGGTTTACCCGCCCTTACTATATTGTGGTTTAGTTATCACGGAAAAGGGACACATTTTTCGGGATCCAAAGATGCGTTTTATGTGCGTTAACTTCGTAATTCATTCCCACATGTGCTGTGCGCGTCAATTATGTAGTACCCACTTCTGTTCGTTTAAATACGCTAGAAGCTACACTATAATGAACTATGTAATATATGTATGTACTAATAACATGTATTAGATAGATTTGGATCTGAAAAGAATACAGACAGAATTCTTAGGTGCCTTTAAGAAGTAGTAGTTAAATGTGTAAACGTTTGCATTACATACAATAATTCGTATACGAAACTTTCGATCAATGGATAAAAATAAATAATGCCATAATAAAGTCATCTATGACATAATACGGAAGCGTCCTTGGCTCAAGTCACTAACATACTGGCAATTCACTGCAGACCGGGAGAGCTATTTTTTCCATCCTACGTTACTAGATTACTACACGAATATACAACGCTAACACGGTTTGTTTATAGCAAAAAAGAACACAAACAGTGGTTCATATGGCCACCGAGATAACTACTAATAATATAAACCCGCAAAGTTGTAGTCTTTTAGTGTGTGATTTTAAGTATTCTTTTTTGCTGCATGTTTGAAATTGTTCCTATAATAAATCTTTAAAGTAGGTCATAAGTATATTTTTATAATCTAAAATATAAATAGTTTATTTAAAATTAAAAAGAACGTTTCAGAAGCGAATGCCCGTAGTCCCACTATTTACTTGAGTTCGTCGCCTTCAAACTATATTGTGACAATTGATTTTATTCCTTTCATCACTGAAGGATAAGCTATTCCACAAGTAATTTATCGGGCATGTATCCAGAAACCTGGCGACTTCTTCTGTCGAAGTTACATAGAAGAAAGCATGTGCTCTATATCACAGTTTCAAGTTCCATTAGGTTACTTTCTATCTGGTTATTTTCGTTGCGAAGAATCGATCGGCACTTGACAGAAGCTACTACAAAGAAAGCGTGATTGAATTAACAGAACCTCCATGTAAACCTAGCATAGGCGCATCGATGGGAGGAAATTAATAGCACTTTGCCAATGTGCTTTTCGGCACTTATATTAGGGTGGTAGAAAAAGAAGATATTTAATATTTTTAGCGCCGTGCTTTTTTAGAGATTTTGACAGTGTTTCCAGAGAGTATTAAAAAAAAAGTTGATATATGTTTTAAAAAGTCAAGTTGTCATTTTTTCCGAAAAAAATTAAACAAAGATAATCGGCCTACAATGTGAAATATGAAATGAAAAATAAGGAAAGTCTATCGCGATTAGAAAACATAACAAAAAAGTCTTTTATAGTGTCTTTGTAGATGAACTGGTGATAAAAATATAGTAGTATCATCTTTTAATTTTTGGAAGGTTGGTTAGATCACATGGAACTTGTAATTATCTGGAGCAATTGCCTCAATAAGACACATTTTTTGTGTTTCTCTAATAATAATAAAATATACTTTTTTTTATTATTCGGCAAGGTATTTTCTTTTAATTTTTAGTTGTAGGCAATTGGCGGGGTTTTCAAGGGATCTGTTTTCTTTGTTACCTTTACTGGTAAATCTGAAGGAAGAAAAATTACATGTAACAGTAAATCTAGGCGTTCTCTGACTCGATTTTAGTTCTGCTGACTGAGGGTTGCTAACTGTGTTCAGCTTTGTTTTATAATTTTCTTAAGTATTTAAAAAACAATGGATGATGAGAAGTTCATTAGGGTTTGTAGAAGTTTATAGAATTACGGATATCCAGCGCAACTTTCCCAAATACAGGGCTTGAAATGTTCAGGCCGCGAAGGATGAAGAAACAGATCAATGGATGAGACTGAACCAGTAGTAACCCCATCTACATTAGGAGTAAGGCCTCGTTGGGCTACAGAAGGGCAGATTGAAAATACAAAGGCCACAGCAACTTTTCGCCGGCGCTAGAAAATATTTGGACGTCCCAGTGACCAAGGTATCAAATACCAAAGACGATACCTTGACCATTTTGTTATCAATATGGTATAGATAGTTAAAAAATTTCTACGAAGAAAGCAACAGCAAAACAAAGGCAAGAGTTGTTTGAGATGGTTCAGGTCGTGGAGATGGGCCTTACAAAAAAGGTAGAAAATCCTGAAGTGGTTGATTCCTTTTAATTAAAATATGTGATAATAAACAGTATCTTATTATAAATTGAAATTTCTTAAAGGTATTCAACGAGCGTTTACTTCAATGCAATTGCGTCATTCTTTTGGACCTGCCATCTCTCTGAACATCCTATTATATTTTACCAAATCATATTGAATTGGAATATTGAAAATAGTTTCAAATTTATCGTGGGTCATTCTGAAGTAATTAATAAAAAAGGTCTTTCATTATATTAGGGAACAGTGCATAAAACTTGCTCAAACAAAATCTTTTCTTACAAATATTGGATACCCATAGCTTTCGCCTTTCCTGATACATTCCCATTTCTACTACTAGAATTACAGCAGTTTCAATTACTTCCACTTCGTGATATTTTATGATAGAAACTCTTTGCACCAGTTATGTGGCCAATATCTCAATGCGACTACCGAATCTACTAAGCAGTAGCAGACGATGCGATTCCTTCCTTACGAACGATTACAGCCAGTGTACGCTCTTTTTTTTCGGCGTGCGTCAACGGACGCTTAGCTTAATACCCCGTACAAGTATTATGAGGGTACTACTGTATTTTATAGCCCCCAATTTAACAAAAAACTTTTTGGGTTAATATGAAACAGCGTTTTCTTTGCTTTTTTTAAAATTTATAATCAACAATCTTGTGTTTAATTTTAATAAATTGGGCTTTCCGCGTTATTACGGACTATAAGAAAATGAATCTTTGAAATTTTAATGTTTTACGTGTCAATCCAGAAAATAATGTGCTGAAGAGTGCAGAAAAATCGCATACTGTTCAGAAATCAACCAAGCAAGTTTTCGAGTATTTTGTGCTATGTAAATGTGTAACTTGTTTTATTCAATATCATTCACGAAATATTGAAGATTTTTAACAGGTAGCAAGGCACCAGAATAGAGAATATCGAACCACAATTGTATATCCTATGGTCACGATTTTATTTTTTGTCTTTGTCATTTCATGCTTCTGAACGCAGATATTTTTTATATTTTGTGACAAGGCACAATTTGAGAAGAAACTTTCGTTTGCGGTAATAAGGACTGAAGCTTTCTTATTTAACGTTTTATTGAAAATAGGTAAAAAAAGAGAGACATAAGTAAAGAGGTTTATATGCAGATTTTAAAGCAAAAATGAGTTGAATACTTAAAATCATAGTTAAAAGTTGTTGTAATTTGTTAGTAAAACTATAAACGAGAATTTGTTTATTTAGTACATTTTTTTACATTTACAAATGAGTTATCATATAGCAAAGCATTGGTTAGCAGCCAACTTCATACCTTATTAGCTAGCAACAACAAATAATGCACTTAAATCTTTTACTTCTAAAACTCTGTTTAACGAAGACATCTGAAATATCGTATGTCCGTTAAATAGACGTTACTTTTTATATTCTCTTTTGTATATTTTTGATGTCATGTGGTTTAAAAGATTGCTTCTAAATCCTTCCAAAACAGACCTTTCATATTTTTTTGTTTTCAATGGATCCTTTGGGTATTGATTTTTACATTCGTGGTGTTTCAACCTTCCTCAAGGTGTGATGTTGTGTTTTCTGCCATCACAAGCGTCTGTGGAATCTTATTTTCTTTTGCCCCGTACATCTCTAAAAGTGTTCATATGTATTCAACACAGGATTGTTTATTCACAACTTAGAATTCTCTTTTATGATTTTTTAGCTTCGATCTTATATAAATTGTATGAATAAACCCTGCATCTACCATTTGATTGTTGCTAATCGTACTGCAAATTGGTTTCCGAAAGTTTAGATGTATAATTGGTTTACTTTTCAAATGTTCACTGTCAATTAGAAATGATGCGTCAATCTAAACCGAGTTCAAGGCATTCTTTGTTCATTCTGAATTGTTCACGAAATTCTTTAAGTATGGAATAGGATGAAGATATAATAGATATTCACATGTTTCAGCATTTTCGATGATCGCTCCATTCTTTTTTTTTTTATTTCACTCATTATGATCCGTATCCCTTGCCATTCTTTCTATTTTGAGAATTTTTAAAATCATCATATTACTCTATATTATTAGTCCATTTAGTCTAGTCCATTAGAGACTAATTGTGATTGATGTGACAGCATCTTTTCGTCTAAGGTTAGTTAAGGTTTAACTAATGGACGATCATTTTTTGTTAGGTTTATGGATTTATATGCTACTTAATTTGAAGTTAATAAAGCTAGAGATCTGATATCTTTGAATAAAAGTAATATATTGAACGTGAAACATTAAATTCCATTGTAATTGCACACGTGTTTGTTAGATGTAGAACTTAAATCACATACCATGTATAGTTTCTCTCTTATAATCTAAACATTTTGCAATAGCAATTGTTAATACACTAAAACTATGCTTCAATTTTGCAATGAAGGACTAGCGATATCATAAAACTCAGCACTACATATGTATATAGCAATGTTTCACGATTATCTACGTTTTTAACCTTGCAAGGAGGTCATTAATAAATTACAGTGTCCGCGGATCGTATGTACCTTTAATGAAGTAAGCATAGTACTATCGATTATGTAACAGCGAAGGATTAGCTAATATATCATTGGTAATAATTAGTGCGATTTTGAGAACTCGTAGAAGTTAATTAATTGTAATAAGACTGAATTAACACATATAGTATCATATTATGCTCTTCCAGTGCGCGAAAAATGCGGAAAACTTCGAACCTGGAGCCAATACGGAAAGGTAATGCTATTAACGTTGCTTTACGAGATGTTCAAATAACGTTATCTAACTATTACGACTTTGTATTTAGTAGGTACCTTATTTCCGCGAATGGGACTCTTTCGCTAGATTATAGCCTGTGCAAGTATATATTTTGTAAAGCATCTGGGATAGCTCGTGCATATGTGGGTATAAATAAATGTTGAAATCATATGGATTCTTTATTTTAAACCTGGATATTGTCAAATATAACTTCTGGATGTTATATTAAACTTATTCGTTTTTCCGAAATGTTAATGATTGCTTTTATAAGGTATTGCGAAATATTTTATTTATTCGAAGATAGGCAATTCCTTATACACTCATGTCAAGGGTGTTGTCTGCCATCAGGCGTTTAGACTTGCTATCGACTTTCGCATAATGATTCCTTAGTCAGATTAAGCTAAATATGCTTACTTGATTGATTGGTTTTGGGTCTTCACCGTAATAATTTTGCCTAGTATCAGGAGGATTTGCTAAATTCGACAAAGTTGCTAAATTTTGTATTTATTAAGAACTCGAAGAAAAAAATGGGCTATGATAAATAACATTTGGGATTAAAAAAAAAATGATGAGAAAAGTCGATTTTCTTCATCAGGTATATTCATTTGCTGTAGCAATATCAAAATAAATTATCAACGTATTGTATATGCATGTATGGTTGAAATCAGAAGAAAAGCTCTTCCTGGCTCTATGAAAATCCACCAGAAGTCACCAGCAAAAATCATAAAAAAATTCCTAATAAACATCCCTAAAATATCGTTTCTTTTTTTTGCCTTTTAGGTTTCTCTACAAAGCTAAATATATGTGCTAGAGGCAAAAGAAAGGATTTTTTTTTTCGTTTTTTAAAAATCTTACAATTTTATTTGTCACAAGTTATCGAACTTTATCTAAACTGCACGCATTTATTGAAGGAAGGTGAATAAAGGAGAACACTACCGTTTTTTTAATTTCTTTTTTTTTCAATTTTAAAAGATAGTTGAATCTCTAAAAATTGAAGCAGCAGAAGTTCTCAAATAAATTGTTGAAATTTGACTAATATAAAATACAAATTTAGATAAGAAAAAAATGATCCTATGAAAGCATGAACTATTAGTGATATCAACACCAAAATGATGATTTGCAGCCTGTGATATGCTTAATTTTATCTCATGTTCGTATGCGTCCTTCTAGATTTGTCTCAAATTTAAGAGATATTAGTGATCTTTATTTTTTCTAATGTGTTCGAATGGAATAGAAATACGTCAGTATTCCTGGCTGTCTATTTGTAACTTTCAAGCCGTATACTAGTGTTGATTGTGTTATAATTGATAAATTGATGAACCATTCAAGGTATTACATTTTGCATCACTTTTGGACTATTATAGCGCACTACCTACGCACTGTAGCAGATCCAGAAAGACTGGACTTTGGCTTAGACATCAAGCCTGCAATTGTTTGTTCCGTCCCACCGAAATGTTTATTTTACATTTTTATCTACGCGTTTGAACTACAACCAGAAAGAAAAGTTTTATGAATGCATAAATGTTGAATTTATTGGTAAAATATCTTTAAGTTTATCTAACAGTAATAACTACGAAGTGCAAAAATATAGTTGCTAGTCGATTTCCTTAAATAGTATTTTATTTTTCTTTCAATATATTTTCTGGTTCGTTTAGGCTTGGTTAAAATAACACAATAAATAACTTGCAAATCGCTTCTACAGCTTTTACTGCTCTTTTTCATTTACTGGAAAATTTATATTATTTCAACTATAATAACAAACGTTTGTATTGGCTTTAATTTTTAATTATATCTATATTAGTACATTATTATTTAATTGTATTTTCATTTCAGTTATGTAAATTTTAATAACATAAGTTGTTTAGCCAAATATATAAACAATTTAATAATGTGTAAAATGGACACGCTAAAACGTTAAGAATGCATATGGAATGAACTTTTAAGATATATACTTTTTACCATTTAAGAAATTGAAGTATTATTTTTGCTACTTTCGAGATAGAGTCTGCCAAAAACTGAAAGCGCTTTTAATAAACCGTTAGTTTTACCAACAAAATTATAACGTTTAGCTCGTCTCCTGATTAAGTTTTTTTTTGACGTGATTTATTCGGAATATTATCTTGTTTAATTAAAAATTTGGGCAATGGAGAATACTTCAATAATAAACAACAAATAGGTACAGTATAAAAAAACATCCTAAAAATTATATTTTGAATTTGTCGTGATACACGGATATTGGAAGATTTAACATACAAGGTGATGATAGATATTTATTTATTTATAATATATTATGAAAACTTCAATATTTCCTGCTTCTGTTTCCCAAACTATGATATTTGTTTGCCTTATATTAATATTGCGTTTTGTTTATGGTAAAGCATATAATGATAATATTCGGTGTTTTAAAGAATATTCGGAAATATAGAGGAAATAACAACCAGCTAATTTAAATGCAGGGTATAACACCGTATGTATTAATATTACTTTAATTACTATTAAAGTTAGTTTTATTTTATTATAAGATGAATTGGTAAAAAAGAAATCAACAGGTTGCAAAGTAAATATTCTATTCTAAATGGGCCAGTTCTACATTTATTACTTTACAATCTTGATATATGTATGTATGATGTATCTAACCTTACTTAGCACATATTTATTTATTTATTTATATTTATTTACTTACTATCCATCGAGCCCTATTTCTCACAATTTGATATGGCATACTGGAAAAACTTTAAGAAAAAAACGTAACCATAAACACAACAATTAAACAAAACTGACAAAAACAGTAAACTAACCTAAAAAACCTTATTACTGAGGGTGATTATGAACTCACTTAGCATCGGTAAGGGGGGACGTAAATGCCTCAGTTATTTTTCCTCAGTTGCTAACAAGTGGAACGAGCAAATAGCTGAGCTAAGGTGAAGTGAGGTGAGCAACTGAGGATTTGGTGCAAATAGAAAGCAGCTAATAACTCAATAAGTGAACAATTTGTTTTATTTCTGGCACTTATTTTTCTTTAGATTTGATCTCAAAAGATTTTTAAACACCATTTATTTCCGAGCGCATGTGGCCGCCTGCATAAGAACCCATTACTACACTTAAATTTTATTGGCTCGAATATATTTATAGACAGAAAAGGGGTGGTGCCGAATTCAATATTTTAGGAAAATATCAGTTTGCAACCAAACATACACGGTACGAAAATTCTCCATAAGAATGAGCTATCAATTTATCAATGGTATTATCCATTTGTTCAGGTCACTGATCATGAATGAGCTAATGTATGGATCTGTTGTCTGGAGCTCATGTTATGAATCACCAGTCCGGGTGGGGAAATACTTTGGGGCTTTCCCATTAATAAATAAATAAAAAAAAAACAATGTTCTTATTAAAACATTTTTGCAATTATTATAACTGACCAACTATTATTTGATATTTTTTAGGCAAAGGCTAGTGGTATGTTTAGAAGAAAGCCTTTATATACACAACATTCGGGACATGAAAGTCCTACACACCATCAGAGAAACGCCTCCCAATCCACAAGGACTCTGCGCTCTTAGTATAGATAATGACAACTGCTTCTTAGCCTACCCGGGATCATCTACTATCGGAGAAGTTCAAGTGTTCGACGCCATCAACTTGGTAAGAATAGAATTTTTGAAAAACGAGATAGAAACTTTTTGAGATTTACTCCTTTTAGCACGCGAAAACCATGATACCCGCTCACGATAGTCCGTTAGCAGCCATAGCCTTCAGTCCGAACGGGACAAGGATAGCGACTGCTTCGGAGAAGGGGACCGTCATCAGAGTGTTTTCGGTCGCTGATGGTACTAAACTCTTCGAATTTCGACGCGGCGTCAAAAGATGCGTTGCCATATCGTCGCTAGTGTTCAGTATGTGCTCAAATTACCTAGGGTGTAGCAGCAATACCGAGACTGTACATATATTTAAGTTGGAAGAACCGAAAGATAGGTATGTGAATTTTGCCGAGGTGACCTGCCGCTTAACGCTTCTTAAAACGCACAAGTTCGACCCATAACTTGCAATAACTAATGCTAATGTAATTTATCCCCGCCCGTTTGCTCACGTCTATGCTTTTTTAGTCTAGTAAAGGCCACTATCATTAAAATAAGCCGGTATTAATTCGATTTATAATCTCTTTAGTCCTCGCAGGAGCGTCGACGAATCCAGTTGGATGGGGTATTTATCGAATATTCTGCCAACCCAGCTGACTGACGCTTTCAATCAGGGGAGGGCGTTTCAGACAGCGCATCTGCCGTTTTGTGGAGTGAGAAACGTTATTGCGATTGCAGTGTAAGTCATACAATATCACTTTTACATGATGTTTATTCTTTTCCAATGGTACGTATTAATGTAATTTTTGATACATTTGCACTAAAAACCATAGTTTATGTATTGCATAAAAAATCTCAACAAAAATTGTAAATTGACCAGGAAAAAAAGCAACCGCTTTTTGATAAACGTATTTTTTAATTTACATAGACTGCCTTGCTTGCTTTAGTATACAGGGTGTATCAGATATAGAGGTAAATATAATAATATGTAGCAGCTGTAATCATATGCAATCAAAAAGTCTTAATTCACAGGGGGTCTATCTGTAAGCATTAACAAGAAAAAATATATTTTATAAATGCCGTGGGCTAGAGCCGCACCTGTGTCCAATCTAAATGCTGTCCCGAGTATACCCCCACATACCACTATCATTCAACCATTACCGCTGTTAGTTTTGTGTGGATCGCCGCTTGGAGTGCAAGCCACTTCGAACATTTTATTTAAATTCTTCCCGTCTCGAAAAAACGATCCTTTTCAGGACCATCATGATTTCATATAAAGAAAATCGTTTGATGCATCGGCAAAAGCGCGGGAATGGAAGAAATTTAAAATGCCTCAGTTTTGCTATTTTTACAAGGGCCTTTATTTATTCAGGATGACGTTAAATGAACATACGGCATACCATTAAGAATAATACTAAATGAGTGCAATGTATTTATACATAATACCACGTTTAGCGGGTGCTTGACATGACGTTTCCTTACATCAGGCCTGGACTAAAGCATTTTTGGCTATAAATTTCCCTTTTTTTTATTCTTTAATTATGAAATCCGGTTTCGGTGGGTTTGTGCTTTATATGTCGTGTAGTTAACACCCAAGCAAAATTTACTTTTTTATTTGATACACCCTGTATAACAATGGAAAGTATTTCTTTTAAGGGGAGAGGGAGGGAGGGGAGCGTCAGATGTTAACCTCATTTTTGGTCCTGGCTTTGTCAGATAGCAGTAGAAACCTGTACTGCGAAATATTAACTCTAGATGTATGTGAATATGAATGGCAGGATGATATTATACTGCAATCGAAGAGATCTATTGTGTCCCCTATTTTTGCCGTTTTGAAGCTAGCCTTAGAATCTTATTCCTTTCAGAAAGTGAAGGCCATATGAGAAGGCCTCAAGTTAGGCAAGTCCTCCTCTTCGATTTCATATGTTCCCAAATGCAATGCCCTTGAGTTACACAGTGCTACGCAATTTGAGAAGAGATTAATGGATGTTTCATCCTTTTCCCGACAAAACTTACATTCAGATTTCTTTGCTAATCCAAGCTTGGTCATATGTTCTTTCAGTTTGCAATGGCCTGAAGGTATTCGGGTTTATATTCGAATATTGTTCTTACTGTGGGTGATGCATTCTGTAAACTTCTTCTAGTTATAGGTTCCCAGAAGAGTTTTAACTAGCCTCAGTCTCTGGAGATTCTCCAAATAATTGGATCTTCTCAGGTCCATTTCACTTTTCAATTTCTTCAGTATTGTACGGCTACGTATCTCGCAAAAGGTTCTGACCCCACAAAAGGTATTCCAGCCCCCTTTTTTGCAAGATTATCCGTTATCTCATATTCTTCCACCCCTGTGTGACCCACGACCTACATGGTTACTTTATTCCTGTTGCTTAGCTCGTTTAATTTCCCTAGAGATCCCCAGACCATCTTGGAACTTTTGATCCCACTTGCTCTTATTGCTAAGCTTTGTGGTGAATTCCTTTACAAAAACTGAATTTTTCTGACATGTCATCCCAGGGTATGCCTCAGGTTTGATCACTGTCAGGAGATTGAGGCCTATAGCCCAATCGTTTCCTCTTTGACCATTCTGATTATGGTTCTTTTTGGAACGCCATCCATCACAATGTGGGGAGGGGTAAGGTCCAATACTACCTCAATAGGTGATATAGGGCAGCTTCTCATAACCCCAGTTATGCTTATTTTTGCACTTGCGAAGGTTTAATTCTCACGTATCCGAGTAAGTGATTATCGGTCTCACTTGCTGCATACACCCAAAGCAGTATTTTTGGGTTGCATATCCATTTTTTTCTGTAAGGTTTCTGTACACCATCAGGGCATTTTTGGCCTTGTTGGTTACTTCAAGTTCGTATTTTTTCAGAGAAGTTTATTGTCTGCGGTAAGGCCGTGTATTTAACCTCCGTCTTCCAATCTATGTTCGAATATTTGTATGTAATGAAACATATTCAATTAACCTGAACTATTTCTTTTACATCGGTTCTAAAAATGGCGTTGTAGGCACTCTACTGAGCAAGATTATCTGTTGTATCACTCTTGTATGTTTCCGAACCTATTATAGAAGATAACTTTATTTCGTTTATTTTTTTATGTGTAATCATACACATAAAAAAATACAACTGCAAACATTTTTCATTTTTCTGTGGTACTTTTCGGAAATATTTCGAATTAATGTATGTGACTGTATTTAGTAAGCCCAATAATTACGGAAAAAAATCTACGATACCGAGTACTCATCGTGGTATCGAGATTTGCTGTACTCAATTAAAAGTAGCGATACTTATGAGTACTCATACTTAAATCCATTCGATACTACATCTATAAATAGATGAAAAATAGGTTAATTTATGTGCATAGCTCTTTAATTTCAAATTCCCTAAGGCTTTATGCTCAGATATTACCCTATAATAGCCAAATTTAAATTTCCCGCAATTATTCACAGTAATTTCAACGTTGAAACATAAAATTATCCACAATTTTGTACTGCATTAATAGTTATTTCAACGCCTATACCATGAATTCAGTAAATATTGTGGCGGGAAATTTAAATTTGGCTATTAAGGCATAAGAGCAACTGAGCCGCCAGAAAATATTGATTTATGANGCCAAATTTAAATTTCCCGCAATTATTCACAGTAATTTCAACGTTGAAACATAAAATTATCCACAATTTTGTACTGCATTAATAGTTATTTCAACGCCTATACCATGAATTCAGTAAAAATTGTGGCGGGAAATTTAAATTTGGCTATTAAGGCATAAGAGCAACTGAGCCGCCAGAAATATTGATTTATGAAATTTAACCTAATCAACTGATTCAACCAATTCTTTTAATAGATATGAATGTTGTCCCCTTATGAGTATTTATTTATATTCAGCCAATTAAAAAGTACAATTGAAAGTATGTAACTATGTATACACCTAGATGACGTACGGTGTCGCCATCTATGAGACACCCAAACATACTACCAAATGGTTCGCGAAAATCTGTCCGCATTTCGTATGCATGTCGATTAACAATCTCCCTTCAATAGCATTCGATACTTTTGTCTGTCAAGCGATATTTTACTTGGCATCGAATTTATTATTACGATACAATAAATAGTAGTATCGAATGAAAAAGTATCGATACTTTGCGAGTACTCGCGAGTATTGAATGAACCCTAAGTGGTTGAAAGGCTGTTTGTGTGAGGGGTGCTGTAATGACAGGATCTTGTGTTGAATAGGGGTATTCTTTCGTGGTGAATAAGTTGGATCAACTGAATGTGAACAGTTTTTCACTTTCGGTTTGTCAAGCAAAAGAATACGTTTAAAGTTGATTAAAGTTAGGTTATGTTGTTGAATTGAACCAACTAACCGCAATTTTTTTATGTGCGCTAAGGGGTAAGGGAATTGCTGAATGTAATCACTTTATTTGCCAGAGTGGGGAGACAAAACATGTATGGAAGAACGTCAAATTAAGTGAAGGAATTGAATTATTAGGGGTATTCTTTCGTGGTGAATAAAGTGAACTAACTGAAAGTGTTATAACTGAATGTGAATAGTTTTTCACTTTCAGTTTGTCAAGCAAAAGAATGCTTTTATTGAACCAACTGATCGTAGAATTTCTTTGTGCTTGAGGGGTAAGGGGATTTCTGAATGCAATCACTTCAATTGCCAGAGTGGGGAGACTGAACATGCAAGAAAGAACGTCAAATTAAGTGAACGAATTGAAATCGTTCACTTCGATCAGTTTCTTCAGCACGAAAGAATACATCTATTATTATTATTGGCTTTGGTGTATAACCATCAGCCACAAGTTAAGGAATTGAGTAGCGTTCCTTTTTGTTCAGTTTGTTCAGCACGAAAGAATACACGTAATGTCCGAGTCCATTAGTTGTCGAGTAAACACGTACTAAAATTAATGTGAAGCACATTTCTCACTGTTTCACTTTTTAGCTTTCCGGAGAAATCGTACGCATTTCTTCAATTTCCTCAGAAACTACCGGAGATAATAAGATGATTTTTTCTTGATTGGTTTTTATAAGGTAATAAATAAATAGAAAGCGGAAAATTCGAAAGAAAAATGACAGTTTTTGGAGAAAAAAATCTTTCTGCTGAACTTTTTTCATTTTACTTTTTTGCGTCTGGTGTTTTCACATAGAAGAAAATGATATTAACTATTAATCCTTGTGGATTACAAATTCTCTTTTTTGATACAAACTGTCGCTTGCTTTTCTACACTTTATTTCTCTAACAAAACTACACCTTATGTTGGTACATGTTCTATGTATATGTTACAACATGGTTGCACAATGTGCTTCTAGAATATCGTAAATTGTGCTTATTCTTAATCTAAAAACGCGGCACTGCGCATCGTCGAACGGTTACGCGCGAAATATTTAAAATTCAAAATTTCAATGAAACCTAAACATTAACAAACCTATCTAGTGTATTCATTTGTTGTAATTTACTAGTTAGTGATTATGTATTATATGCTTCTATCTTGCTTTTTCAGAGTACAAAACCAACTCAGATTACTGGTAGCTACTGAAGATGGTTTCCTATACGTCTACAACATGGATAGTAACGAAGGTGGTATCTTGACATTGTACAAACAGCACCGATTAGATGGTAGAATAGATGAAACCAGAACAGACGGGCCTCCTAGGTCAGAACCTCAACCGATACAAGACGGAGGTAAATATATTTTATATGATTACGTAGTTATCAGTATTCGTAAATTTATTTGACGATATGTTTCTCGTTTTCTTTCTTTTCTAGCTTGCCGTTTAGCGTAGGGTTTATTTTCAATTATATTATTATTCAGTTATTCTTTTACTATTCTCAACTGTCGTTATCTAGTAATAACTTTATGCGATACAGCATTTTTTTTAAAGTGAATATATACTATGTTTCCTATTAGTTAGTAATGATAAAACTATTTTTTTTACATGTATGTATATCTGACTAAGAATTTTATAGGATATACTTATTTATATCATAACATACCAAATAGGTACAAAAATCAAAGAAAAGTGATATGATAATGTGTAAGACTAAATTATAAGTTACTCGTTTTTTAACCGATTTAAAAAAAAAGTGTGATAATAAAATAAATAAATTTTCACTAATAAAGTTCGTTTTTTATATTTCTGCATGGATTTGACTTTATTTAATTTCATCTATTTTATTATAGTGTATTGTTTTTATTTGAGGTGATTGCTTTTTATTTAATTTAAAAACGCAAAATTTACACGTAGATAAGAAACTTCTAAGCACCAAGTCAAATTTTAAACCAGTTCGCGTCACTTCAATTGCATTTTTTTCCATTCTACGTGTAATATACATTTTTATTTACATATTTATTTATGATTTTTTCGATTGTGTATATGTTGTACTTGACTTTTGTCTTGCAACAGTGAAATTGGCACCGAAAATGATGCGTTAGCCACTTTGTATATGACTTTCGCGTGACAAACATGGTTGCCAAACAGTCAAAGATGACAAAAAGAAAATTCCTATACACCTCAGAAGTAGACACCTTTTTATATCCTGATTATTTTGTTTTATATTCATTATTTTAATTGATATAATCGTATACGATAGTTTTTCATAATTGACAGTATATATCCTTGTTTCAAATTATTTGTTATTAAGTAGATAATCAAAACGAACTTAAATATAAACTAATCACGAGTATTTTACACTTTTTCCCATGCAATACAAATAAATGTTCTTTTCATATTTTATATAATCTTGTTGTTATTATTGATTAATTTAACGGTCATTTCTTCCTTCAATTTTTATGATTCATTTATAATGTATGCAACCAATCTTGCATCATTCTCAATATTGCAGGCTTCTGTGTCAATTCTATATTTTTAAAAGGATGGCATAATAAAATTATTTTAATTATATTTGCATTACATTTACGTTAAAAATAAAGGATAATGTTGTTAATTATGAAATTATTTTCTGTAGCTTTAATAATGTAAAGAACTCATCTTTTTTTTTTAATTTTGAAGCAAAAAAATCCTTATCCAGTAGTACACACTGTAACCCGCACCTATTTTTATTTTCTGTTACTTGCAAGGCTCGACAATACTAGGTAGCTACGCAGGCGTCCTCAAAGGCAACCCAGCCGGGCAAATGTCAGGTACTGGTCAGTATATTGTCACTGTGATGTCACCAAAATCATTTTTTTTAATATAATTTTTTTATTTGTACATATTGCACAATCATCAGAGCACTAAGCAATAATTTATTTTTTTTATATGAAAAACCATTATGTACTATGATTTAGAATTTGAAAACGACGAAAGTCGTTTTTAAATCTGATCATTGTACTATATAACAGCATGACAAAATATACCTGTAATTCATTTCATCCATGCTATTTAGCTATTTTTTTAATTAAGAGTATATAGTTTCAACTAGTAGTCAGCATTTCGTTTATCTCATTATGCTTTTCTACATTTTTTTTTGCAGGTTTGTTAGTAATGCTTTTTCGAAGCTTTCATTTTACTTACCAAAACCTGTTTTTGTACATGCTTTTCGTGTATGAATTATTTTAGGGTGTTTCATTTTGGTATTTTAGGTTAGATAGAGGATGAGGTGTTGGAGCACCACGACTCTTAAATGAGACTGTGACGTTTCAAGCTACTTGCAGCAGTAAAAAAAATGTGTAGAATTTTAGAAACATTCTTTTAATTTATCGCTTAATAGGAGTAATTGCTAATATTACCTAAGGTTTATAGCATTAGAAATAATTTAGATTACTAACAAAATATTGACGTATTTACGTATAAAGGTTAGATGAGAAAAAATATTTTTTTAAGAAGGGTTTAAGTCGTGAAAAGGTACCATTCCATATATACCATTCCAATTTCGAAACTTTGCCAGCGTAATGTATGGAACAATAATGTAAAAAAAAGCTACGGGCAAAAAAAAATATCTTTAAGAGACGCGCAAATAAATGAGGTTGTTATTTCAATTAAACTATAATCCAGCGATGAGATAAGATAGGAAGGGTCACTTGCTATTGTCAGCGAGTCTGAATGCACGGCTTTAGTATTTATAGAGGGCCCCACTGTTCTAACGTTGATTAACCGTTAATGAACATAACTAAACATTCAAAAATTGCAAGCTTTTTACAGTGTAAAATAATTAACGAATTAATGTATTTCTGCTAATAACTGTAATAATTAAGAGGATTTAAGTAAAATTTACCACACGCAGGATCCGAACCTACATACTCTCGTTTACCGGACGACTGCTTTACCAATTGAGCTAGCGAGATATATACAGATTCATGCGACAAATCGACATCTGTCGATATCAGATCTGCAAAGGCCGGCAGGACGGCAAATATGCGAAGATTGCAAACAAGCTTTTTCAAGTATGAAATAATTAACGAATTAATGTATTTCTGCCAATAACTGTAATAATTAAGAGGAATTTTTTCCCAAGAAAAATTTACCTCACACAGGGTTCGAACCTACATACATTAATTCGTTAATAACAATAATATTATTTCTGGAGCAATGCTAATACCTTCTCAACTCAATTTACATATTATTTGGTTAGTTTCTTGTTATTTTGTTGTTTAATGATAACAGTAGTAACTTCTTTATTACAATTCAAAGTCCACACAAGATGTACACTGCCAGACAAAATTAATATGGTCTATAATGCAATGACTATCGAAACTGCTCATCATTTGAACAGGTCCACGTTCGGCCTTCATCGTCTTATTCAGATAGGAGGTTTATTGGGGTACCTACGTGTAAAACACTTGGCAATTATAAAAAACAGATATGAAAATACGTGGACCACGACATTAATCACAACATCAAAGGTGTCGAATAGTGAGCACCCCCTCTGTCTTATTTCTCCGCTGGTTTATCCAAGTTTTTCGAGTGTCATTTATGTGACAGACATGAAATTTCTTGTTTACCACCCCTCAAAATGAGTTTTACTATCGAAGAAATGGCAGACATACATCTCACAAATGGGGGAGCAAACCATTATTGTAGTTTTACACCAAAACATTTACGCATTGAAGATGTCGAGCTAAAGAAACAGTTAGAGCAAGCCATTACCGTTTTTAGGAGAGAGGATCTTTTAAATATAAAACTGTAGACTGTGGGATTCAAGAAAGCACTGAAAGATGTACCGTCAAACGAGGTTAAGTGAATCACTCGGTGAATAACGGAAATTTTTGCGTCTCTAGTGATCAGTGAGACAAACGTACCGACAACATTATTCCCATATGTTTCTTGTCTGCCAAGTAAAGCGACTAGGTATCGCAGGCGTTACTCATTCCTTTACAGAAGTACCAAATATATTAAACATGTTTTCAGAAATCGAACATTTGATTGCACGCGGCATTAAGAATGATTTTCTATCAGCTGCTAGATATTGTTTCTCTAATCCTTTAGGAATAATATGCACTATTAAAATATTGTCCTAGTTATATACGCTAAACGTAACCCCTATTTTAAAAGAAAATAGACAAATTATGGGGTAAAGTGAATCACACTAAAAATTAATTACTAATAATTAAAATCGGTCAAATCAGCCTTGATGATGTTGAAACTTCGTAATAAGACTATTTTGACGATAAGCTAAGATTTTATATTACGCAATATTTCCAATTTTTATTTATCTTATGACTCGTTCCTCTTCTAAAGGATATTTCGTCTATCCACAAATATCTGACATTGACACAGAGCAATTTTACGAAGCGGTGCAAATCAAGTCACTACTTATATATTTGTAATTAGTGAAGAGGATTTTTTGATATTAGCATAATTAAGAGAGGCATTAAGATTGTTTTAAGTTTTAGTTTATTTCTTGTTTTCTTTTTCTTTTCTACTTTTCGACTTCTTTTCATTCGGCACTGCTTTTAAGAGCATAAAAAAGCAAATAAAGAATAATGTTTTTATTTTAATACGTTGCTTTTTTCTTTCGACCTTTTTCGATGAAATTAACTTTTCTTGACTAAATCAGAACTTAAAAAAAATAATATGGTTTATTTTACTCAGAACCATCCAAAAGTGAAAAGGTTATAATATTTATACAATCACGGTTTGACCTAGTGATGGGCGTAATCGAATAATCTATAATCGAATGATGCCTTTTTCGTCATTCGATTATGCCCACTACTTTGACAAAAAAAAAAAACTGGTAACATATTTATTCTGTAGCACTATAGTAGTCCTGATTATGTTGAGTAAATGATGAATAAACGTTTATTTTTTTTAAAATTAACTTCTCAAAGGTTATAAAAATGTTAACAAAAAACTTATATTTTTGATTCACTTAATCCCGTTTGACAGTATCCGATAGAATGGCGGAGAATCTTATCCTAAGAAGTAACTGCTGTTGTCTTTCTTATGGCTAAGGCAAACTTTATATAATTATTTTCCATAATGATCATGAATGAGCTGAATCATTAGGTAATCGAGACATCAACTAACCTTTTCATGCAACAGTTGAGCTGGCATTATTAACGAGTAATTAAAAGTACTAATGCTTTTACGATATAAATTAAATAGTGTAAATTACAAGTATTGCTTAGCATCTTCTCTCTACCTATTTTCTTGGGCACGTTCTGTTTTGATGCTGATGAACCCCTCGCAACTAGAGAATACTTAAATAATAATTTCTGGAGTCGTTGGATTTGTAGAAATGGACATCGAACGTGTTCACTAAGCTCTCTAAACTACAATCCTTTACACCTAAAACAATCTTGTTTACTCTTCGCGGATTGTTATCTCTGAAGATTTTCGTTACTTCATGCAACATAATTTTCATCTACATAGTCCGAAGTTTTTATTGCCCTTTTAATCAAAATCATTACTGATTATTTGCTATTTAAAAAATCTCTGGTAATTTTAAGGAAACATTATTGAACACGTGTTTATAGCAACTTTTTATTTATTTTGTTTAATACATCACGTTGGTAAAGCTTCGACAAGTAATTCAGATACACCTATATGGTTAACATATATATTTCTAATTATAATCAGAAGCCTCAGAAACAAAAGTTAGAATCAAGTTGGAGCTGTACGCAATACGCTCTAAGAAAAAAATAATTCACGTTGGTATGACCTTAACTTGATTTACTACAGTAGTTACCGCTGCGCTATTTTACAGTTTCCCTCATGTGTTACGGGGCATGTTTTCATAATAATTGTTTTTGAAGACATTAAGGTGTTTTATCATGAAGCTGTATAAATCCAATTTCAAATACAAGCAGTAAATGTCTAAATCTAATAAATTCTCAAAAACTTTTACGACGTTAAATATCCAATATCTTTCCATAAAATTAGCCTATTTATACTACAGTTTCTTGCACCAGTGTATAGCTGAAAAAAAAAAAAACGCTAATACATTTAAATGCTTATTCATGCTGACAAGAATGTTAGTTTATGAAATAGGCAAAAATGTATTTGTGCAGCATTAAATGATAGAGAAGTAATTACATTATAGATAATGCATGTTTCATAAAATTTATTATGAATTTAATCCATTTCTAATTAATTATATATTTATGAAGTACTAACATTTTCTTTTTCTCACTAACTAGCTTACGGAATTTAATTGTAGAACTGCATGCACATTATTACTGAAAATTTTAATTCAACGTTTAAAATATCATTTTTTCTTTTAAATTTAGCGTGTAACTTCTCTAGTTCCATTTTTTCGGAGAATAGGAATATGAGGCATTAATAATTGCCTAAAACCAAGTTGTACAATTATAAGAGTAAGCGTAAATATCGTGATACCTTATAAACTGTGATATACTAATATTTATTACATATAAATGATGTATAGTATGTCGATAAATTAACGCATAATATTCATAACTTTTTCATTTTTTTTTTTTTGAAAAACCCTACATGAAAATTGTATTGCACCATGAGAGATATTATTGAATTTCAAAACAGAGAATAATTTTTGCTGGAAAAAAATGGGACTTCAAAAAAAACATATGACGACATTATTACTATAAAACATGAAATGTAGAAAAGAATATTGTCTTGCGGCCAATTCGTTTCAGCGTTTTTCAAAAAAAAAAACGCTTAAATTTAACAACAAAGTTGTGAATATCTTCCGCTGTTGTAACGACACACTGTATATTATTAACTACATAGAAGATATTGTAGTGGGGAATATTGTAAGTTTGTGATAGTAGTAAGTACACATTTGTATTTTCTTAGATGCTAACCAAATATCATTATCAAACATGACTATAAATAAAGCTGATTATACATATATTTTATTTTATTTTGCAATTATAATAAATTTTATTTTTTATTCATTAATTTGACAGGTAGAAATTTAAGTTATCAGAATCACTTACCCAGTAGTAGCTACTTGCCTACTTACACATATAGAAGGCGTTTTGGTTACCGAACAATTTATTAGCACTGGTAAGTATGTAAAAAATGAACATTCATAAAGTATTTTTATTTTTACGCTAAAAAGGAATATATCAGACTTATTTCAGTAAATTGTTATTAAAATATACTAAAACTTTTTGACTCGATTGTATATACGCTCATTAAAATTCCATATATTACTAAATAAAACATTTATTAAGAGAGGAAATTAATTACTTAACGGATTTATATAGTTCATTTAAACAGATATAGGAAATTTACAATTTAAATGAAGGAATAAACATAATGAATCATTTTGCGATGATCTGACGAGATTTCAAAATCGTATGTTTTCATTTCCAGTTGTACCAACTTTTACAAACAAAGCATTTTTGAATGTTTGTCACACTGTTTTTATCCCAGTACTTTTTTGGTTGGCGTCGAATTTTAATATAAAATAACTTACAATGTCACCACTACATTGATACTTCAAATAAAATATTCGAAAGATAATACAAATAACTTTAAAAATAGACGTGCGAAAGGTAAATATTTGTGATGTGTTTTGCTTATATTTTTTGATTTTTATATTAGAAGCATTTTGCCGATGTGCATATTGATACGTTAATTGGTTATAATCACATTAAATAATTGTTAATTCATATATAATATAGTAATGTATATATCATTTACGTCGCTGTTTTGAAAATTTATCAGTAACCACGTGGGAGAGAACACTATTTGAAATATTAATTCGACATGCACCGATATTTTTATGGTAGACATTTATTAGAAAACTTTTCGATTTTTGTCGTAAATTATGCATCCAAGAAGAACGGATGTGTTTGGTATTAAATAATAATAACTTACCTAATATATTATTGAAAAATTACATAAGCAAAGATCGAAAGGTATTTTAGAGAGTAAAAGTTCAAATAGGTAGGAAGGTATTACTGATCATCTTTCTGCTCATTTTTATCAATTTTTTTTATTATTTCATCTGTTTAAGGTTGATGGAGCTAATATTAGAGAAGCTAATTTGTAGCAATCAATGTTGCATTTATATCAGTAGTAATTAGATTTGCTGCAGTGGTTTAGTAATCAAGAAAAACTATCATTATTTAAATTACATACACGTATCAAAATAATTATAACCACTTCGGTATTTTTTGTTTCGTAATAACATCATAGCGTATATGATATGCGATTATTTAAGATAGAAAATTAAAACTTTCGGTTACTTTAAGAAATTATTATTGTCATTATCATAGCTCAATAACTATTATAATCGTATAAGATTACTTATAGAATGATTCATTACTTCAGTGACAAATTTTGGCAGATGAAAGCTGCTGTAATTTTAAGAAAACAATGTTAGATGACTAAGGTCTGATATTATTTTGTTTCAAGGTTAATGGGCCTTAAAGATTTAACACGTTGTGTGCCAGCACAAGTATGGTAAAAGTTATTTACAGCTGGAAAACAAGTAATATAAGTGATAAATTAAAAATGTCCGTTGTGTTGGTTAAAACTATAGATAACATCCATAATTTGACTCTGTGTGAGTAGTATATAAAGGGAAAAAGCAAGAAAACAAGGTCTTGACCCTCACAAAATTCTTTAATCTATCGCATGACCGACGAAAAAAACATAAGTAAAATTGGAAAGTGCAATGTAAAAAGTAGGAATAAGTAAAATATGTAAATAACAGACATTAAAATGGATAATAAAATATTTGTTGACACTTCGTACTCAGAATATAAAATAATGATTTTATATTCTGAGTACGAAGTGTCAACATCTTTTTTAAATAATTTTAAAGTGTCGTTTGTTTTAATTTAGTGTTTTATTGTTCATTGTAATATCTGTTATTTACATATTTTACTTATTCCTACTTTTTGCATTGCACTTTCCAATTTTACTTATGTTTTTAAATCTTGACTGATTTTGAATTTTGACCTGAGGATGCTCGGCTAGAACGAAACCGGTCGTGCGATAGATTAAAGAATTTCGTGAGGATAAAAAAAAAAAAATCACGCTACAACTTCAAAACAAAAGAAGATCAAAATCACATTTCATCAAGCTAATAAATCCCCAATATTTAGCTAATACATGAAGTTATGGAATGCGAGATAGTTATAAATGAACAACAGAAAAGCTGTAGATTAACTGTTTGAAATTTTTATATGCTTCAGTGTGTTCCACGGAAAAAATTAAATCAATATTTATGGACAATGTCTATATTTGCAAAGTTAGCTATTAGGTGTTTTCCCTGAATTTATTGAGGAGATGTACAATGTGCATGCGGTTGGCCTGTTGATGGGTGGTCAGTAATCGCTAGTCGACGATTGATATTTATTTCCGCACGGTGAGGATAATAATCGTGGGAATAAAGTTGTTTTGGAGTCGCAATTTTGTAAGACCGAAATTATTACACAAAACCGTTGTTATCCCGATATCAAATTCGCGAACCATTTGACAAGATGACGATAATAGTATTTAACTAAAACACATATTTTCAATTTACAACGTTAATTTTACTGTTTATTAAAAAAAAAAAATATTTCGAAATGTCAAACCGTGTTACGAATAGTACTTCGGTTACTAGATATCTGGCTCTCGGGTTAGCTAATTAAAAATAAATCTCGTTACTTTTGGGAATTACCACCGTAAAATCACTTCAATACCTGCTACGGCGTCTAAAACTCCATTTTTAAGTTGATCGTTACCGCCACCCATCTAGAACACGGTTTATTAAGAAATGTTTCAGGGCAAAACCAATAAATAGACAATTTAAATTGAATTATTATGCACATGCCGATATAAAGCAAACAACTGTATATTATGCCTTCTAGAGAGATTCATTGATTCCACCCTGGATAGTCGATAGGATATGGAATTTAATGTGTCGGACAATATCTCCCATAATTGTACAAAGTATTCAAGGTTTATTTTTGGACAATACGGCTATTTAAAAAAAAAACAAATAAAAATCCAAATTAAAATGAAAAATTTGCGAAATAGAAAAGTATTGTTAAGAATTAAGTTAGAAAACATTAAAAAATTTGTAAAATAAACAAATACACAACAATACATAATACATGTGGTAAATAAAATATTATTGAGAGAACCTATAGGAGAGTACGCCAAGTATTTTATGTATTTATGTAAGTAGGATAGCAATGAGAATTCTGGCGCAAAATCTCATAAGGTTTTCATTGGGGGTCCCAATTCACATTTTATCCCCTCCACTCCTACAGTTCCCAGAACAGCTCCCGGCTCAGCTTAAGCAGTTCCCGAAACAACTTAAACAACTCCTGGAGCGGCTTACACAGCTGCAGGAACAGCTTCAACAGTTCCCGGAACAGCTTATACTGCACCGGGAACAGCTTAAACTGCTCCTGGAACAGCTTAAACAGTTCCTGGAACAGCTTAAACAGTTCCCGGAACAGCTTAAATAGGCCCGGAACTGTTTAAGCTGTTCCAGGAACTGTTTAAGCTGTTCCAGGAGCTGTTTAAGCTGTTCTAATAGCTGTTCAAGCTGTACCAAGTGCTGTTTAAGCTGTTCCGGGAACTGTTGAAGCTGTTCCTGGAGCTATTTAAGCCGTTCCAGGAGCTGCTTAAGTTGTTTCGGGAACTGCTTAAGCTGAGCCGGAAGCTGTTTAAGCTGTTCTAATAGCTATACCAAGAGCTGTGTAAGCTGTTTCGGGAACTGTAGGAGTGGAGGGGATAAAATGTGAATTGAGACCCCCTATGTAAACCTTATGGGATTTTGCGCCAGAACTCTCATAGCTATTCTACTTATGTATTTTCGACAGGTTGTCGACATCAACACGGTCATTAATATCATTTTTATCTTTTTTAATATTGATCATTTCTGTTAAGGTACATGAGTAATGTCTAGTGATAATAAAACCAAATGGTAAAAAACTCAATCAAAACATTTAAATGTAATTACTGGCTAACATGTTTCGGCCGAATAGCCCATCTTCAGAGCCCTGTTAAAGTCGACAAAAATTTAAAAAGTTGTTGAGTCATTTTATCTATTTATATGTTGCATTGTTGTGTATTTGTTTATTTTACAAATTTTTTGATGTTGTCTAACTTCATTCTGGAATCACTGGAATCTCAGAACTGCTATCAAACAATCCATGGGGACTTTTCAAATCTTATCCATATTTGCATTATAATTGATCTCTTGCATGTTTGGAAGTTTATTTATTTACATTACTTAATTGATCCATTTTTTACCGATATATTGCTCTGTGTAATTATCTTAAAATCATTGGTTTGAAAGAAAGATGAGAATAACATATAGTGGTTTAAAACTTCATTGGACATCTTCTTCTACTAATGCTGACGATGTAAGTCGATCAGAATTCAATTTTTTATAATTAAAAAAAACGTGGAAAAAGAAACTGTTAAGTTGAGGGTATTGGTGACAAAATCGTATTTGTAATAATTTAGCTCTTTATGTACATATTAAAAAGATTTGTACAATATAAGCTACTACAATGCGCTATGATGTTACATATATGTATATGCTTGGGCATCGCTTATAATTGCTTTAAATAAGCTGGCTTTATATGCAAATCTCTTGAAAATAAACATTGTAGCAAATATATCTCTTACGTTTTTTCTTTTTTCTTAACATTATAATATTCGCTCCCAAAACCTTAATACCCACACTAGTACGAGTAACTTCCTCATCGATAGTTTTGTTTGACAAATGAAGAGACAACTGCCCTCGTAATTAATTAATTTTTATCGCTGCTCAGATTCGGAAAAATTTCGTGAGATGGCAGCAGCTACCGAATCACCACCTAAAGGCGGCTTCCAGTTCAACGACGACCAAGAATACCCACCACTCACGCAAAAAACCGACTGAGGCTTGGATCTGGCCTTACGTCTGGGCAACGTTCTAGCCAGAGATGACCCGCACGCCAGATACCAGCTAATGTTCGGAACGGTACTGCTAATACATATGTTTGTGAGGATCAGTGAGAAACTCATTTTCTATTTACTCAATTTAGAAGAATAAAGTATCGTTTTAAAAATAAATGAAAAAGAACAAAAAAAAAAATACAAAAAAAAGAATTAAAAACTCAAATATTTTACCAGTCTTAATTTTGAAATAACTAGGATTTTAATTCAGAATGAATGCTTAAAGTTAGAAAATTGTATATTTAAGTATTTTTTACGATTAATTATGATTATGTTGACGTAAAGAGGGAATTTCATTCTGGGCGTTTTGTTTATTTTCTTAATATTATTTTTACATACCTAGTTTACAGGTAAACACTGCAGTATTATTTTAAGAATGATAATTTGAGACCATGTTATTGAGAAATCAAGATGCCCAAGATGGATATGAACGTTTAGATGACCTTATTACCTTTATTATTATTATTATGTGTGCTGGCATTGTTGCTGAAGATGCCCGAATAACTCTTAAGTTGTCAAAAAAAAACTGAAAAATAGGACAAAAAAATTAAAAAAGTATAAAAAGAAAGTAGTACATTGCGGACATATCAATATATTATGTTAAAACAAAAAAAATGTATAGATTATTAACCTATTTTTAAAACATTTTCATACGACAATTTTACTTTGTGTATGTTCTCGGAAAATATATGTACAGAGTTTGATTTCAACTGTCTGTTTTATTTCTTTTCTCTCACAAATAGAACAGCTCTATTGTAAAAGCATTTCATATTAGTTTTTAAAGGAATAAGAGTGAATGCTAGTTTATGTTATATTTTTGACTTGAAGAAGAGTGTTAGTATATATGTCTTATCTTAAGTAGAAACTTTTTAGTGCAATATCACTGTTGTCCCCTATTAAGCACCTGAAATACTGCTTCATATATCCTGTATCTATATCAGTACGCTTAAAAAAGATCAATGAATGAAATTTACTTAGGTAATGCGTCAAAAGCTGAACAGCAGTGTAATAATGTTTGATTATTCAATTAGACGAAGAAAATAAAACATTTAATATAAATATTATTATTAATGTTATTATAATATTGGCAATTATTGTCTTAAATATTCGTAACCGGAAGTTTTGTAAGACAAACACATAAATATGGGGATTTTCTAGAGTGATAATTAGAACTTTATTTTCCATGCAGGTGGGTGAACAATGTAGTGTACACTTTTTTCTAAATGCGTAGTCTTGTAAACTAATGAAATACGTAAAAATACTACCTTCAAATTGCGAATTTACAATTTTTTCGGATCTACGCAATTATCACTTCGAAAGCCAGAAGTGCTGAGACCATAAAGCTTGTCACTATTTTATTAATAATTGTATCGCATTTTCTCTCGAAGTATTCTATTGAACCATTATATATTTGAGAAAGTGGTTTTGTTGAATTTCACACCAGTTTTGATAAATTTTATAGACTTATTGTCAGTAAACATGCTAAAATTGCCTAACACAATTTGAAATAAGCAATAATAAATCAAGCAATTAAAAAAATAACGGACCCAATAACTTCAACCCAATACGAATATTATCTTTTAATTAAATGTAAGCTTTTACAGATTTCCTATTCCACAAACGCAATTAAATATGTTAATTCTTTTTTTTATATAATACAAATAAAGTTTAGTATTGTTCTTTGCTCACATAGGGTACATTAAAGGTTCATTTTTTTTTATTATGGGGTTGATATGTATTGTGGATTAACTCCATGTATATCAAAATGGCGGTGAACTTGAAACTCTTCATTTAGCTTACGGTTTTTATGCTCAGTGTATCTCCAGGGACTTTTACTACTTTTAGCTGCGTAGTTTTCTTACAGTTCAAAATAAAACGATTTATTACAAAACCTTCATTTTACCATGAAAGCCCACACGCCACCACAATGATAGGCAACTGAAATGACGTTACTTTGGTGCTTTAGATCTATATTATTGAAGTTATTGTACTTCATTTATTATCGAGCTGGAGTAATGGAACAGCTCAATGTCTTGCCTACGTGATATCTACAAGCTTCGGATTCAAAGGACACAACTTTGAGTACAGTGGTGATAGAAGTAACGGATGGCAATAATGCCTTTTCTTGTACTTACTGTAATTATACTGTAAGTCGCTTTACTCATAAAATTATATTTTGTGCAATGGAACAACAAAAGATCAAAACAAATTTAATATTGGTTTTATTTTTAATTTGACCATACTTTAACTATTTGGACAATAAAATGCAAGAACATTGTTTTTTAGTCTTTGTTTTGTATTTACATCAGTTTTAATTTTCAGTTTTGTTTCAAACGTTTCTGAATCCTCTCCAAACCGTGTAATAAACACTTTTTCTTAATTTCTTTACCACATTTTTGCTTCTATTTTGGTAACATGCTCCAATCATCATTGGAGACGTTATTTAATGCTTCGTGCAATAATTCTTTCAATTGTTTAAGTTTAAGTCCGTAACGATTACTGCATTATCTTCTGAAGTTGGTAAAATTGTTTTAAACTTTTTCCTAAATACTTCGGAGTTCATTTTCTCATGATAGTCACCGGTTTTTTTTTTTTTTGAAACAAATGGCAAACCATTTGCCAACAAATTTGCCCTCTGATCCTTTGTGCCATATAATTAAACGTTTCCCTTTAGCAGAAAGATTTTTTAAATCAATAGACAGACATCTATATTTTATTTACTGTGTGCCCTTCGTAAAGTATTATTGCCAATATAAGCTATGTTTCATCCAAATAATAATTTCGGGTTTTTCCTTTAAAAAAACTGCTTTGGTCCCATTTTTTAAATCAAATCAAAAAAGAATATTATATACATATGAAAACAATATTTTTAACTTAGTTAAAGTTTATTTCAATACCGCGATGTTCATTTACCGTTTATCGTCGGAATTTCATTAAAAAAAAAGAAATGGAGAATTCTTCTGATCACATTTTTTACGTAATTATCAATGTGATTCAAAACAGTTCGCTTTTTAATTTTTTTTTTTTTTTGAGGCGATAAACTTCTTGTTGATATCGATTTCACATAAAATATTACATTCAAAACAATTTTTTCCAACACAGTAAAAAGATTCTTGGGACGTTTAAGGGATTGCTATATTTCTAAACGAGTATTTTCAGATAAAAGTTCTCCCATAAAATATAATCTTATGAGTAACGCGACTTACAGCATGTAAGAGAAAGGAGTTATTGTCATCTGGCACGTCTGCCAGTATGGTATTCTAAAGTTGTATCGTTTGCATCGGGAACTTGCAGATTTCATATAGCTAAAACAATGAACTGTTCACGCGCTTTCATTACTCCAGCATAACAAATGAAGTTATTGCTGTTCAATTGATAGCAAACTTCAAATAGGATCGGGAACATTATACAACATATTTTTATGTATGATTACAATTATGATTTTGTGCCCTTACGTAAACATCAAAATATTAGTTTCAAATCACTAATCACATAGTTATAATAAAACTAGACATTTTTGAAAACATTTCTAGGAACATTTTTTTTTATTTGTATCTGCAGGCGATGAAATAATATCCCTGCATGTTGAGTATAGAAAAAAACAGAGAGAGATCTTTTTGGCTGTCCCTATAAACCTTTCTTAATATTACTATCAATAGCTTTTATTCTAAATATGGCGCACATTAAATCTTTCATGGTCTAAAAAACACTGCTGACTTGGCAATTGCAATTATTGGCTAGATTCTAATATAACGGAAATTAAGCAACATTACACATAAACAAACCCATCACCTGTACTTAGTGCTAATTTCTTTCTTACTCTTATAGTTGTTAATTTGTACCTTGTAAAAACGGTTTAAATCAAAAAAATGCACAATTTAAGAAATCTGTATACAGTTAAAACAATTATCGACAGTGCTTAAAGAAAACGTATTTCTAGCGTGCATTTATTTATTTATTTATTTTTTGGTTGTCTGGTTGACATTATAAAAACAACTTATATGTAAATGAGCTTAATAAATACCTTATTTAGTTATGAATAACGCATTATTAAACATATTTATTGTACAATTATTAAGGTATATTTAATCGGGCTTTGAAGTATGTGCTCTTTGTAACAACAATATTTTAGTTAAGTAGTAATAATTTATAAACGTAGCATTACGAAACATATACTTTACAAAAGGATACCACTCATTACTGTGACCCTTATTTTTTATATTATAGATATAACATAAGGAATATGAGTGTCTTCTTTTTAAAGTATGTATATTTTTTACCTGTACCTAGTATAATTTTTCGCGCACACCGTGTCGCATTGTACATAATAATATAATATTATATTGGAAAGCAAAACACAAAAGAAGAATTATCTGTCGTAAATTTGTATGGATAAATTCGATGTATTGCGTATATACACCAGAGACAATTTACAAGTCGTAAATGTTGACGACATGCGTTATATTTGTATGCTAATATTGTATAAAAAGTGATGTTTCCCGTGACTGCCTCATCCTTACATTTTATTTTGATTTAATAATATTTACGTATTTGATGAGTATCGAGAATTTTGAGTTCCAAAACTATAGTTTTTTTTAGGCAGTTCTTATTATTCTGTTATGCTTAAGTTGAATTTGTTCTCATGTTTTTAAATAAATATATAATTGCATCAACATTCCGTTTGTTTTCCTTTCAAGCATTTCGAAGAATTAGGACAGAATCAAATATAGGGGTAACTTTGGGACATGCGCAGGATAAATAAAAATCTTTCGTAGAGTATCCAACGATTTTGAAACCTTTATTTGCTTCCATCAACACAAGGCATAATAACTTAAAAAGCATGTTTCACATGTAGAGAAGAAAGAGATGTACATCAAAGAAAATATATCCAATAATTACTTTATTATATCAAAATAGGGTAGCGCATATTACAAACGCAATAAAAAGATCACACAAAAAAGAGACCACAATTTTTTTTTCTAATTTCGCAAAGGACAAGTTTAAAATCAATGTGACACTTTATTACTGCTCAAAAGAGGTTAACCACATAATCGTAATAAAATTAATCAAAGTGAATTAAATGAGAGCATGAACTGAAAAGATAAATCGACAGACAGAAAATGGAAAAATCTGCGAAGGGTAAGTAGTACATGGTTTACAAATTTTCTACAACACTAAAATTCTTGCTTTTTTTTCTCGTTATTATTAATGTAAGTAGAAAAATTTTAAATCACAAGTTTTCCTTCTTCTGTTTTCAACTTGCGTGAATTCACTACACGGTATATCTATAAAAGAAATCGAATTTTAAATAATACCATAATTTAGAATAGGTTTGTTCCCATCACACAGGTTCTCGAATTATCTTAAGATTCATTTCCACGTATTAATACACACAACAGTTCAAATTCAAGTACCAAACTTGAGGTACGAATATTATCCTTTAAATTTATATTTATTATAAATTGGTCTTGTAAAGGTAGCCCTCATGATTGATGGGTATTGCGAAACTTTGGATGTTCCAAGTTACAAATTACTTACTTCAAACGATTTAATGTTCATTTGCGTATGCGTATTACATATATCTATTATACCTATATTACTTACTGACCAAAGAACATCATGAGCAACAATATAATAGCAGAATATATCTCCATCACATTTTCATGGGTGATTTGGCTAACATGCGCATGTGGCAACTTATTGTGCGTTTGTACATTTTTCATTGTGCATAATGAAATGAATCAAATGGCGCATATACTGTCAGCGACCGGTGTTTGCAAATAAATGTGCAATTATTAGTATCCTGCGTAAAATGAGTCCAAAAAAGTTCTAGAGAACAGGTTAGTACACTTCACAAGTAGATCACTTTTGTTAAGTATTGTTTATGACATACCACCAACCACACCCAAAATATGCCATAATATACAGGATGTTCCATTTAATTTTTCCATAACTTTGGTGGGTAACTTTTCTTTGAGTCACCCTGTATACTTCAAAATAATTTTGAAATGTGGTCCTTCCTATATAACCCTTAACAAAAAAAAATGAAAAATATGTATATACTTTATGAATATAAACCAACGCGAATGTGATGGCCCACCCTGTATAACATTTGCTTACAACAATGCTTTTAGTCATATGAAAACTTGTATTTATTATTTTATAATTATGTGAATATCAAGAATAAATACTACATATTGATTTACACCTATTCTTATATTCTGTCCTTCTAAGGGTCTAACACTACTGTCATAATTAAGAGTAATATTGTCAGAAAAATAGAACAAACAATCGTTATTTGCAAAAATTAACTTTCAAAAATGATGCAAGAATAGTAATACATGTTCCAAAATTATAATATGGAGAATTTAAATTTCGTTTCGATCAAATTGAAATGGTTGCAGATGTACTAACTAATTACAATCTATGTTAAAGTAACATTATTAGCATCTTCATTAAAACTAATCAAGATTTCCCTATGACTATCAGAAATTTATCCAGAACTGGCATTTTTTGTGATTACAATACACGATGTAATCAATTGCACTTGCAATTGTAATTTAAAAATTATGATGTACCTACACATCATTGCATTCACAAAATTTGATATCCATATTAATTCGTTAATTTGTTCGAATTGAAATTTAAATCGCCAATTTCTTTCGATGGAGCATGTCCAGTAGCACAATTCACCCATAAGAAAAAAGTATATATACTTCTTATATTTGAAGAAAATATTGTTGGATATATAGCCAATGGATTAAATAAAATTTCTTGTTATCCGTCTAAGCTTCCGTAATTAATCGGCTGATTATAACTGCTTCACTTGGAGCAGCTATTTCCACACTTGGAGAGCCTCAAAACTCAACATCCTAATAGATAATGACGATGAAATTAATGACACAAGCGTAATATGCGACATGTTCTCTAGGTTTTTTGGTAGTTTGGATAATATGTTGAAGAGAAATTGCACCTAGAAATAAAGCTTTAAAATAACGCCGTACAATACCAACATATTTTTATTTCCCACTGACTGTCACGAAATTTAAAATATAATTCAAATCTTAGCGCCTAAAATGTCAGCGGTATCAGATAATATACCAACAAAAATATTGCAAATATCGTCAAAATACATCTCTTTTCCGTTAGTAATTATAATCAATTCCATGTTTACTACTGGCATTTTCCCTGATACGTTAAAGGTGGCAAAAGTTTATGCAGTCTATAAAAAGGGTGATACAAAAAATATCAAAAATTATCAAGTCTAGATAACGGTTTCTCTTCGTGTATGGCATATTCTTTGACGTAATTAGGGCTTTCGACGTAATTGATCATGACATACTGCTTGCAAAACTAGAATTATATTGCGAACGGGGAATAGCATTGGATGTTTTTCAATCATATTTAACCAACCGCAAACAAGTTATTCAGGTGCCTGCTGTAGTCAACATTATATAAACAAAAATATGTAGTGAAGCATCACGCAGGGCGTACCACAAGGGTCAATTCTCGGCCCTTTGAAACATGAAAAGGCCATTAATTTTAGAACTGATATTCGCTACTTGAGTAATATTTATGCTTATTTAGACGCCTATTCTTCGTATTTTAGCTTAAATGAATTTAGTTTTATGCCCCAGTATTTTAATAATAACAGTGATTTTATTATTGGCTTCCCAATTTTATTGTAAGCGGGTTGGGCAGTTTTATGTTAGTACTAATCATCTCTGTCCAACTTGAATTACCCTTGCGGAAGGGAAGTAGTTTAGGTATCCATCCATAAGCTGCCTAGATATAAGAAACGGAATTTCAAAAAATATGTTCTCTTAGTGACGTGCGCGCTTTCTGTGGATTGATACCAGAAGCTTCTGAAATCGCTTCTCACCACACTATCCAGGCGTAGTAATTTTTTATTGTTTAGTTTACTATCTCAAGGTGTACCTTATCTCTGGTGCTAACCTTAGCTTCCCAACATGTAGGTTCTCTGTTAAGTTAGGATTCTTTTACACTGTAACGTCTAGTTTTGCTGAATATGTGCCCAATTTATGTGTATTTTGGCTTGTTAAATTTTTCTATTGTAAGTAATGCGGCTTTCAATTTTCATGAAATTTGTAGTTGTTGGCCTCTGGGAAAGCAATAAATTAATCGCAAAAGCTTACGACGGATAACAAGGAATTTCATTTAAACCATTGGCTGCATACCAAACAGTATTTCTTTCAAATCCCTAACAAATGCGGCCAGCACTTCTTAATTTTTTATACTTTTGATCACGGTTATTATCCATTATTGAAATAAGGAATTCGCAATATGGGTATAATAGATATACGGGGTATTAATTGAAAATCGGTTCGGAACTGATGGTTGGAACAAAGTTTATACTTAGTAGAGATACGATTTTATCCATGTTGCAATATTTACCTCAATGCTGCACTGTTCGCGGTAAGTTGCAAATTTCGCAGGACTGCACATCAGCCGGATTTAAATACGTGCAAAATGGACAGGTCCATTGAGCTTCACCTTGGGAACCCGTTCCTACTGATATGCTGCCAGCAGCGACACTCCCAGGTCTGAAAAAATGCAACGTTAAGATTGTTTTTTTATTTTTGAATCCACATCATAACCACAGTATATATGTTTTATACTGTGCCATAACTGCCAGAACAGTATAATTAAGCTTTTATCTGTTGTAAATAATTTTTCAACAAACCGAGATGGTGGTGGAGAGCTAGCGGCGATCAACTGCTCCACGGTAGCCCAATGTTCCGACCTGGACCATTCTTGCGCCGCCTCTGTGCTCTTATGCTTAATAGCTTCCAGTAAAGGGCCCATGTATTCTCGCATCGGTAACATATCCATGGTGGCTATGTACAGCAACAAATGAAAGTCGCTAATCGCCGTCAAGAATTCGTTGGGTGAGAATTGAGCCAAATAAATGGAGAGCGCATTGAAATCTTGTATGTGCCCATCGACGAGCCTGTTCTCTATCGGAAAGGATTTCTTCGTGGTGTCCCAGTTGAAAGTGTACGTTGGGGTTAATGGAGTCGATGCCGGGATGTCCAGCAGGAGATATTCTACCGGCAATGGTCTGGCTAAACGAGAGACCTCGTTTCCGTATCCGTCTTTCTCCTAGAAGAATTAAAAATATTTGACGTTTGTTCTTGAAATGTATGTTAGTACTATTGTCATGGCTAGCGGCGGGAGGTGCTTACGATTTACGAGGGCTCTTACAGTGACTGAATTTCCTCGTCTAAATTCGTAACATTTTCGTATTTCAGGCGATAGTATACGAACGTCGGTGGTCATGGGGCTCATGCAACCCATTAAACATCTTATTATTTTTTTCCTTATGTAAAAATGAAATTCTTGGATTTACTTGTTTAATTTCAGAATTTTATTAGCAATTATATTGCCTATGACAACAATGACAAAAAATATATTACACTTTATATAAATATATATTATTATTATTATGGCATTTAGAATTTAATGACGGTTGACGGTAATATATTATTTCATTGACAATCCAAACAGCACATATTTATTTAATATTCTTTTGCATATTTAAAAATACTTTAAATATGCAAAAGAATATTTTAAACCTTGAAAACCTCAGGAAAATACAATACAATCCAAATACTACGTGTATTTTAGATGATCACAATTGTTTACAAATTCTTCAGAATTTTTTTGGGCTTGTTCAAAGACTAGAACACTTGAAGATATCAAACTATGGAGAAAATATTGTCTGCAATTATAGTAACACTGATTTTATTATGCGTTTTCGCATATCAAGAGAGAAAACATGAATTCATTAATAAATTTAGAATGTCGAAGATTTATTACAAATAACAGCTGACATACGCTGAGCTAAAACTGCTGCTCCTGCACTACCTTTGGAGCTAGGGCAGGAGTGCAGTGAACTGCTGCACTGAGTACCGATGTACTCCTAAAAAGAACGACGTGTCTGACGTCACTTGCACCAAAAAGAACACTAGTGTACACTCAGTGGCGCGCCGAGTTTGCTCGGCGCCTGTGTGCAATTTTGATTAAAGCGCCTTTTTCTAGGATTTCATTTACATTTTTTTAAAGAAGCATTTAAAATTTGAGGCTGGCTTGTTTTAGCTTTTAGTACCTTTCATGTACCGGCGCCTATCCGACGCTGGCGCCTGTGTCTCTTGCACACATTGCGCTTATGGACGGCGCGCCACTGTGTACACTACTTGAACTAGTGCAGCCAACACCTGAGAAATATATTTTTTCGAGATACGACTTTCTCTCTTAGGAGGGCAGTAATGCTGCCAAAAACCGGTCTAGAATCGGATACTCGAAAAAGGTCGGCTGAACAAAAATTCATTCCTTTCTACATTCGATCCCTTCCCAACAGCTGGATGATACTCTATTTCAGATAATGCTCGAATGGCATTGTCACATGCAGGACAATACATTAAAGTAATGCAATGTTATAAACACTATCTAAATAAAATATAAAAATACTGCTTCTTAATACACTATTTAGACTTATCTCCGTAAACTGTTAACTTGTAACAATGAAAAGAAAGAGAAAATGTATAAAATATAAACAAAAAAAAAGTAAAAAGGTAAATACCTAGGAATATATACAGTGATGAAATGCGGTAATTATTATATATTTATTATACAAATAATGTGCGTAATTTCAAACATAACTTTTATTATAAAATTATTTATTTTTTGTTACTTATAGCGAAAAATAATATTATTTCAATGAACAAACGACAGACAAAGAAATATTTCTTTGATTTAAAGAATCTTTTTTCTCAGTGTGTAATTATTAAGTTTAGCTCAGTAGGCCAGCACATATTGCTCGGAGTTAAACACTAAGTACAATTTTATTATTGAATGTATTATATTTGGGTATTTTGCAACCTTGAATTTTCTTAGAATTTTTGGATTTGTTTTGAAATATTTTACTAGAGGCTTTTTCTATTTATTTAACAAATTTCCTTCTTTTTTTTAACTTTCAACAAAGCGGCCAAATTCAGACCACATATATTTCAATAGATATTATAGTGTATATATCTGCAGTTAACCGAAATAGAGCACCTTAATCTGCGCAATTTTTCTTAGAAAACTAACAGGCGAAAAGTTTTTCGTTCTTCCATCCAACAAAACCCATGTTTTATTACTTGTAAAATTTAATATTTGGTAGATATTTATCTTTAGTTAAATTATATTGTCAATAAGTAACAAAGCATTACTTGTTATATTAGTTTAAAACTAATTTTTTCATGATAATTATAAAAAAAATAGATAATGAAAACAAATTTATTAGTATTTGTTATTACGTAAAATGTGAATTGTCTAAAAGTGAAAATAAATATATAAATGATATTCACTCTGAAATTTTTATTTAATGGCCTAAAATCCAAAAAACAAAAATTATTTGTTAATCAAAAAATTCAAATATAAATTATTACGAAAAGATAATGAATTAGGCAATAAATTAGAAAATATATACTGATTAATGATAGTACATCATGATTCGATGATACACAATGCTCAGATATAATATTTTTAGATCAAGTACTGGCCACGGCTACTACATAGACTTATTTTTTCTTTGTTTAAACATTGTTTGCCAATAATGAAATTGGTATTCCAACGCACAATCAATAAAATGAAATAATAATAAATAATAGACCGATATTCAATTTTAATAATGCACACAACATTGACCGAAAAAACACGAAAATCCTTGATGACATCAGTTCGTTTTATGGCGTGTATAAATACTCTCCGGAGTTCATTGTAGCTAAAAATAAATAAATATTTCAATACAAAGAATAGCCCCGTTCAGTTTGAAAAATAGGGCAAAACAAACGTAGGCCCTACTGCGTAACGAGCTTTAAAATATTTCCCATCTAGGCTTTTCGCATCTGTTGAGCATCCCGTGTTCTCTATCTATGCGTGTTCGCTGTTTTTAACCAATAGGATTTTTCGTGCGATTACTTTTGGTCATTTCCCAAAACGCTAAGACGAACACCTTAAAATAACTTAAAGATAACGTTCTCTTTAAAATTACTACTTTTTTTTCTAAATATGTAATGAATGGCATGTCTGCATATGAAGTCAATCGGCCAAGTTATGCGAAATACGCTTTTAATTATAATAAATATTTATTTGGTGTAAACACAAAGATATATACAATTTTTACATAATATATTAAAACATTACTTAAGATAAGCAATTAATAATTACAAATATATATTTTCTTATAATTTTCAATTGAATTTTCAAATAATTCCGAGTAAAATGTGCACGTTCATATTATTGATCATTATTTGAAAATGGCGCGTGACGTTAGGCGAATGAAATTAGCGACGCCCGGAGAAGTGGGAACGGGCCTGCGCCAACTTCGTGCGAGTGTCGAACAGTCGTCAACATGATGTGGCACATCGTGTAGCGGCCACAATAATTTTAAGTTTTTCGTAAAGCCGCCGATTCTGTCGGCATCAAATAATTATGTAATATAAATCTCAATTAGTTAAACTTTCGTTTACCGTATCTGTAAGAATCGCAACATAGTACAAAAACGCGAAAACCGTTGCCGAAAATCGAAGTTTTTTAACGACCAAAACGTTACGTATCGTATATCGGATTTATTAAGGCTGTGTTACAACGTATATATTACGGTAAGCTTTCTGTTATATTTGCTTATTTTTCCCGCTTAATGTGCGTGTAACGTGGATATCTACGTTTTATCTTGTTTGTAGCGTCGTACGCTATTTTAATCTCGCTTTCGATGCATTTCGTTCACATGTAATGTTGTTATTTTCGGGGTAATTGTCAAACCACGCAGTGGTGAACACTTGTTCGGTTACAACAATCGAACGTTGTTCGAAAATTTGGCGGCAAACATCGCTTTTGGGTTATGTGATACCGAATAATACCTATAAAATACGCCTCCTCCATATTCCGGCATATCTTATCAGTAGCTGTATGTTGACAAAGTAATGTTTCACTTCTTCTCGCCGTCGGCTTCGTCTGAATCTAACCGATTGTGAGGAAACGGTAGTTCCACTTTCACGAGGCACGCTACTTGTGACTACTTTGGCAATAAGGGTTACATTCGTGAGTTTCGCAATGTAAATGGTACGGAAAAACAAGCGTTTCACGCTAAGATTAGGACGCAATTACATCTATCCCTGTGATTTATCAGCTAATGAACGCCATTAGGCGGGATTAATGCAAGGTATTGAATGCACACCATTTTTTAGGTTAAAATATGGCTTAAATTTGACGTTTTCTCCGCTAGAAATGACCAGAGGCACCAATATTATCAGAATTGGCTAAAATGCAGAACGTAAACAGGAAATAGTGCAATTATTTACGGTATTTCGTTTTCAGTAATTTACTTTTATCGATGAATCGACATTTTAGAAACATTTGGATGCATTTTTTATCAGATAGAGCCATTTTAATACTATATTTGCAGCATTTCCTAGCACGTAAACTAATAAATGATGATATTTTTAGAGTTTCGATTGCTAGGAATATCAACAAGTGTGTCATGCCGTTCAAAATATTCTTATCATGCTTAATTTAGTCCTAGTTCCTGGAAAATTTAAAGGAATTTAATTTTAGGTTCATTGCAGTGATACATATACGGTTTATTCTAATTGAAACTTTTTTTTTTTTAGATAAAATAAAAGGATTTTGAAGCGATTTTTAATTTACGGTTTACGAAAGCAAATTTTCGATAATGAATAAATTTATTTATCGCATCTGCGGATGATTATAATTATAATGCGCGCGATTTTTGACACGAATCAAGGTTAAAAGGAATTCTTATCGGTTGTAATGGAGTGTAGTAAATATTGCATTATGTTTATTTCTAAACCGGATATTATTAACTAAATTATTTGTAAAAATTGATCTTATATGTTTCATCTTCTTATTTCGCGTTTCCAAAATAGCTCTAATGTATTCACGCCTTTATTAATTGAATAATTATACAAGTCTGCAAAAAATTCCTTCCCTAAAGTTTAAATGGCTATCCTTACTGGTTTTAAAATGCTGATTATATGAAAAATGCTAAGAATTTTTTAAATTTCCGTGATATTTCGCAAAATACCACGCATTTTCAATTTCCATTATGGAAAATCTTGATGTTTTAATGTTTTAGTCCAAAGGATTGGTGATACAATATGTAAAAGTAAATAACTTAAGTTGATCAAGTCCAATCTATATATTTTTAATTAGCTTTAACACATGTTTCGGTCCGTCATAGCAGCTATCTTCCGGTGTACAACCGTCAGTTCAGAAAAATATTAGATTAAAACAAGCCAAACATAAGGAAAAACTAATTAAAGAAAAAAACATTTATTGAACATGAAATTGAAAAATTGAAAGTTCGAATTTATGCGCCAGCAGAGGGTTACTGAAAGTTAAAATGAAATATTTAAGGTTTCCATACCTGAAGATGGCCATGGCGGTCCGAAACATTATTTTAACGATATTTAGAAATATATAGATTAGATTTCAATGACTTGTATATTTATTTTATAAATTATTTATGTTTTACCAAGCCTGAGGTAACTTTATACTTCAAAGGTGAAGTTAGGGTGCGTTCTTTAAGTATTCGGCCATAATCAAAAATTTGTCAATTGAGAGCGGATCAGTTAGTTAACTGAAAATAGCGGTTTATTACAAAACCGTTCTTTCAAACCAAATTCATAAAGTAGATTAGCAGATATTAAATTATTTATACTCATGTTTTCTATTTAGAATGGATGATTACACTAGTTTACAAATTAAAAAGAAAAATCTGTAAATTAGGTACCAGTATATTTTTCTTACGTCCTTTGGTCCGCTAAACTCGAAAACCGCATTTTTAATTAATTAATTTTATTTTTTTCTATGGATACGTTTTCAGATATGAATCTTTGAATTGTTTTTTTTTTTTTTTTTTTTTTTAATTTCCTTGGAGGTAGTTTGTTTCCAATTATTTTGCAACCTCTACAGTAGTTTCATTGCAGTCGACCACATTATGAAAAAAAGATTTGTGTTTTTGGCCAGTATGAAAATTTCATATGCACTTTGTCGTCGGGATAAAGTAAAAATATGCCCGTTTGTATTTTTTCCATATACAGTCAAACCTCTCTAATTCGAACATCAAGGGAAAAGTCATTTGATTTGAATTCTAGAAGATTTGATTTAAAGAGGTTTCGAATTACAGAGGTAAAATATTTATTTATCTAAACCATAAAAACGTAAACACATTATGTACCTACATATTTACACATATTATGTAATATGTACATACAAGAAAACATAATTAAAATGATTTTGAAAAACAGTATTGTTATTTTACATTGTTTTAAAGAATTGGGTAATTGAGAGTTAATCGCGTTGTCAATAGTCACGACAACAGAAGATTACGTTTCAACTTGTTTGTTTACACTTCGCTGTTCGAATTGCAGAGTTTTATAAGCCAAAACTTCGATTTACAGTCATCTTCGAAGTGTAGAGGCCAAGATTTACGAAATTTGAATTATAGACGTCAGACAAGATCTCAAAACTTCGAATTAAGTTCTTATTTTTGTTTGAATAAGTGAGGTTTTTTCCAAGGAAACAAAAAGAAATTCGACTTGTGCAGGCTTTCGAATTAAAGAGGTTCGACTGTAGTTTGTGCTTTAACGAAAATAACAAGTTATTTATCAAGAAAATCCATGGATAAATTACCTACCGAAGTTTTGACCAAATATGTGAAAGTATCAAAATTCTTCTTTTCTCAAAATATTTATCTAGTTTTCTTAATAGCGAAACTATAAGGTGAATGTCAAACAATGTAAGTAACATTTGTTCGCTATTCAATCGTCTTAATTTGATAGTTTTTGCGATTAGATCGATCGCGCCTAACTCGAGATATGATCCAAACAATCAAACTAGCTTCGAAAAAAATCAAAAAGGATATTTCAAAATTTAGTTTAGCAAATTTAGCGTACCAAAGTACATACTAAAAAAATAGCCGCATCCAATTTGCAAAAAGGCAAAAACTAGTGTTATTTACTTATATCTAATTACATTATTTCTTGAACAACTTTTATAAAGTAAAACAATGATATTTTCCATCGATTTTTTCTAAATCAATGGAAATTCATTATCAGTGGTTACTACTAAAATTTGACTTATTTTAGTAGTAACCACTGATAATGAATTTACCATATTGAATGAAGATTCAACGTGGTTATCAAATTAACTTAAACTGCTTAAACTGCTGTTTGTTTCGTCAAAAATGAGTCAAATTTACAAAACCCTTCTTGTAAATCAAATTACAAACGATGTAAATGATAAAGCAGATATTAAATTATTTATATTGATGTTTTCTACTTAGAACGGATTATCTAATTAAATTATTTCTTGAACAACTTTTTAAAATTAAAACAGTGATTTTTTCCATCGATTTTTACTACAGAGAATTGAGAATCATTCATTCTGCATAAGGACTTTTTTTTATCCATAAATGAACCCTTGATTTCTGTTGTCACAGAAGAACAAAGTATCAACACCGAAACGAAATGGGTGGCAATCCTAATACATGCTCTCATTGAAAATAATTGCAGAATGTTTAAAGATTAGTGTTTGGGTATAAAATCTTAGGTAGTGGAGAAAAAAACATTTTCAAAAATTGCAGGCCGGCCTGCGTTTGAATTAAGAATTATATGGGGGCAAGTATTTCTTAATATTGTTAATGTTTTAACTTTTACAGAAATGGAATCCGTAAATCCGGAAATTGAAGAGTTGATGTTGTGCGGTTATTGTAAGAAAAAATTCAATGACACGGACCAAAGCCCGAAACTTCTATCGTGCAAACACTATTTCTGCCTCCAATGCATGAAGACGACGTTGAACAAGGGCCACGAGCTCTACTGTATCCACTGCTGGAAGCCAACGGAAATAGGCGACCTCGGCCCCGAATCTCTCCCGACATACGTGCCGGTCCTCTGTCTGACCAAAAACTTTTCGCAGATGAAGCTCGGTTGCTCGAAACCGCCGGACACGAAACCGCTCAAGGTCATCTCGGAGAACTGCCACACGCACGCGATGCCCCTGGCCCTCTGGTGTCACACGTGCTGTTCGGCGGTGTGCAGGGCGTGCGCGACCACCAGCGAGCACACGAACCACCAGATCAAGTCGCAGAACGAAGCCAAGGAGCAGCTGGTCAACGAACTCCAGATCGATCTGACTTCCATCAACAAGATGCTGAACGAGATACAGAGGCTGGCGATGCAGCAACGCGAATTCCTCGTCAAAATATTGGAGGCGTGCGTCACGTTGAAGACGCACGTCGAGGCCGATCTGACCAACAACACGTCGCACGTGGAGCTGTCGGAGACGCGCGATCTCCTAGCAAAGCTCCGGGTGAATTTGTCGATGGCGGAGAATCTGTCCGACGTGCACAGTTTGTACAATAGCGTGAATATGGAGAAGCAGCGGTTGCAGGTGCGCTACCAGGATATGTACCTGCAGTGCCAGTTGGACGATCTGATCAAGAATTCGACGGTGATCTTCGACTTCCAACTGCTGAAGCAGGCGCTGAACAACATACAGAGCGGTGAGGTGCCGTTTCCCGGCAATTCCAGGATACTGCCGCCGTCCCAACAGAATCCCATCCTCTTCCTGGCGAATTACTGCATGTCCCAGTTGTATTCCAGGCACGTCGTCGCGAAACAAACGGTCAACGGTAATTTAGACTATCATAATCACAATACCATACCGGCTCTGCCGCCCAACTACGTCGCCCCCCATGCGCCCCCTCACGTCGTAATCGCGCCCCCGAAAAACGTCTACCAAGAGAACAATCTCTTGATGCCTAATATGATACATTCGCCGCAGTCGATCGTGCGGAACCCGTCGAATATGTGTCCCGTGTATTATTTCAACATCGAAGTGAACGGCGCGATGTTGGGTCGCATCTTGATCGAGGTCAGGGCGGACGTGGCGCCCAAGATGGCGAAAAACTTCGGCGTCTTGACGACCGGCGAGGCGGGCATGGGTTACAAGGGTTGCTCGATATTCCAATGCTGGGAGGGCGAGAGCGTGATCACGGCGACTTCGAATTGAATAACGGCAGAGGGGGACGCTCCATCTTCGAGGAGTCGTTCTTCCTGCCGGACGATACTAAACTGCTGGCGGTTAGGGGCACGGTGGGGATGCGCAGGACGCAGAAACGGCACGACAACCTCGGCATGGTCGGTTCGCAATTCCGCATCATATTGCAGGAGATGCGGGGATTCACCGGTATCTTCGGGCACGTGGTGGAAGGGCTCGAATTGGTCGAGAAGATCAGCGCGTACGGCGACACGGCCGGGAAGCCCACGAAGAACATTCTCATATCGAAATGCGGCAAGTTGTAGATTTAATTGTATTTAATCTTTTCTCCATCCGTCTCCTTTTGTTTATATTTTCGGTGCAGTAGGATATAAGGCAAAAGTTCATATGGGACGCTGTACATACACGCAAATAATATTAAAAAAAAAAAATAAAAGGAAAAAACGTCGATGTTACCTCGTTAATGATAAAATAATTGTGCGTAATAATAGACATACTCGTAGAAGTTTTTAAAATCGGGGCACGGTTTGCCGCGTTTTAGTTCCAGACAATCGTGACTAATTGCTTCTTAAATTCATATTTATACGAACGATAACGCGTAGAAATGTGAGGGGATGCGAGGTTGCCGGTGCAAAATCGAATGGAATGCGTTTTTTAGTTGATTTAGAGCGTCAAATCAAATATATTCGATCTCATACTCGGAAAGTTTCAAAGAGCACTCATATAATTTTTGCCTTCGGACTTTCTACCAATAATGCGGTTATTGCAAAAAAGTCTCCGATTTCGTAAAAAATATTTTTCCTTTTTCAAGCAATCAAATAGTTATAATCTCTTTCGGTCTCGGTTTTCTTTTCCTACGAAGATGAGAGAAGCATATATTGATACAAATATGTCTCGCTTGATACAAATTAACCGTACAAAGAAAAAATATGTAGGTGTTTTATATAAAAAAAAATAACTATATGTAGCTTTTTTTGGAGCAACGCGTAGTGTATAATAACGATAATAATATACTGAATGAAAATCACGTAAGTAAGGAATAAAAAAAAAGTAAAAACCGTCTTAGCTTCTATCGAATACCGAAATGAACTATATTTTCGTATCGTGTTGTAATGATAATAAAATGGTAGCGTATATTTAAAAAAGTGGGAGAAAAAAAGAAACTATTTACTACTACTACTTATTACTAGTATACTTTGGCACTTCTAAAAATGTAAAAAAAAATAATATATGAATATATAATATATATTTAATTAATCTTTTTGAAAAAATGGATGAGGAAAATTTATTTTTAAATCTAGGAGGCTAAATTATATTTAAAACAAAATTAAATGTTGTTAGTAGCTTTTATTGAACTAACAAAAGGGAAAAAAATATATTTATTATATATATTTCAACCGTGGATCAAATGTGGCAGAATAAAGATCGCGATAATGTTAATAATATTAATTATTTTTCGATGTGTGATAGTCGATGTTGAAGTTTTCCAGATTTTAGCGAGAAAACAAAGTAATAATAAATAGCGCGCGCGAAAAAATCGAAATTATTGCTCGAAAATTATTATTGTATAAAGAAAAAAATAAGAATAACCGCTTCTCTTCGTATAATCGGAAAAAAAATAATAAAGGGAAGACGTGAGAAAAACTATATATATATAAATATATACCGGACTTATCGTTTTTCTTTTATTACTATTATTATTATTATGTATTTTCGATGATTTATTTTTCCGTAACGTTCCGTTTTCGTCCTTACGAATATTATATTATAAATGCCATAAAAATGTAACTTAAAATCGTGTTAATATTATAATTATTACTGAATAGATATGACGTGGTTCCCCTATTTTCGTATCTCCGTTTTCCTTCGCTTCCCAAAACCGACGATCGATCTTATTTGTACATAAGTCTACAATTTTTTTTTTTTATGAAACCGATTATTGACGTTTAAATATTGTATAATTGCGACTATTGTGTATTTTTTCTCGTCTTGGACAACCACTTGACATAACGTGGTCGTACTTAACCAACAGAGTCGGGATGTTGAATATGTTTACGTAACATAGACATTAAAATAAATGGGCACGCTGATGTTTAGGTACGGCCCTGGATATTTCCTGATGAATTAATTTATAATTAAGTTTATTTAATCGTATCATATGTTGTATATTTCTAATGTCGGCGGTGTAATCTTTTTTTTGTGATCGGTAACAATTAGGGAGGAAAAAGGCCTATTACATAAAAAAAAAACAATTGAAATCGATCATGATGTATTTCAATGTATAAAATCACCGTAGGCTTAAATATGTTCATTTTTTTTTCATTTTTTATTATTATAATTATTATTCATTAATTAATTGATTAGGCGTACTTTTTTTTTAGAAATACAGAACGCTTTGTTTCACCATGATTGTTATTTATATGTAGTTTATAATGATAATATCGAAGATTTTTCTTTATTGATAAAACGACATAATATATTAGTGCAATGCACACACATCATGAAACTATTTTAATTTTCAAACTGTACGATTTCATTTTTGTTTGAATATACGAAACAAATTTGTCTAGAAACATCAGTATTTTTATTAATATTTTTGATAAGAAATTTGATCGTGAAATAAATAACGCAGACGTTCCAAAATAAATCGTGGTTAGAGTGGAAGAAAAATCTAATTTGTACATTTAATTTATTGCAGAATTCAGCTACATTTTATTTTGCAACATCTGCGAATGATAAGATATATATGGCATTTAAATGAAAAAAGCGTAAATAAAATTTACTTGCGATTATTATCATTATGTATTTTTTTATTACCGTTTCTTTTTCTATCTTATATGTTTAAGGCAATAATTTGTGAATCAGGAATATATTAATATATTAAATAGGCAAGACGATCTTATAGAAGCAGAGTGCTGGATTGACTAGCAACTGTTTTTTCTGGAAAATTATAAATTAAACATTGTATTAATATATTTATACAGATTTACCTATAGGGCTAGTCTTATAATGTGCAAATAGTTATGAAAGCTTACCCATTTGTAAAATCAATAATTTTCTGATTCTCAAAAAAATTAATTCATTTTTTTTTTAACAATTAACTTTATACTACCAAAGCAGAAGAGTCCGTTTATATTTTGTTAATTTAATATTATTTCTTTGTTATTATTTTCTCTTTACGATCCTAATACGACTGATTAATTTTTTTCTTGATAAAAAAATAGTTATGAGGCTAAGCAACTGGTTGTGTGTAAAAAAAAAATCCCGACGGATCGTCTATTAATATTTTCTATGTTTAATTTTATTATATTATTGTAGAACGGACAATTATAGTTTGTAAGAGAACGAAGAAGAACAATGTGGAGAAATCTGTTATTAAATATTATAAATTTTATTAGTTCGTAATTGATTATTAAGTATGTAGCAGAGTCACACATGCGTTCGGATAAGCGAGATGACGATTTTAATGTTCGGTCATGTCTACATTGATGTCTGTTTTTACTACAAGTTATGCTCAACACAAAATTGTACTAAAAATTAATCTGGGCGTATTTTGTTATTATATTAGTTTACATACGTAAAGATCTGTTAGTGTAGACGTGACTCTCATATCCATGCCACTCAATGATAACCCACCCTTTCAAATGCAACCAAAACCGAAATAAAAAAGAAACAAAATCGTACTCTCAAGATTAGCTACGCGTAAAAACGTTCTGCAGCATATTTTTTCACAGCCAACAAATAAAAACATGTTTATAACGTTTTAAAAGCGAATATTCAGACACCAACTCGTAACAATGTATTTATTACTCTAACAGGATTTCTTTTCCCATATACCATTCTTCCCAACTTATCGTAATACTGGTAATACCATCCGTATACATAAATGAAATCAATTATTATTATCCAGTTCAGGAAAATGATAGACACACAACGAATTACTTTTCCTGTACTTGCGTAGTAGACAGATACAAAAAAAAAAACAGTTAAGAAATAAAACGTGTGACGATATCTTGGAACATAAATTGACTATTTTTGTATATGTGTAGACGTTAGAAAATATACGTTTCTTGCGAAAATATTTGTGTCTTTTTGTTACGATTAATAGCGCTTTTCTTTCTGAAATTGCCTAAATCAGTGTGATCTTTGACCTACGGCAATTGATAAAAAAATTGCATAACACAAGGATGTTTTAATATTAGCTGTACAATAAGTATACAAAAAGAAATGTGAGACCTTTTCATGTGGGCAATGAAAATAACAACCAGTTTTAAACGAGTTGATTAATTTTAAGTACTAATCTAATAAATTAATTATATTATGATGCAGCAAAAAATGCAAAAATTCCAATGTTTATGTCAAAGCAAATACAGTAATCGTTTAAGGTTTTGCTGTATTGTCAAATGGATAATGATAGGGGCACCAAAACTGCTTTTTATCTCGTTTTATATATAAATACAGAGGTGAATATAGACGATTCTGGATGCCGTTAACCATCCTTTATGCGCAAAAAGTTACTAAATTGTTGCTTTGCGACAGCGCTATGCCATAGCATGCGTTGAAAATTATGCCTATGAATAGTTCTCCCATCCCGAATCGGCTTAGTTCGATGATGTACAGCTCGCAGATATGTGAATCCTGTACGAAAAAAGCTTATCTTGTCTCAGCGGGAGCTACGAACTGACGATTTGTGTTTCAACACGAATGTAAGTAAGAAGGAGTTGATATACTATAGTTTAATTAAATTTAAAATATGTTCCCTATTCTTAAAGCTGATTGTTCAATTCTAATTTCAAGATAAGTGAAACTGTAATCAATAAAAATAAATAGACCAGTATTTTTTTCATTAAATTATTTTTTTTGTGAAATTTCAATTCTAAACTACAGCATAGGTGATGTGTCATTCACATTTCGAGTCCTGTAAACTGTTGCGTCTCTTATTAATTCCTTCACTCGACGCTAAAGCATTTTGTCGGTGAAAGAAGTTATCTTTATTTTAATGGAAACGTTATCATAGAAACATCTTATCAAATTTCCTCCACTATTGCCTAACGGGGCTAACTTTGACCACGTTCTTAACATATGATTATTTTTTTCGGGGTAGACAGGGCCTAAGCGATTTACTACATGTCCGGCACCTGACAGAGCCAAATCTCCCTCCTACTCTTCATTATGACCCCCAGAAAAAAAAAAAAAACTAACTGACCAAAGTGAGATTCGCAGAGCCCCTCGCAGTAGACGAAACTCTTCAAGGCATTCGGCTAATGCAGACAATTTAAATAAATAAAACAATAAATTTAAAGACAATGAAGGCAATTTGATAAAACGTGTCTATTAAAATAAAGCTAATTTTATCAGTGACAGCACCAGCTAATACATAAACCAAAGACTTTTGAAAAGAGTTACTTACCTTTTTGGGGTAGAATTGCAGTATGTAATTAAAAATTGGGGTTTCTATTAGAGAAAGCGACTACAGTGTTTGAAACTAAAATCGTCATTTTGTGGCTCTTGTTGAGATGAATAAATAAAAGTATAAACCTTTTACATATGATTAATATTTCACCAGATATTCCCATGTTAAGATTATAACATCCGATATGAATGTACTAGGCTGGTTCAAATTAAACGATAATTCCAAAGAATTAAATTTAGATTCGCAACGGTCTGTATTAATATACCAGTAGTTACTTTAAATACACATACGCTAAGATCTAAATTCTTGGCATTCCCATTTAATTTGAAGCAGACTGTACATAGAATAGAAAGGACAAGGGTATGCATGATGTAATGATAACCTGTCTTAAAAAAATATCTGCAAAATCTAAGAAAGCACAGCTACTTTAATTTCTGGTAATGAAACTTCACAGAATAACATTAACCCTTTCACTACGCTCATATTGAGTAGTGAAAGGGTTAAGGGCTTTTTTATTTGTCGTGGGAGCTGTATTGAGATTGCTCCGAATTGAACCAGTGTAGGTTTTGAGCGTTCTTTTGCGAGGTGCATTTTGTAACGGAACAGCTCGATTTTTCTTTTCTCTTTCCTCCGCTGTATCATCGCCGTCACTCATAATGTCCGGTCGGTGACGTATATCCAGGGGTACGGTTAAGGCCGCTTTAGAGTTCGCAATTTTCTGTATTGCGTGCAATACAAATAGCGCATGTGCATTCAATGGATTTCGATCAGCTGTGTGCAATTTTATTGGTGTTGCACGGATTAGAACTTGTCCTACTGTTTCATTGCACGCAATACGAAAAATTGCGAACTGTAAAGCGGCCTTTACAGTCTATCGCGCGGCTAGTATAGCAGAGGTCTTACGCAGGTGGCCTGGGGTACTCGAAAATGATTCGAATGTTTTTTTAAGGATTAAAAATTAAAAATCGTTTGAAATTATATCTAAAGGAGAAATACTAGGAACAACATAAACTTATTAGGATGTTTAATTTGAAAATTGTGGATTTGTTTTTTTTTACTGTACGAATAGTTGATTGGAATAAAATTTCGTAAACAAGGGAATTAAAAACTCTATCTATGATTGCGCATCTTTGTCGCATGCCGTAAAAAATATTATCTTTCGAGAGGATTGACTGATTCGTAATCACGGGTTTTTTTTTTCTTATTTGTCTACAAGATTAAATTAGTAGAAAAACAAAATAAAAAATACATATTTATTTCTGTAATCAAACCCTATGAAAAATATATGTTCTTATGTAAATATGTAAAAATAACCTAATATTTTTCTTCCCCCACACTATGATAGTTTTCCCACCTTTATTGCTATAATATGGTAAAACATGTTATGAAAGTAACATATGGGGTTTTAAAAAATTGCCGCGAAACAGCAAATATTAAAGAGAAAATAACAACTATCTATTAAACGATGCAGTATTTTTCCCATATGGTAACACCCAGCGTAATGAACATATCAAGTACTTAATATTTTCTGTTAAAAACTACAAATTCTAATCAATGAATTGGCAAAAATAAACAACTTTAAAATTAAATATACAACGCGATAACTGAAAAGTTTGTATAATTCCTAGTATTTCTCCTTTAGATATAATCTCAAAATTTTTAATCCTTAAAAAGACTTTCGAATCGTGTCTGCGTACTCGAAGCCACCTGCATAAGACCGCTGCTTACGCGCTTACCCGATAAGCTGGGAACGGTAGACTGTGATCGTGCCCCTGGATATGCGTTATCAACCGGATCTTATGAATGACGGCGATGGTACCTACTATTTGCAAGGAGTGAATTGTTCTAGCATGAGCAATTTCCGTAAAAATAATATAAATATGCAAAATTATTATGCTATGCTTAGCCTTTTAATATTTTTATAAAAAAAAGGTTATAGAGGAAGTGCCTATTACATAAAATAAATCTTCCTGCGTCCAATAACTCTATACATGATTCCATTACTTCCTGCATTTGCATAAAACATATGTTTACAATTTACAAATTTAAACCAGAACCACAAAAATTATAACCAAAACAAAACTCTGTCCAACAACAGTTTTTGAGTTACTCCTCGGAGTAACACCAAAACAATAAAGTGAACAGCTCTATCTCATAAATGTGGAGGTCAATGGAAAAATGGTACAAGTGACCAAAAATATTGTTCGAGAAATTGATAAGTTTATGTTTTTTGCTATTCTCTAAATAAAACTAACTAAAAAACTGTAAGATTGCGTTTATCTCATTTTTTCTAAAATTGTTACTTGTGCAACTGACCCTCTTAAACAGAAAGTACTAATTAGCAACGGGTATACAGTGCATTCGATAAATACAAATGATTAAATATAGGCAATCAAAGTCACTAAATGTCAAAAGTCAAATAAAAGTTTAAAAAGAATATGTAAATTAAAACGAACTAAACAACAAAATAATTGGATAAAAGATAAGAGACAAACATAATATGGAAGGTTTTTAAATGGTAAGTTAATATAATAGCTTCGTTCTAACAATGATTGGTAATCGTTGGAAGATAAAATTCCCATAAATATTAGCCGTATTTCTCTTTTTCAATGTTGATATTTAATCTTAACATACGGTATACTTAACAAGTTCTTGTACTACCAAGCACACCTAACCTTAAACCAAACAAACCAAATGAGTTCGTTTTTCAATTGATTAAAAGCTGAACATAACACAAGAAGTATCGCTTTTTGTTGGCGCCTTTGGTGTCTTGTTAAAATCCCGAGAACGGAAATGAATTGACCCAAAGTATACATGACATTTTTTGTTCATAATCACCTGTGAAATACATTGTGTGAGTTTGTAGGTTACCTCATGGAACAGCCTGTATAGTAATTTAGTGAGCAATTATTTTCTGTTTACTTTTGGGAATTACAAATAAATAATAAAAAGATAGATGCGAAAGTGCATTCAAAATTTCGTGTAATGAAAATTTCTGATTTGATGATTACGGAGAAAAACAAATATCACCCAGTCATAATAATATTAAAATTGAAAACGAATGCAAATATGTAACGCGCAAATCAGACTTCATGCGTAGAGAAAAATGAACTTTAAAAAACTACCTTGAACCTTATTTTATTTATATTTTGCAACATGAATAATAGCGTTCAAATCTTAACGTAGTGAATAACATTTGATTTCTATAATAAAATACGCGACTCTCGCCCAGCTAATACATTATTTTTGTAATCTCTTGCTTGAATTTAATAATTTCTAATTGAAAAATTTGAAAATTTGCAAGCGGAAATGATCTTGTTTGGAAGATTTGAATGTTTAATTGACACAATACAGCTGCCGCATCAACAATTGCCACAAATAAAGTAAAGGAATTCTTTTTTATTGATTTACAGACATTGCATTATGCATTGCATAATATTCTAACGTCTCTATTGCTCAATAATACACAAAGAAATCCGGTGACTCATTGTTTTAGCCGCTGAATATCCTCTTGTTGCGTCATTATGATTAAACCCTCTCGCAGTTGTTATCTTTGTTGCCATCCTTGTTCTTTTTTAAGCATGGAAATTTATTTTGCGACGTCAGATGCTTAGAGAGTTTATTATATTGTTTCCATTCAATTAGTAGGATTCCTAGTGATTTTAGAAGGTGGTACTAGTTATTATAACTATAAATATTTTTACATTTGGCAAGGTTTTTTTAAAAAAAAAAAAAACTGCTTTTATACGTAAATATCACAGGTCAGTGGCTTGCCTATTTGCACATAAAAAGAAAAGAATGTTATTTGCATTGTTTGCCCGCTGTTTTTAAATTCATAATTTAACAGCCATTATCAGGCAAAAAATAAATTTGTTCATAAAATTATCATTGTATCGGTAGTGTCGGAAAAAAAAAACATCACTTATTTCTAGTTTATATACAGATATGGCGAATGAAAATCGTGACAGCCGTGCATATGTATAGCACACAGTGCTTGTTATGTAAAAGTTGTATTTAACGCATCCAGTCTCGTTATACAGTGTGCTCACGGCTGACCTACCGATGGGTATATTAGTTATGACTAGGTGACTGATGTAAACAGGAGAGGCTGCATCAAACTCTCCAACCGTGTCCATTTAATTATGGTCGTTCGATAGAATTTAAAAGTGACCGCAATAAATATTTATTGGATCGTTAAGCAGTCGTCAGCTGTTGTCTCTATATTAGAACACAAATTTCTACGCGTCCAATACCGATAAATTACACGGTTACGATTTCGTCTACAAGTCGTAATTTACGTAAACATTGTGAACTGTTGTGCTACCGATTTCAAATTCGCGAGTAATTGCCCATGTAATTTTTCCAAAGTAGAGATTTGAACTTTCAAATCATTTACGTTCTTATATGGTAATACTTGAGTTAGAAATATGGTTCTAGGTATACCACCCGCGTATACAGGGAGGGGGGAAGGTAATGGGGGTAATTACCCCTCCCGTGATGACATTATTCAAATTGTATCTAAAAAGAGCAGACCTTTTTTTTGGTTAAAATAAAAATATCATTTCCATTACTCCTTCCTCCGCCTCTCCCCCTATAAACTCAAGTTGTATACGCGCCTGCGGTATACTCAAATAAAAATGAATTTCTAGTTTTCGCTAAACCACCACCGTAAATTCGGTTTATTATAAATAGTTTTTATTTCGGTATACTAAGCGAACGACTAGGAAATTTGAATTTAATTAAAGTCTGCTGGTATGTGAACAACAGTCTATGACACTTGCACTCTGCACAGATTTTTGATTTTCGCCCTCAATTGTCGAGTCGATAAGAATTTTTTTTTGTGTCGAACAAGATTTCCCATATTTTGATGTGTAAGCTGAAGATGCAATTAGCCAAAAAAATCGCGAGCATTGGCACGGTAGATTATTAAAAGGAGTGTACGTACTCCTTTTCTGTTCTAAGAAAACAAGAATCATTTAGCCTTTATTGCTCTCTAGTTTACCCATCCCTAGCTGGCGTGCAGTCACATGGTATATACAATAGTGCAAGCGCTGGCTGGTTCACGTAGGCGATTAGAAATTCAGCTAATTCTCGTTATAATACAGAACTGGTGTAGTATATTTTACGTACACCGAATCTGTATACAGTCCTAAGAACCGATTGTCCTTGACGTCATCATGTGGATTGCATATAATTTTGACTCATACTATAAAAAAATTCCACAGCAGCCTGATTATTTTACTTTGACAATATGTTTTCTGCGTATGCTTAAGTAATATTAATTTTTCACTGGTCTATTTAAAGAACGTTAATTTAATATGTATATACGGCTGTCTCAAATTGATACGCTAATCAATGAGATATCGTAAACGGTAAATGATCGGTTAAATGACATAATGGCCAGACATACTTCTGCGAGAACAAACAAACTAACAAATTGTTTAGTATCTGGTGCAATAATCGCTAAGATTTGTTGAACACCTACGTAATGCAAAATGAATGTGTAACATATGTGGTACGTACACTAATATTGAGTTGGTCCATAATTCATTTCTTTTCCAGATCCGAATTCGAGAACCGAATAGTGGATCCGAATTCGAGAACCGAATAGTGGATCCGGATCCGAAAACCGGACAGTGGATCCGGATCTAAGAACCGGAAGGTAGATTCAGATAGCAGATCCGGATCTCAAATTTATCGGATACCAACAGCACTAATTTTAACCCATTGAACCATATACAGATCAAAGAGTCGACCTACATATAGTCGGGCTAACATATGTCGGAACCATCGGCGAGAGAGAAGTAGGAAGGCATTGGTGGTATCACCTGATGCAGCGCTTCACTCGACAACGCGCAGTTGCATTTTGTTGGCGAAATAGAGTAATTCATGCTATTTCCCTTCCCCACTAGTTCCGACCTGCGATGTCGTGATTATAGAGGGACTGTTTGATCTGTATAAGAATGAATCTATATAGATATTTGAAGCCAGAAAATGAGATAGAAGTATGCTTCTTTATATAACGGTGTAACTAGACCTTCTGCGCATGCGCGAAAAGTTGTGATGGACAACGGTCGCATTCATGAGTAGTTTATTCTAAACAAGCTTGTACCCATAATGCATTGCGTTATACCATACCGGGTGATACTGGTTTGAAGGCATCAGTACAGTCCACTTATTAAAATATAGAAAGTTGTTACAGCATCTAGGTTTAATAACGAGTTCCATTTCTCATAGTGACTGAAATTTTATGAACCTCTCTAGCAAAAAAGGCCCTGGAAAAATTGTTGCCAGGATTTCTAGACTATTGTTTGAAGTGCGATACGGATACACACTAGGCTTATTCTGACAATAATTGTACAAAAATGTATAGCCATGTAATATATTCTAAATTTATATTTAATAAAATTTAAAATTTTTAAAAGTTCCACTAAAATCTTAAAATATGAAGTAAAAATTATCGTATAACATCATTTCTAGAAAGTTCAAACCCCAAAACTAATATTTACATTAATAGAAAAAATAAATTTCTCAACTTAAATCTAGCAAGGCGAACCCGCCAAATGTTAACCTCAGATTTGGTCCTAATTTTGTCAGTTGATAGTGGCGATCCAAGGAATCGGAGGAGGTACTTTTGTAAAATATTAACCATAGATGACCAGGCGTTAATTTTTTAGAACCCAATACAGGGTATTCCACGTAAGTGGTTCATTAAAAGTTTATGATGTTCTATTATTTACTTATATTTAAGATTTTGGCACCATTATCTATTCGATTGGAACTATAAATGTGAAATACTTTAACCAAAATATCACTTCCGGTTGACCGGAAGTGGACGTCAACTTTGTTATTTTAAATAGAATGATCTAATTTTTTGTTCATTTTTGGATTCTACGACCATAAATACCTCAGTTTTCATTAGCTATTCCTATAGCTACATGCTGCCGTTTTTGAGTTATTTAAGTTTTTCTTTTTTTTTTAATCATAATCATTTCATCATTGAGAAATTAATATTTCGGTTAATACTGCAAGTAGAGACTCCAAATTTGTTATGTTATGAATGTAGATTTAACTCTAAGAAACGGTAGGCACACTTCACATTCTAACATACAAGCTGTTCAAAACTGAGGAACAAAGTGACATATTTTCAAATGCAGAAAACTCAATTTTCTTAAATAGAACACCTGTATTTTAATTCGAAATTAGGAAGTAAATATCAGCCCCTATCATTTTATATCAGCATTCTCTATACCTATCTTTAATAGATTTTGGGATATGAGCGACTTTTTGTTAAACAGACTAACTAGCCCTATCCTTAAATGTTTGTAGCTGGCTCAGAATGGGAGAGATATTTGAGTGCTGCACAAATATAAATAAACAGCTACATCTAAGACCCCGCCAATGCGTACAATATTGCGAAAACACAGCTGCGTTGTGGTTCGTGCCGAACAAACAAGTTATGTATATATGCGTCATCGCTGTGCATTGAAATATTCCACGTGATTTACGGGCGCATGTAGTTTTTATACATAGGTGTGTTTTTCTTACTCGGTCAAAACAACTAGAGGATTTATACGGACAATCGGGTAACTTCCTATCGACACGTGTATGTGCGTGTGTTCGATAGGAACGCAGACCTCTTTGCTTTGCTCACAACGTTGGAAGTCTTTTAAATGATATAAAACTTATTTTAAATTCTGTCGCTAACTGGTCAAAACTAAATAAAATCGTAATAAATCAAAGCAAAACGTCCATAAAAATGCAACTTCACTGATACCTAATGATCCTTTCGAAAATTCCTTAATAGCTACTAGTACTTCGACCAAAATATTCGAGATTATTTTCGATTCAAATATGGAGTGGGGAGATCATGTTGATTATATCTGCAGTTAACTATCACGAACTTGTTATGCCATATACCATTTAAAACAAACAGTTTAAGTATTCTGCGTTCTATATAATATGCTGAGTTTTTTTCTAGACTTAGATATGGGGTACTTTACTGGGGCTCTTCCAGCAGAGCCCAAAGACGACACAAGATCTTTTTGTTATTTACTGCCTCCTGCACATAAAAAATCAATTTTTCAAAAAGTATCCAATTTATCGGTTGTAAGCTTTTCAATGTTCTACCAAATGATATAAAAGCAATAACACAATTTGGTAGATTTAAAAATCGTGTTAAAAATCTACTTTTAAACATAAATTGTTACTGTGTTGATGATTACTATAAACTTCCGTCAAAGTTATAAGTTATACAATTAATTGATTGCTGTTCGGCCCTACCTATTTAACTCTGTTAGTTTTGATTCTTTGCTTCCGTTGAAGTTTTCTCGTACTTATTGTTTACAGTGAAATAAAGTTATTAAAGTAAAGCTAAAAGTTAAATTTTTAAAGGCACCTCTTACAGAAAAAAATATATGCTACGCCTCCTTTAAGTGCAGACGCAATGAGGGATGGAATAAACGCATCAGTGTTGGAAATGATGCTGGAAATATTGGAGGGAGTGATTGAAAATACATCGCGAAGGCTGCAAGTATGAATTGAAATGAATGACTTTCAATTTCAATATTCATGGCAATAAAATAAACAAATAGAAATCTAGGTTGTTTGATGCTTTCTATTTGAATGTATAAATATTCAAATGCAATCAAAAAGTGTTCATTCCATTCTGATTTATATATATATCTATAAACGGTTACATGTTTTGATCGAAACTCGCCATCTTCAGGCTCTTGGAACGTCAATTTATTTTGCTACATTGACGTTATAAGAGTCTGAAAAAGACTAGTTTCGGCCGAAACATGTACCTGATTATAGGTAATAATAAATCAGAATGAAATAAACATTTGATTGCATTCAAATAAAAATCTAATTTTAGTACATGTAATTCTTTAATAAGTACAATTCCTGTATTGAATTGAAAAGTTGTGTTTTGCCATATATTACACTAAAATGAAAGTAAAAATACAACACTTCATACGATGGTTTTCAATGCACCCTTAATTACCGTGCAAATCAATCCACACTTATGTAACATAAAACAACGTTGCCACATGCAGGTTATTTTTTCCTGCGAACAGGAAGTAAAGTAGAACATTAGAATATTACAATTTCGATTAAGAAATATAGGAAAAACATCGCTATATATAATTCTTCCGCCAATTTGTACACACCCTGTATAATGTACTATCACTACTATCTGCCTTACACCGTGATCGTTTTAAATGTGACGGTGTTCTGTTCAACGAAGTTGCAGAATAGCCAAATGGCCTAGGGATTTGGTAAATACCATAGAGGTGCAAAAAATAAATTATAGCACTTACCTTATAGTACACATCCGGCACATATTGTTTGTCAGATGATTCACGAACGTATCCTAATTCAGGAGCGTCCTTCGTCGGCACCAAACAGTTGTCTCTAACCAGAGCCATGCATTGATTTGACACCTGATAGCCTTCCATGTGCACTTGATTGGTCTTATCACCTGTAAAATGAAACAATCAATTTTGATAGAATACTTAAAAAAAGGAAATGATAACGAGAACAAGTTCTCAATTTCTATTGAGTGGGTATTTTTGGTTTTATTTAGGGATAGATCGTAGTATCTGGCACATATAAAACTCACCAGTAACAATAACAGTAACGAATTTCGATCCGAAGTATCCAGTGGACGCGTACTTGCAAGGGTTCGGATGTTGGTTCTGGAAATACCCGGCCATGATGCACTCCTGCGCCGAAAGAAAGTGGGTGGATACATTCCTGGTGTGTTTCACAGTTCCCTTCTTTATATCTTCTGGCAGTAAGTCCGTAAATATCCATCCCACCTTGATCAGGCCTAAGGAGGACGCTAACTGATTGACGATGTCCTCGTGATTATCCGGAAGCAGACGTACCGAGTCCTTAGTACTTTCTTGATTCGGTTCGTATATGGCTACGACCTTCGCTCGAATACCTGAAATTTAAATTTATAATTTTCGATTTCAATCATCTCTGCAGGCTATTCTACAGAAGAGGCTCATAGAATTTTTCGAACATCTAGAAGGAAGTTGATTTTAAAACTCGCAGAATAGTCATGGGTAACTAGGATCTGTTCTGTGAAAATATTTGGAGCTTTATAGTAACACCATGTACATGGTGTTGATATCAACTTTCTTATTTTATATGAAATGACACAATTTTTACTGAACTAGTGAATTCATTGCAGCACTTGTGGCAAACGTGTCTTAAGATTTGCTATTCTTAAGCTGTTGTGTAGTTGTATATAGATAGTTGTCTGTTTGCTTTATAACATGCAGTTACGTAAAGAATTGACGAACAATTATTTTTTTTCTTTTAGAATGTAGACTTTCCAAATAAGTTAAAGTTTACAGAAGCCTTTTCTACTAATTTTATTGAAAAAAGCATTTTTTACCTTGTAATAAAATTGGAAGTGCTTTTTTAAGCATTTATATAAAAACACAAATATAAAATGCGAGATGAATAAATTCATGCTGTTCAATCAACAAAATAAAAATAAAAATGACGGTAATGAGGTGTTCCAAATTGTAAAACAAACTGATATGTGATTGCAGAAGTATATTGTAATGTATTGTCTTCTGAGATTTTGTTATCTGTGTGCTCTGAACAACAATAATTCAAGAGTAAAATTTCAATATCGCAAATCTTATATATTTAGATATATCTCATATTTCAGACAATGATGTTCGCTACAAGATCTGGTGTTCATGTACATAAGTTTAAGAAAGTTGTACTGTGCTGGTCATTTAGTATCAAGCAAGAACCGAAGCTGAACTAATTTGAATTGCAAAAAAAAAACGATTTATTGGTCAAAATGATTTTCTTTTTTAGTTTAAACCAATTAATTAATTTTTGTTATATTGTCATTCCTATTTTTAAACTAAAAAAAAAAAAAACAATGACTTTTGTTTACAATTGTAATGAGACAGTTGGCAATTACTTAATAATACGAAAAATGTATCAATAGCTTCGAATATTTGTTTTTTGGGTTTTCAAGCATTCATATGCAGATACCAGAGTCACCACAGATTCGTTGAAAAATGATTCCATAAATGGAGAGCTTTGGCTTGAAACTTAATTATTAATGTAAAATTATAGAAGAAAAGTTGATGCATACTTCAGACTTGCAAAATCCAAACCTCAAGATCAGTATTACTAATTAGCATAGGCAATTTTTATCTTGCGTAACATCCCAGAGACCTTTTTAAGTTTTTCCCACAAATACACAACATGACATACGCAACATTTATTGCTTCGTGTTTTATCAAATGTTATAGAAATAGGCTTTTAAATAGCAAATCATATCTTCCACATTTTTTTTAACATCATAAAAAGTTAAAATATAATTAGTAAATAAATTCATAAATAAAAATAAATCAATTGATTACTGTGATAAGTGTAATCTCACTTTTTCTAAAGAAAAAAAAAATACCCATGGTTTCAACTTGCCAACCTGCAAAATACTCTATGTAAAGTGACAGAAATTCAACAGTATTTCTGCACTACACATTTGGAAATATTTTAATAGTTTAAATAAGCAGATACATTTCAAGTTACACGATCTAAAAAACAAGAAAAATAAGAACAAAACACTTTAAGACTTTAAAGTGTATATGTAACTTGAAAAATATCTTGTTTTTATCATAATGAGTGGCTTATCTACACTCTAGTTTTACGCAAGTTATTTACTTTATGTTTGCATATAAGTATTTCCAAAAATGCCTAGAAAGTTACTGTTTACTGAATCAGAATCTATTTTTGAACAAAGTAATATTTTCAGGTTTTACATTTATCTTGGTATCCACTACTCTTAGTTAGGTGGCACTGTCAGGTATAATAAATTTTCGTTTAGCTTCAATCTTAATTTGGACATAAAAATTTGATAACTGTTATTATTATTTCGTTTTTATATGAACTTGGTTAGTTTTCTTGTATATAGTCACTGTACAAGGAAAAGGTGGTCTGCCTACAAATGCGCATGAGCCAATTTGTATAAATGACGTTTAGAAATAAGAAGTTAAGTCAGCAAAAAGTTAAGACAAGAAGTGCTTGTTGTCGGCACCTTTGATGTTTTTGCCGCCGCAAATATGGCTATGACGCTATTTTATTATTTTAGCACTAGGTACCTCAGTTGTCTTCCTGTTCTTTTACATCAATCTTAAAGGGTATGCGTCAGAGAGACGAGTACAGTCTGAACTCAAAATGGTCGCCATTTGGTTCGCTTGCTGCGTTAAATATGTGTAAGTTCATCTTTATGGAATTTGTTTAATAATAACGACATTAGCGTTATTATTAAACAATGTAACAAGAACCAAACAAAAATAACATTAAATTGAACTCCCAACGACCGTTAACATCAATATCATAATAGAATAATGACTGTAGTGCCCCGCTCTCTGTAAATTGACAGTGCTGTCAGAATGCCAAAGTCTTATCTCTTCACTTCTTAAGTTATGTCATTTGCACAGTGAACTCTATATTATATAGTCTACATAACTGCAACGGCTCCTGCCTATGGAAACATATTGCAGGCGTTGAGGCCGAGAAAAACAGAAGGATTGAGGGCAGTCTGTCACTGTCTGTCACATTTTAGACAATAGAAATTATGTATGAGATGGTATAAGAGCTTGAGGGCAATCTGTGACTGTCTGTCACATAGAAATTTATGTATAGTTTTTAGTTACCCAGGTAGCACAGTGACGTTTAATAAACGTTGATATCACGTATTAGACATCATATCGACGTCTAATAAACGTCATTTACGTCACTCTGCTACTGGGCATTTATATAGTTCAATGCATTTGCAAAATGTTTATGCTCTGTACCCTAATAGGTAACAGTAGGTTTGTAATGAGAAAAAATAAAGCAGATCACATTTACCTCAATAAAATACTACATTTCGTTTATCTATTACTTCATAAATTGCAAACGTAAAATATTTACAATTAAACAGGAGAGCGCACATATCTAGTGCTAAAATAATGAAGTACCGCCAAAGTTACTTCATGGCAATCTTTTTGACACGATATCAAAAGCGGCCACAATAAGGATTTTATCTACTATTCGCTGTTCTTACTACCAGTTCGAAAAAATCTAATGGCATAATTGATTAGGGCGCTTGTACATATTAAATGAAATAATGAATGAGTACTCACCTAAAGGCACGTCACTATATATTTCGTAAGTCCCATACAAAAAACCAATTCTTTGGTGACCAGTGGTGCGCCAATAATCTAAAAATTTCTCCACTAAATTCGTGTTTTCGAAAGTTACGTTATCCACGTGCCTGTAAACCTAAAGATGAAAAGTAAATATTATTCATGGAGTAAATCTTAAGAAAGCCTTATACGCACTTGTCTATTCAGTGTAATAGCATTGGGTTGACATTTCGAGCATATACCCTTTGGCCAAGGTGGATGATCTTTACAGCCGTTCTTTATGCGACAGGATATGTCTTCCAGCGCCAAAAATTTGCCTCGATCGACACCTGACGTCATCTTGCGAAGATATGAGTGGAAAGACAGATGTTTGATGTTATGTTCTTTCAAATAAGCTTCGTCATAAGGTTCTAATGCCGAACAGTGGAAACACCTCGAATTATTATTGTGTCGACATCTGAAATATTTATAATTTCATTAATAAATAAGTTTGGTGACTTAAACAATATTACGTTTGAATATTACAAATAAATAAACATCGAAAGGGTTAGGGAAAAGTTGTTTAGAGGCATTTAAAGGAGATAGCTACAATAATGTAAAAGTTAATATTTGCTTATGTCGATGACGTGGTTTCACTAGAGAGAAGTTAAAAAGATTAATGAGTGTTTGAGAAAGTATGGCACCAGCATTCAATAGAGAAAAACAGTATTTATATGATAGTAAATATAACAAAATCTTGAAGGTTCAAAAAGTACAGAGTTTAAAAGAGGTTGAAAGGTGGAGGTATCTGAGATTTAAGAATCAATAAGTGTAAGATTAATTTTTATAAGGCCTAAATCAATAAAAACTAGATTACATCAACCTATTGTATGAATCTTCTCTGGCAAATTGGAAAGCAGAAAAAGGATTATACATGACCGTTTTCTTATTATTTTTGTTTCAAGTTGTTCTACCACAGCAACATTGACCAAGTTTTCACAGATGCACATTTCACAAAAGGCTGGTGGCTGTGCTTAAAAGGATGACCCCCTTTATCTCAAGAATTTAACTTTTTTTAAGTATTAAATTATGACAGAAGTGTTAAAATGTTTTTAGTAAAAGTATTAGCCGAAAAAGTTACTTTCATGAGTTTCCAAGATTGATCAAACAGAAACGGAGATAAAAAATAGAGTAGTTTGAGGGTTAATGGCTTGTAACAACGTCTCTGGCAATTGTGGGAGGCCGAAACTTGGCACAAGTCGTCGTCTTGATAAAGTACAACTTTTACATGGGTATTTAATACCATACTTTTGTAGGCTTGCTTGTAGAAACACTTTTAATAGAAAAAAAAGCTTCATAGAAATTGAAAACACTTATGCCGGTGTTTAAATTTTCACAGTTAACATGTAGTTAACTTTAGAGTATGTGCAAAGATATTTTCCATTTTCAAGTGGAATTTTGATGATCAAGGTCATATTATCACCAAAGAAAATTAAAAAAATAATAATGTAATTTTTCGAAATTATAATTTACAATAGCTTATAAAATTACTAATAATTGCTGCATTTTTCTTTGCAATACTTTCATTCATTGTTTTTATATTTTTAACTATATATGTGTTTGTATAAACAAAAGTAAATTTTAATGCGACAGTGAATGTTTTATGAGCAAAATGTATTTTCATTTGTAAATATTCACTATATTACTTAATTATATTACTTTTGCCTTTTATTGAGTATATCAGTCGCAGTATTTCCATCCACAATTAACAACATATTATAAGTTTGGCGTCAAAGATTATTATATTTACTATTAAAAAAGATGTGAGAAAAATGTTTTGCAAATTTACGGATAATTCTAAAGATTACAATAACAGTGAATTCACATATATATTTTTTTGCATATTTCATATTTAGGGAATGTTTAGTGCATATAAATTCACACTCTCAATTACAAATAAGAATTTAGAAGAAAATTGTTGATAAAATTATCAATCTACCATCTTTTAGACTATAAAGAATTTGTTGTCAAGTACTTATAAGTGCACTTACAATTTTGGATCACGCTGCCGCTCAATTTTACCATCAAGTTTAGCTAATTGCTGATCGACTTCATCTTCTTGTATACTAGATAATGACTTATTACTTGTTACTAAATTACTGGAACTTGGTCTTGATTGTACCGTATTGCCAATGTTCCCACTGCTAACACCACTTGTTGATGCTGCCCGATCAGATAGTATTGGTTCTCCAGATGGTGTTGCCTAAAAATATGTTCACGATATTCAATAAAATTTTGCAATGCCTACACTTACTCATTAACTAAATATTAGGTATTATAATTAAACAATAACATATAAAAAATTCCTTTATACAATATACATACACTGTACTTTTCAGGAAATAAATTAGCTCCATTTACCGATTGCAAATATAACATATCGCCATGTTTAACTCCTAAACCCCTCAGTGTCTTTGATTTACTGCTAACTATTTCACATTTTTGATTTCTTTCTCTGTACAGAGAAAAATCATAAGAATTCAATTCGAACGCTGAATAAACTTGCTCAAACAACTGACATGTTGACGAAGATGCACTTATTTCAATTCGCTTAGTTCCTTCGGGGGATTGTATGCGAAGCACCTGCAAAGAAGACATACCATTTGATTCAGATTATTAATTTTAAATATCATGTAACAGGCAAATGTCTATGTCATCTCTTAATAGGGACATTTAACTGTCTAGGTTATCTGTGGAAAATTATTATAAAATGGTTGTTAATGAAAATATGATTCTAATTTAGTTTAGTTTTTGGTTTTATTGAACGGTAATAGTTTTTCATTCTTACAATTCCTTTTCCTTTAGACATCCTGTACAAAGACCATTTATTAAACACAATTTTTCAATGACTACAAGTCAAAACTTCAAACAGTGACGTTTGCTGTTAAGGGTTGGTAATTAGCCAGTTGTTCAAATTGGTGTATTAGCGGCCTCTAGCGGCTAGTGTGAAATTCATTTATGAAAAATATAGAAAATGTAATAAAAAATAAAAGCTAGACAAAAAAGTCGAGAAGTACACACATGCTTTAGATAGTATACACATTAATTAACTAATTTATTATGTTTCGGTCTTGTTTATATTTTGGGGAATTTCCAAGCTGAGTTAATATAAACCACATGAGTTCTTACGTGTATGTTTTTTCATTTCTATATTTGCAAACTCTCAACATTTTTTTGAATGTTTTTTTTCTGTTTTTTTTTTGAATATTCTTTTATTCAGAACTACCGTTCTGTTTTCACATTAAACACTTGAATTTAAAAATGTTTATATTTAATTGCTTACGATTGATAAAATATTTTGCTCTGTAAGCATATGACTTGCAAACGCATTGTGAAAATATATACATATATGACCAAACAATTTTTTATTTTCCCCCTACATCTTCAAGGTGTTCATACCAAATGATGGATGTAGTATCTTAAAAGGCTAGTATTAAAATTCGTGCGTTATTGTATTTTTATGTCGCGGTTACAAAATATACCTAAAATATCGTGGGCATCCACCAAAAAATTTAGTCGTTGCGAGTTTTTATTACAGTGCTATTTTTATTTTATTTCAAATTACGTGTTGTAAATATTTCCTTTTTTTTATTTCATTTGAAGTAATTGCAAATTACAAACTATTTTTGTGAAGAAATATCCGCTCCGCGCGGATTACATGGTTGCGCTAATACTTTCAGGTAAATGCGTTTAGACTGTGCTTTAACCAAAAATAGATTTCGGCGCCGCTCGAAAAAGGTACACGTATAATAATTAGTTTCAATGAACATGCATTTCTACCGTCTAAGCGTAATCAATTTTTGAGAAAATTATGGCATTTTACCAACACAAAATTTCATTTGTTCTACAGAAATCTAGTGCGTTAGTGAGTATTCAGTGAGTGCTTCTGATTCATTTTTATTTTTCAACACAAGAATTGAATCATCATCTTCCAAAATATACGTAAACGTCTGAGGAAATATTATGGATAAATTCTAGTTTTAAAATAACGCCAAAGGAATTTCACTTGAGGAATTTCTTCGTCCAACTTGGGATTATTCAGCGTGCGTTGATTACCGCACTGACTGTACTCATTTGAATTACTATACTTTTGGATTCAATTATAAGGAAACATGACGAGTAAGGTAGAATTATACGTATATGATTTATCCAGAGGCATGGCAGCTTCAATATCGCCAATGTTAATAGGTAAACATATAATTTAACGTGATTTAACAATTTTATAGTAATATGGAGGTTATGTTTTCTAAAAAAATGTTTTCTTTAAAGGTAAAAGAATTGATGGAATTTGGCATACATCAATAGTCGTGTATGAAAGGGAATACTTTTTCGGCTCAGGAGGAGTGGAAAGTTGTGTTCCTGTAAGTATCAAGAAAATTAAGTGTAATTATAATTAACAGTGAATTTTAAAAAACCTCTAACTTTCCTGAGTTAATTTACTACGTTGTTGATTTTTGGCAAAGGTAGCCAGCATACAAATTTGATAGTTATTAATAGATTAGTTTAATGCCTAAAGTAAGAATGTTGCGTGTTGCTTGTTTACCAACTTGGCATGCTGTCAAACACTTCGGGAATTTGTCATAAAGTTATATTAATGTTGGCCATTTATAAAGAGGTATTTGTATTAGAAACAGGAAGTAACATTTAAGGTATACAGGTTGGTTACTTTTTCATAGATACATTATTGCTAACTTGGAACGTTTTAATTATATCTGGCTTGTATTGCTAGTAATTTTGTTAAAAAGATACTGAAAACAAGTTAAAAAGGAAGTTACCACAAGATTTTTTGTAGAAACATATAGGAAAAGAAAGAAGACATTTAAAAAAATTATTTTACCGATTCTTCAAAGTCTGAATGGTGTATTGTAAATTTAGTTGCAATAGATCTTCTTCGTATTTTCAAAGCTGAAAGTACTAGTTATAAATCAAAAAGAAGAAAAATCCATACCCACTTTTTTGTAGAAAAAGACACCTATTTGATAATTTAGTGAATTTTTTCTTTCAATTTAATTTTTTTTTAAGAAATTAAATGAACAATTATTATCGATAATTTATTTTCAGAATTAAAGAATGTGTGTCTGTTTACGATGAAATATTTATTGACAGTCATTTTAACGATGAACCATAACTACAAATTATCACCTTGACAACACTCAAAAAAGTTGTTGAGTATTCCCTGAAATAATGATATTCAGAGCATTTATATTAATTAGTTTGTTCGCGTCGCATGAACTATTTGCACTATTATGCACTTTAAGAACTTTTGTGTGCAAAAGTGCATAATAGTGCAAATAGTTCATGCGACGCGAACAAACTTTATGTTTTTACAACTATATTAAAGTTTTTATATATTAAAAAAAACGATAGACAATTTAATATATTTCAAACGGTTCCGAATATATATACAGTCAAAAGTTATATGTATCAAAACTCAAGTTACAGAAAATAGCATAAAAAACACGTTTTATTAAAGTATTTAGCAATCATCTTTTAAACTTCAAAATCGTGCTTTAAACGTATCTCATGAAAACAGTTTTTTTTTAAGTTATCCGTTTTAGATATATATAACTTTTATGTAATTTAATGGGCAGTATATTTTATAACTATATAGGGCAAACACAAGCAAATAGGCTATTAAGATGTTATATATAATTTAGTTTTCATAAATAAAGTGTGTTTGGGAGTGACGTGACTTTTAGTTATTTTTGAAAGATGTTAAAATTACAGAACATATATATTTAGAAATACGTGCAAACTGCGTGCATACATATAGATGTTTCCTATGTAATTAAAATATTCAGCTAATTTTAAATATTATGCGTGGATTTTTTTTTCAAGGCACAATGGAATGTGCGTATAGAAAAAGCACATTTTCAAAAAGGACCCGTATGATGAAATAGTTCAATAGTTATGTCTAATTATAAGTAGTCTTGCCATTGTATTTATTTCTAGGTATATTTAATTTAATTTTTAATACTATATATTTTTATGATAAAATATTGGACTTATAAGAAAATGTAAATTTAATGGCTCTATATTTATTGCATTGATTGTTGCGATTCTGGACACGATATTATGACTATACTTTAGAAAAGGATGTTTATCTATTATGTTCTCAAGCCATATATGAAAGAAGATAAAAGTGAAAAAGAAAATTTACAAAATATGTTTAGAAAATGTCTCCATACTAATAAGTTTTGGTTTGTTATCTACGGCTTTACGAACATCTCACTTATCGAAATTTTCCTTAAAGAAAATAATTCGGTTATTTTTAGACCGAAGGTTTTAAAAAATATTTTAAAAGCTTTGCGAAAATATAAGACAAAAACTGTTAATGTCTATTAAGATAAAGTAAATTGCGATTTTTTTTAAGTTTATGATACGTACGCATTAAGAATTATTTGTTTAAAATTAGATATTCTTTGAAAATATATAGCAATATACTGGATCTTTGGATTTTTTTTATATTTCAATAAAAATACATTCTATGTTATATGTCTTATATGTGGATTAATTAGTATAATTTTGTAAAATATTAAATTCGGTACTTGTCAATTTAATATGACATTTATTCAAATTTAAATTGACACTTGGTTGTCGCAATCTTGCCAACCCAAGGGTAAAGATTTTTCTCAGAGAGGTCAAATATAGGAAGTAGCAGTAGCGTCACTCGCCGCCATTACCGTTTTTTGGACGCCATTATTTTGGTTTCCATCAGAACTGGGTAATTACATATACTTAAAAATAATTACAATTACAAAGTACTTTTAAAAAATGGAACTAATTATAATTACAAAAAGTACATGTCTTAAAAAAGGAATTATATGCATTTAATTACAATTACAATGAAAATGGAATTATTAATACTTTTATAATTTCTTGTTGGATAAAAAAAAATACTTATGACAGATTTCGAGGAGCCGTTGCGTTTAATTTTTTTAAATAATTAATAGTGTTCAACTACCTAAATGAATTAAATCCTGGTACAAATATACCAGATATGATTTTATTAGGTACCTGTTAATTAAAATTTTTAATATGTAAGTACGAAATATTTAATGAATAACAACAAATAGAGTAATTTATAAAAAATGAAATAGACAAGTTAATAGTACTAAAACGTGTGAGCTTTCAAAAGTTTATTAACTTGGAACAAAAAAATTACTTCAGTACAAAAGTTTGTGTACTTTTATATTATAATCATACCACACAAAGCAAGTATCATTAGTTTAGGGTCGCTTGATCAAAAATATAAAATAATTAAGTGTTTAATTTATGGTTTTGACCTTATGAAGTGATGACCATTGAAAAATAGTAGTTTTCTTAAACAATTGATCTCCAAACCTGAGAAACAAAAAAGTTATAGTATCGGTTTTACATCAAACATTTTCTTTAGATTCGGTAATTAACTCTCGTTAAAAAGTGTTTAATATCTTGTGGTCCTGAAATCAATACTTTGCAAACTACGGATATTTTATAAAAGTTAACAAAAATGATAAAAATGATTTTGAAAATATCATAACTTGAAAAGGTATAGGGCTATTAGGACAGCAAGGTATCAGATATTTTTTAAATAGGATGACCTACAGAAGGTTAAAAAAATATGTAAAACTAAACTATTAATATTTTCGTAAACTTATGACACTCGAATTGCGAGGTCTAATTATTATTATTCACAATATATTTATATTATTACTTTTCATTATAACCAGTTTTTCAAAATTACTGTCTGAGAGCGCATTCCTTCTCGGAGCGTTGACTATTGTTGCAAAGGAGAATAATCTCTCTACGGACCTAGAAGAGGAAAGTGCTGTGTTAAATTTAAAAAAAAACTTTTTACTAACGGATAACTAACATCGTAATATTTTTTCTTAAATTATTTAAGTACTGTAACACTTTCAAGTGTACCCTATTTTTGTTTTCAACAGAAGGTGTTACATCTTCGTTGAAATCGAAGAAATCTTCGTTTGCAATATCTTTGGTTAGTTGTGTAGCATTAGAAATAGTTTGTAAATCTTGCTGGAATAGTTCACATTCTATTATTAAAAGCGATACTATATACTATATTTCCACCATATTTAATGTTTTTGCCTTTAATTTATTTAATTTATTATGGAGTGAAATTATGCTAGGCAAAAGAGAACCATAAAATATATTGGTTTCAGTCTAGGTAGAGTACTTCGTTGTCGGTAAACGATAACAGCTGTAATTTTTGAAAAAGTGTAGGTAGTTTTTTTTCTGAAATTATTTGATTTATACTGTCATATAGTGAGCTCCACTAAAGTAATTGTACTTATAAATGTATAGTTACTTGAAATTTAAAAAAGTAATTGTAATTAGATAAAGTAATTGTAATTAGAGAATTTGAATAATATAATTACAAATTCCAATTCCAACACAAATTTTGCTGCAATTACAATTCCAAATTACTTCAATAAAGAAAAAGTACTTAAATACAATTATAAATTATACGAAAAAAAGTAATTGTAATTTATAATTACTTTTTAAGTAGGAATTACCCAGCTCTGGTATATACAACAGTAACTCTAATCAAACATTATTTCCAAGTCCAACAGTCTAGTGGTCTACAATGACAGCATTGACAGAATTGGTTAAATATAGTGACTTTTGTAGCCAACCGCTTACAGCTGAATCAGCTGGATTCCGCCATATTGTGTCCAAGGAAGATTTTTTTCTCTCTAACACATAGGCGCAATGAATTGCGGTACTTTATATATCTAGTGACTTTACAGAGGTCCGGTAAGTAGCGACAGTAGTGAACACGTGCAACTCATGATTTGACAGGTCGTAGAAAACAAACTGTCAAAGTCATTAAGTAGGCCGTGATTTTTATGATCTCCAAGGATATTCCACATTTAGCATTACATTTAAAAAAAGAAAAACAGGGGAAACAGAAAATACTTTTTAAAATAATAGAAGCTATTTGAGTATTTTCATCAAACAGAAATACAAATATAATTATATGTTATTAAGTGTAAGATTAACATAAAAATAAATCAAATAGATTTAATTTATAGTATAGCATAGAGTAGCACAAATAGCTTGGCCGGCCAATCTCATATGCACAAACGATTTTTTATCGGCCAAGCTATTTACGGTTCGTACACAATGGTTAAATTGATAACATGCCTAAGATAATTCACGAAAGTTTACGCGTAGATTTACTACGGCATTCCATGGCACAAAAAAAATATATCAAGTCTATTTTCGTGCGGTTCGCACTATTTTTTTCACTTCAATTCATTTTTTACTCTTGTTATTCCAGTCTTATTTATAAGCTCGCATGAGTCGCAGGTTACGTCCGCTAGGTGGCACTTACGGCTTCTTTAGCGGGATTTACAGTGGGATATAAAATCTAACGCGCGATCCTTGCCGCCCAGGTCTAAATTTGGAATGGTCTATAATTAAAGTTACACTTTTACTGTTTCGAGTTTGTAGTCGGGTGTCAGGCCGGCTTACATATTACTTTTCTTTCCGCCGCATTTGCGCCGAATATTTATTTCGCCTATTTTGTAAATCGCAAGTTACACGTGCGTCGTGCAGCAGTGTGTTGTAATTGGCGGTGTTTTCTTTAACCGTAAGTGATATATGACCGATAAATTCCAACGTGTAATAGGTGCGTTGATGAAAAGCGTCTTCTATGTGGAAGTCTTGCTTAACATTTCAATCAGGGGTGCAGTAATTACGCTCGCCGGTTTGGGTTGATTTGTTTCTGGACGCTATTAAAAGTGAAATATACCGTCTTGTTGGTGTTAGGTGCACGAAGCTATGCTCTTTGGTGCATTAAAGTTCGCGTACTTCGTCCTATTTTTAAACAGCACGTGGTAATGTGCTTAAACATTAATTCTATAACTTCTGTGTGCTTCCGGGTGTTTTAATTTTAGAAAAAAAACTGAAAACTGTGTGTATCTGGTTCAAAATTCCGGTTAGAGTATTCGTATTATTTAAAAAAAGTGTTTATAATAATTACTTTGATCAAATTGCCCATGCCGTTTACTGTTCATGAAATATATGCGTCTTTAATTAGAAATGAATAAAGAGATTTGCTTCTTCTAAATAGTAGCTATGACTCGTCTTTCTGCAAATTTTAGTACGTTTTAAATATCTTGAATATGAAATGACTTTTTGAATTTTTGGCTACAGTTATGTAGCATTCATTCTAAATTTATTTTTTTGGTATTTATATTCAAGTATATTTTTTTTAAAAAACTTGGAAGATTCACCCTACAATTTATCATAAAATATAATAATTCTGTACTGTGGACTATACAGATTAGAAGCAATTTATTCGATCAATCTGCATTTGATATGATTAAAAACAATATCAATAAGTGAAAAACGGAAGAGAAAAAAAAATCGTATACCAAATCCTATTTATTGCAATATTTTATTGCTACATGTTTCGGTCTAAATAACCATCATCAGGCAATAAACGTCAATTTTTAAAGTCCTCTGGGACTCCATACATTAATATCAATAAGGGTATACATAAAATACTGTTTTAAAATTAGATGATTATATTTATAACATGATGCCGTCTTATTTACATATACCTTAAAATAATAAAAAAAAAATTGGAACTTAAAAAACTCAATTATGTATTGTTTTTAAAGAGTAGTGCGGCAGTGAATCTATGTTAGTAAAATTGTAAAGTTTTGACAGGAAATGGTTTATTTATGATTTCAAGGAGCCTGCGTCGTAATGATGTTTACAAATTATGTATATAATTTGGAATTACTGGAATTGCTTGTCAAGCTTTTAGCATTGCTTCCTTTAGTTGAGATTGATTACCAAGTTATCGCCTATTAATATACATTTTGCGTAGGAGCCACCCCCAAACGTGTTCTATAATGTTGAATGTCTAGTGATAATGCCGCCCAGAGTAATTATGTTATTCTTGAATCAAAAAAATTGTTGTTCGACAATACGAGTATTGCCAGAGGGTACAATTTTTCTGCTGGAATGAAATTGGGCGCACTGATTTTTCCTCTATCTTGACTTTTCTAATGATTCTGCTTACTCTACAACATTCAGTTACCCTTCATCAAATACAATATCGATTGTCCGGCTGTATGAAATTGCACTCTGCACCATAGCTTTTCCACTTTCCAGTTTTTTGCATAAATCTTGCCAAAGGATATCCGTGGACACCATAAAGGCTAAAACGCTCTTCATCACTTAAAATAACTTTTTGTCACGTTTTCCACTACTTAGACGATTATTATACAGCTATTCCACGTAAGTGGTTCATTAAAAGTTTATGATATTCTATTATTTATTTATATTGGAGATTTTTTGATTCTACGACCATAAATACGTCAGTCTTCATTAGCTATTCCTATAGCTACCTGTTGCCGTTTTTGAGTTATTTAAGTTTTTTTTTTTTTTTAGTAATAATCATTGCATTATTATGAAATTAATATCTCGGTTAATACTGCAAGTAGAGACTCCAGATTTGCTATGTTATGAATGTAGATATTACTCTAAGAAACGGTGTGCACACTTCACAGTCTAACATACAGAGTGTTCAAAACTAAGAAACAAAGTGACATAATGCAGAAAACTCCATTTTTTATATAGAACACCCTGTATTTTAATTCAAAATTAAGAGGTAAATATCATCCCCCATCATTCTATTCATCATTATGTTTAATAAATTTTGAGATATAAGCGCCTTTTTGTTGAAACAGACTAACTAGCCCTATCTTTAAATGTTTGCAGCTGGCTCTGAATGGGATTAATGTCAAATTCATTTGTTATTGTATGAGTGAACATACGAGAATGTCGCTGTTCGAATAGTCGTTTCTATTAATATTAGGTTGTACAAAAGTGTAATTACGATGACATACATAAACACTTATGGTTAGTCAGTTGACTCATACAATAATAAATGAATTTGACATTACTCCCATTCAAAGCCAGCTACAAACATTTAAAGATAGGGCTAGTTAGTCTGTTTAACAAAAAGTCGTTTATATCTCAAAATCTATAAAAGACAGGTATAGGGAATGTCGATATAAAATGATAGAGGGTGATATTTACTTCCTAATTTCGAATTAAAATACATGGTGTTCTATTTAAAGAAAATGAGTTTTCTGCATTTGAAAATATGTCACTTGTTTCTCAGTTTTGAACACTCTGTATGTTAGAATGTGAAGTGTGCAAACCGTCTCTTAGAGTTATATCTACATTCACAACATAGCAAATCTAGAGTCTCTACTTGCAGTATTAACCGAGATATTAATGTCTGAATGATGCAATGATTATTACTAAAGAAAAAGAAAAACTTAAATAACTCAAAAACGGCAAGAGGTAGCTATAGGAATAGCTCATGAAGATTGACGTATTTATGGTCGTAGAATCCATGAATGAGTAAAAAATTATATCATTCTATTTAAAATAACAAAGTCTATTTCCGATCAACCGGAAGTGATATTTTGGTTAAAGTATTTCATATTTATAGTTCCAATCGAACAGATAACTGTGCCAAAATCTCAAATATAAGTAAATCATAGAACATCATAAAGTTTTAATGAACAACTTACGTGGAATATTCTCTATTATGGTAATATAAGACCGGCTTTAATAATGCAAATAAGCAACTTGTGTTGTGCTAAGGATTACCGATTACCTAATCGAATTGTCTATATATAAAGAGAATAAAAAGTTTTTTGGCCTAACAAATATTAATTGCAAGTTTTCAAAATCGAGGTATTGAAAATACGAAACAGCTCTAAACTTTTTACCGCAAAACTTCGCTGAGCTATTCAGTTTTACTATCGATAGTGATAGTTTTTTTTTATTATTAGTAAAACCAGTCCAGTACGCTGAAATTTCGTGGTTAAAAAAATTTGAAGTGTTTAGTGTAACGAAAACTATAACATGTATTTAAGGCTGTCATATTGTTAATTTATTTTTAAATTATTTCAATTTTTACCAATTTGCGTTAATTCTTATAGCGTTCCATTTCCATTGTTTTTCTGTTACAGGGAACAACAGCACTTGGTTCTCCATTAGAAGTAATTGTTTTAGGTCATACACAAGTTCCTTATCCAGTATTCTTCGATTATTTGAATGGATTAAGTGAAAGCGCGTACGCGTAAGTATCTTTTTCGCTAATTTTATCTTATATAGTTAATCTTAAAAGCCAAATTCATTAAAAAGAAATATTTTTATTAAAACGGTGGAGTAACTTGGAATTATAGACTAGTTATGGTAAAATGGTAGCAACGACCTTTCATTTACTGTGGTAGTTTAGAATTTTATGGTCAACGTTTAATCTTCCTCACACTCTTGATCTTGTGTAAATGGATCATTTCCTTTTCCTTTTCTTTTTCTGTTCATTAATTTTTTTTTTTTAACAAGTTTTTAGTATTTTTGTTCATTTTATCACTTTTCTATATCTTATTCTTCATTTGTTAATTTTCTCTTCCAGCTTCGTATACGTTTGTTACAAGCATTTCTTATTTTCTTGAATTCTTTTTTGCCTTCGTATGATTTGAATAAAGCAATTTCAATCTAGCCTTAACCTTCTCTTCTAGTTTTGTTCGACATTCTGTATTAAAACATTTTTTTTTTCGTTATTATTCCCATCTCTTCGTATTGTTTTCTGCTGTTTGCTCTATACATTCTTTTATTGTTTTCCATTGCTTGGCTACATTTTCCTTTACTTTTCCTCTTTTTTCGCCCATCCACAGTTTACCGAAGATTGTTTCTTCCTGTTTATTTGCGTATAATATTTGTTTTGGAATATCCATGTTATTTTATGTTATTTTTTTCCGGACACATTATAGAAATATTTTTGAATTATGCAGAAATGTGTTCTGTGGAATTCGTCTACTGTAGAAGATATGTAGTTATAATAACTACAAATACTAATATTAAAAAAAAAAGTTATTGCGCATAGATTTTAAAATTCAATATGAAGTCCTATCAATGCGTCCAGACTTTTTTGTCAATCTTGGTATGCAACTATGCATTAATATTCTCATTACTCTACGCATTTGCGGTACTATGGTAATAATGTTATTTTTTCCAGTGCTTCTGACTATAATATATTTTGCAATAATTGCAACGTCTTTTCTAACGAAGTAAGTAATTACTTGTGTGGCGTGGACATACCTGAATATATTTTAGACCAGCCCTCTGAAATACTTCATACAAAATTAGCGTCTGGGATAAGAAAAATGATTCAAAAGTTAGAAAAAAGCGCGAGACCTTTCATTGAGGAAAAACTTCTTCGTAGAACGAATCAGACGATGAAGATTAAAAATCCTCCGAAGTTGTTAAATTAAGCTTAAAATAAATTTTATAAAATTGTTTAATACTAGATTTTTTTTACCTTTATACAGGGTGATCTAAGTTCTTTGCGTTATTTTCAATTATGCGACGTGGATGAAATTGATAAATTAAGCAGATTAACGATTAATCGGATATGGCATTTTCTTGTCAGTTATCTCTGTGTGTGGAAAATAGAAAAAAAAAATAATCTCGTAAATTATACTTACGGGATTATTGTATTAAGTTTAGTTTCTATTCATTCATATAAGGTGCAAAATTGTACAGAACACGTTCATAGATACAAAAAAAAATACACTATTACATGAAAAAAATAAAAAAAATTATATCGGGTGTTGTAGACCACTCATCCACTATCCACGTAAATCATAAAAATGATTTCGAAAATTTTGGTGAGAATTTTCGTAAGAAATTTTGTCGCGACACTTTCAGGTCGTTTTACACAGGAATAAGGTTACTTCCATTTGCACTTCTAAGTTGTAACCTAAATCTAAACAATTATGATCCAAATGTTTAACCATAATCAAATAACAATTTAATTTAACAAATGCGCCTGCTTATAACAACAAATATCGTGAAAATTCCGGTTAAAATTTATTCCTGTGTAAAACGACCTGAAAGTGTCGCGACAAAAATTCTTACGAAAATTGTCACCAAAATTTCCGGTATGAATTTTGTTATAATTTACGTAAGAATTCTCGTACGTGTAAAACGGCTCTAACACTTAAAGTGCAATACCTTTTGTGATTATTGGGACCCGTTTTTTAATAGTTGCATTTAACAAAGGTTGTCTCATGAAATATATCCTATCCTTCCTATTATCTGACATTTCTAAATTATTAAGTATTATCTTTTCCATTGCATATAAACAAATGATTCTTTCCTTTGCAATATGTATGTCGATCATTGTAACAGCGAACCAGCATTGGGAAAATTAAATTCTAATGATAAAGTCAGATAACCTTGCTTTGATGATTTTCATACTTGTCATATTCATAGCTCACTATAAAAAAAACGTAATAATAATTAATATATTGAAAACGCCTATGAATAGATATAACAATCCTTAATTAATAAACTATTATATATTATAATTTCTAACTTTTGAATTCGCCCTTTCTGTGCTATGTTTTTTTTTTGATTGGATAGTAGTTTATGACGTAATACTTTCGCGCAGCTTAAGATCCATCCGATTTGGCGAGTACTCTAATAAGAAATAAAGAACAGGTTTTTTGACAGTAGTCGTTCGTTAGAAGTTTCTGTGGTTAGAAAAAACTTAGAATTATGAATTCTTGGAGTACCTACATAGTTAGTCCACTTCCGGTTATACCGGAAGTCGCCATTAACTCCCTTATTTTAAATGGAACACCCGGTATGTTATCTCATTTTTGGATTCCTAACAAAATTTCATGATATGTTCCATCTAGTTTCCCTATACCTATTTTCATTTGTTTCTGAGATATCATGACTATTTTGAAAATTTTGAAATATGTAGCCTTATTTTCAATACTGCGCCTTTTACCCAAGTGTGGTAAGCGCTTATTCTAGTGTGGATGAAATCACAAGAATGGTACTTTCGAAATCCACCAATTACATCATCTCCAAAGTTGAAAAAATTCAATTTTTGAAATGTGACCGAAATGCATAATTTAATTCTGTATCTATTCGCTATGCCTTTCTTTATTGCTGTTTCCAACGGTTTTCTTGTTATTCCATATTTTCTATTTTCATGTGGGTTTTGGCAGAAACCGGAACATTGTTTATTTCGCGAAACAAAAACAATATGGACCATGGTCATATATACCCTTTACGAATATTCTTAAAACATTCTAGGAATATAATAATAAATTAATTAGTCTAACCAAAAGTAAGTTATGTTCTTCCCCTCTGCTATCATTATTCAGAACTATATAGATAAGGATCCCCGTACCTCTATTAGACTTTTAATCGTTATTTAAAGTATATATATATATATATATTGCGATAATACTTACCAATATAATTTCAGCAAGAGAGTATAAACTGCAAAAGATAGTTAATGTACCGTATTTCACAACTTTATTCTTACAAATATGTGAAAACCAACTACCTTATTAATTATTTGAGATTACGATCACATATCTGTACAAAATCAGATATAAATATTATATGTAAATATGTACTGGCGTATGTGACAGCATATCCAGCTAAACCCGAGTCAACCCCAAACACTAGATACATCGTGAATTACCAGCATTGCAAAAATCGGGAATGGGGACGTAATATCTATCGCTTGAATAGGTGAATACGCACATAAGCAGTAGTCAAATAGGAGCTGCAAATTTATTAGGCGGACGTATTCATGCCATTATGTATTATACCTACTTATTGGAGTATTGATGATTTGTTATAATTAGTTATGTCGTGTATTGATTGTACATTTTTATTTAAGCACTTGTTTGGCTGGGACCAATATTGTTTCCCAGAAATGCAACTTACATTTGAAAAAAAAAAATGAATTTTATAAGGCTGAAAGTTTCCAATTGGACGATCAGCTTATGAACACTGTATCAAACTTTGTGGTACTTCTATAGAATTTGGTATACACGACTTTGTTTCTTGTGCCATAGTAATTTGCAATCATTATCTTTAATGACTTGTGAAATGCAAAATATCAAATGCGATGTAAATGTCAAAATTTTGACAAAATTACAAATATCTCAAAAGCGGTTGAATTTAGAGATAGACAACTTTCATAAAAATTGCATCAATATACAGTATTAAGGTAAACAAAGCACATAATTTTATTCAAAATAAGAAACTTGTTGTCGACTTCCGGTGTAACGGGACGTTCCGGAAATTAGAAATATTTTTAAATGATTCTTGTTATTGGTTTGTTATTATTTTTTGTTTACCTATTAGTCTAGTTGAAATAGGTCCCGAGAGAATAATAGTGAACGAGTGATCTGATGAAGCAGTCCGTACTAAAAACAGTGGAGACCTCTTCTATACTGTCGGTCTACAGTAAACTTCTCCTAAACCTCTCACCACAAACTGCACTAAACTGAACTAAATAACTACACTAAAACTACCCTAATTTATACCTAAGAAAGGTCATGGTATAATGATCACGGTCATGGCTGACTGCCGTCATGCTTAACTAGTCACTAATCCTAACTCCGCCTAATTTACTACTTAATAAACCGTAAAGACAAGAATTTAATGGTCCTAAATCTGAATTCATTAAAATATGTTTGTTTTTATATATTTCCATACTTATCTACAGAACGATATAATAAAGAACTTAAAGAAATTATTTAAAATCGCTGCATTTAATGGGTTCTCAGAAGACGTTGTATATAACACCATTAGAAAACATAAAAACAAAATAAGAATTAAAAATAGAGCGAGTACTTTAGAAATTAGTGACAAGAAGAATAAGAAATATGTTAAATTACCATTTTATCCAAGTTACACGAAAGGTCTACAAAAAAAATTCTCGAAATTCAATCTTGACATAGTTACTACTTCAAATAACAGTCTTAAAAATATTTTAGGTGATCCTAAAGATCAAGTAGATAATTTGGACAAATCAGGTATTTATAAAATATCTTGTAAAGATTGTGATCATGTATATATTGGGCAAACTAAAAGATCAATTCAAACGCGTTACAAGGAGCATTTGGCTCATCTTAAATTTAGAAGGTTTGACAAATCTAGTGTAGCCCTACATATGCTTGAACAAAACCATAAAGTTGACAATATAAAGTTAGTTAAAAACGTAAATAACTATGTGCAATTAAATTGTTTTGAAATGGACATGGAAATATATAAAAACAAATATATTTTAATGAATTCAGATTTAGGACCATTAAATTCTTGTCTTTACGGTTTATTAAGTAGTAAATTAGGCGGAGTTAGGATTAGTGACTAGTTAAGCATGACGGCAGTCTGCCATGACCGTGATCATTGTACCATGACCTTTTTTAGGTATAAATTAGGGTAGTTTTAGTGTAGTTATTTAGTTCAGTTTAGTGCAGTTTGTGGTGAGGGGTTTAGGAGAAGTTTACAGTATTACCAGTACCATAGTTTGGAGTATTTTTGTTGTCGGTCTACAATTAAAGAGGTCCCCTATAAAAAGAATAGTTACGTAATATTAGTTCTAGCTTCTGTTTAAATTTTAGATTATTCAAAAGACGCAATTTTATTGGTGGATAATTATATAGTAGAACTCGGTTACAGCGTCAGCATCGAATTTTTTTTAACGTTATAACCGAGTGACGTTATTCATGAAATAGGCAAGTTTTGAAAAATTTAAATTAAACAAACATATCTAGTATTTATTCACTTCTCCTATCTTATCCAACACTGTAAGTACCCAATACGTACACCGCAGCCGATAACAATGACAAGCGCGTGACGCATGCGGCGCGCAAAAGAGGTCTTTCCGCCAATTCGGATAAATTTTACTGTACATATGTGCTTCAATCATTGAACTCTGAAAAACTGGAACGGCTACAAAATAGTATTTGACTGAGGCAGATTTGAAGTTAGGCAATCATCACAAATATACATAAGTTTATTACAAATATACATAAGTTTCTATGTGGTAGAGAGTGACATATTGCCCTCAAGCTCTTATACCATCTCATACATACATAATTTCTATTGCCTAGAATGTGACAGATAGTGACAGATGTCCCTCAATTCTTCTATCTTTCTCGACCTCAACGCCTGTAATATGTTTCCATAGCTAGCAGTTGTTCGAGTTGTATAGACTATATACAGAGTTCACTAACTTCAATTGATGTTAAACCCGAGGTTCACCAGAATTTGATCCCGTTATATGCAATGTTTTTTTAGTTGTCTATTATAGGTAATTACAGAGACCAAGATGATTATGACGCTAAACCCGAGTTGCCGCTATAACCGATGACGTTATAAACAAGTTGTACTGTATATCTTAATTAGTTGAAAAACAATATTTTTCTTAACTATTGTTAGTTTGTGTTTGTTAGTGGGAATAAGCTATATAAAATTATGCGCGCGATAGGACATTAAATTAGGATCAGCTCGTATATTTTAAATAATTAAGTGTTATTTATCTTTCTTTTCAGTGGCCATAACTACAAATTGCTCACGCATAATTGCAACGTATTTTCTAACGATATAGCTCAATTCTTGTGCGGCGCCAGCATACCAAAACACATATTAGATTTACCGAACGAAATATTGCAGACGAGATTAGCGCCCCTGATAGAAGGTTTCGTTTCGCAACTAGAACAAAGTGCCCGACCACTAGCAGAAGAAAGAACTCCGTCTGGCAGGCAGAGCAGTCCGGATTTCGAAGCTCTAAACTCGGAAGTCGAAGCTACAAGGTCAGGAAACTTAGTAGAGAACCAGGTTGACTGTGTGGAGAAAATAACCTTGCACCCAAATCCGTCCATTTTACTATTTATGCTTTCTTAACACCTTTACCGCATATTACATACATGTTTCCTATTGATGATTGTTTCTTTTTTATTTTCGTTAACGGTTTGTGTTTTCTGTTTCTGTTCCATAGATTACTCGTTGGTGCTGGCCTACAACTACTTAGCTCAATGCTAAATCAATGGAAAGAATGAAAATTACAGGCCAGGGTTTTAGTATAATATTCGAATATACAATTTACATTAATTCTCGACCAAAATAATTTATTATTATTTATTACTTATATTTACGCATCGCCTTAATATCAATTTTTTTAGGCAGCTCAGTAAGTCAAGTTATCAAATAAGTAGATAAAATATATGTAATTGCTTTTTTTTAGTTGTTACCAAATATTTTTTTAAAGTATACGATTGAAAAATATCAGGCGAAATAATATAATAATTGCATTTTCTGATCAAATTACAAAAAGTATTTTATTTATAATGTTATACACGTTTTCGAAACAGTTAAGAATAGTTAGGTTTGCTCATTTTGATTTTGAATGCTTTATTTAATTTAATAAAAGTTATACCAATGTTGCACATATTAATAACATTTTATGATATCATTTTATCTCTGTCAATATACACCTTCTAAAACTTTGCCTTAAATTTGTGACGTAGAAGCAATAATTTGTATTTTTAGGATGCAAATAAATCATGTCTGCAAGCAAAAGTGGTGTTTCATTGCTTTTTTCGTGGTTTTATAGGAGAATTTGATTGATGGTTGCGTTTGTGATTTTGTGAACTAATTATGTATTATTTAACTGCATGTAGTGAAGTCTGAAGTGTATGCCTTAAAAGTGCAATTTTTCGTTAAATCTTTGTCGACTACGACCTTTTATGTTGGACTTTCCTTAAAAGTATTGCATAATTTACAAACTTGATTTCTCTATTTCTTGCGTAAGTACAAAATGTAGTTGTAGATTGACGAAAAATTATTTTGCTTCTTCGAAAAATGCCCGCTTACGATGTACTAAGACAAATACTCCTTTTCTAAATTATGTAGTTGTTTTAAGTGAATGATATTAATGTTGCAGATATAATTCGTTTATTCTCCAAGAAAAACGCAAGACTCTCGCTGAGAAACAAGCCAAGAGGGAAAGAAAACGCGAGAAAAAAAGAAAGAAATTGCTTAAGCAAGGAGAGAAACTTCCACCTGAATTAGAGGTACAGTTATAGCCCGTATGTTGGTTACATTACATTGTCATAATATCGGGATGCCCAAGCTTGTATTTTAATCAAATTCGAAAAGTAGTACCTGCCGTTCAATTGCTTGTATTTAACATACATTGTCAGTTTTTTTGTAATTTCTCGGAAATATTAATTTTAAAACTACCAAGTACCTAGTAACAATATTTTACCAAAATGTAGCAAAAGTTCTGATCGCATTATACAGGATATTTAAAAATGAGTTAGATGTATCAAAGAATTTTGAAAGCTGTAAAACTAAGTTTTTTTCGAATAGAAGGCCCTGTATATTTATATATTGTTAGGCGTCGAATTAAATTTTACATCAATTTGCTGTAACAATCCAGACAATTTAGGCTGGTAATTAAAAACTATACAGAATGGCGCATTATTGTGTGGAAGCTCGATATATTTGATATTATAAAAGTTACCAAAAAACTATTAAGAATTTGAAGCCTAAGAATACCTACATTTTTAAACTTCACATTTTTAGAATCAGGTTCTATAACGCCATGCAAGACCTAACTTATATTTTTTTTTAAATGGAATGCTATACCTTTTTTTTTAAATGGATTGCCATATCTTTTTAAGATGTTTCCATAGATATTTATCGGCCCTTTCATGTTTGTTAACCATTTGCTATAGCTAAATCCTAAGGGGTACCGCCCATAGTAGCAAAATTTAAATTTCCCGCAATTACTTTCAGTAATTTCAACATTGAAACACGAAATTACCAATTATTTTGTATTAGATTACTAGTTACTTTAATGCCTTTCTGTTTAAATTACTAAGAATAATTGTGGGAAATTTAAATTTTGCTACCAGGGTATTATTTTCTCTTATTTTAAAAATTATTTAACCTTTGTTTAACTAAATAACTGTTCGGACTTAATCAATGTCTTAATGAGCATTTTAAATAAGGGTTTATTATTTTCTTAATTTAAATCATCTTTAGCAAAATAATAACTTAGAAAATCTAAACCCGACAACATAGCCAAATATCGATGACTTTTCTATACGCCTATTAGTCTGTTGTCAATTATTTACGTCAAATGCCAGGTAGGACAGATATTCACGGATTTGGGATTTAATTAATGCTTTCGTTTTGTGTGTTTGTATCGAATTTTAGTTACATTTTACTTGAAATTTACATTAATTATGCAGTAAGTAATAATTAACACTTAAATATTAAGATGAATAATAATAACATGAAATAAAACCACTTCTAGAAAAAGTAAAGATGAAAGATTACTTGTAGAGTTTGTTGGTGAAAATAAATTAATACTAGAACCTAAAAATTCGGAACCTAGTGTTCTGACTATAGAAGAAAAAGAGAAGTGTAGTCACAGATTGCCAATGAATTAATTATCAATTAACTCAATTTCATCCAACATATCTTGAGTATCACCCATATTAGCTGTCAGTAATTTATTATTTATCCAATTGTCAAATTAAATAATATCTTACAGCACGCTTTCTGTTGTTTAAAATATTATCTTTATTAGATTTTAACAACATTCTCTAATTCGTTAGATAAGGGACAATAATAACAAAAAATTAATAAAATTCTTTAAATTTTTAAACACAGTCTTTAACGCTTAATAAAGGGAAAATAATACGGCCCTTGGCTTTAGTCGATATTTCAAATTAAAAATTGGTTTTTTGAAATATTATTAATTAACTAGTTATAAGCTGTGCGTTATCTATAAACAAAAAATTAAACCAAATTTTCAAATTGTTGCCCATAACGTCAATGCAGTGTTGCAGTAGTAGTTCAAACGATCGACTAATCTTTTTTTCAATTTTTAATTTAACCTGACCAATATTCCAGGAAAAAAGAAATTAAATAGAAGGAAAGGTCAAACGAAAAAGAAAAAAAGGAGTTATATTTTCTATTATAGAGATTCTCTACTTTTTAGCAGTAATATATGATTTGGGAATGTTATATCCTTAAAAAAAGGAAACTAGAATTATACCTTGCCGCGTCTTAGTAGGCCTAGAAGGCACAAGAATGTTAATATGGTCACAGTATACGGAAGTATCAGTAGCGTTACTCGTCGCCATTTTTTGGACGCCGTTGTTTTAGTTTCCATACGATTAGTTGATAGATAAATTATTCCATAAATTCTATTTCGTGTGTTTCTTTAGTCCGTTTAATATATTTGTATTCTATTTTCATATTTTATTGGTAAAGAAAGTATAAGTTAGCATTTTCTTGGCCAATTTTTGTTGTCGTTGACGATGCCTTGTATTCATTGCTCCGTCAAAAGTTTGAAAAATGGTTATTATGAATTCACGGATTTACATTTCTTTAGGTATCCAATGTTACTTATAGGTAACAATTTCGTTCACATTCTCCTTAGAAGCTTTAATAAATATTGTTCAACAATCCAGAGCTTGGTATTAGCAGCTAGCCGCACTGACATAAATAAGCAGAATAACAAAATAAAATTTGCAATGTTCATTTCCAAGATCGTATTTTTACAAATGGTTTGTGAGATCGTCTTTTGCCATCTACAATACCTACAATCATTCAGGAGAATGAATGTTCTTTCAGCTGCTTTAAATACGATTATTATCTTATAATTAACATATTAAATTGTGTCTAATATATACACATACAGAATGAATGACTATTCAGCTGGGAAGTTAGTGTAATGCGTAAGAGTTTTATTAGAGTAATCCTAGTTTGAAAATGAGTTTTACAAAGGGCAGGTCCAGAAAGGCCTTTAGAAACGAATTTCTTGTGTTTTTCTTTTTAATTTATATATTAATCGCCCTTTTTTAACTTTGGATATTCCGGCACAAATCTTCTATGTTCTATGGTTACATTAAATTAGAAAACTATTTACTTGTACTGTTAATGCTGCTTTTGTGTGTTTTTTTAGTCGAACATTGAATGTTAATCTCTTAAGGACCAAGCCGAAGAAATGTCGGATACTTTTTGGTATTTAAGAGCAGATTGAAACAAAAAAAATCATTATTACACTTTTTATTTTAATTAAAAAAAATCATATCACATTTCTTTGTATTTTCTTGACATATCTTTAATTTAGGATTTCTGTTAAGGTTTATGTTAGTGTACAAGATATGGCCGACACAGAAGCAGTAAATGGCGCCGAGGAAACTCAACTGCCATCAGAGCAGGTACTTCAAATGGAAGAAGAGGAACGAAGGGAGGAAGAAGAAAGGAAAAAATCCCGGGAACCCCCAATTGTATTTAAAGACGTCTTTGATGTAAAGTTAAATCTCCAATTCCCCAGAAGCACAATCAACCCAATGTTTGTTTTTAGATTCGAGTTGAATTCGATGCCCTTGTCGGTCTAATAGACGGAAAATTATCTCCCGACGAACAAACATCCTTGGAAGAATTACATAAGTACATGCTAGAGGATGAAGGCAGTTGGGCACTCGGTGATGGGTTCCTATTATTCGTAGGAAGATTACTTAATGACGCTAATTTACCTGTGGAGGTGAAAGTGCGCACTTTGAATGTCCTGGCGTTAGCAGCGTTGAAGGATGACGTTATTTTACTTTTACATCAAGATAGACGCGATCACATTATAATGAATTACGCTTTCGAAATTGATAGAATCAGCCCTGAGGAGCAGGAATCGTTAGCGCTTCTTGTAAGCCAACTTTTATGTTAAAGTCTAGCTCCGAATCAAATCTTCTTTTTGTTTAGATTACAAATATGTTTGAGAATTTGAGCTCTTCAGAATGGTTGATGTATATATCGGAATGGACGTACAATAATCAAACCATAAGCAATATTAGAGTCACAACTAAAGTGGGCGTGCATTCATTACTTTCGGATAGACCTGCCCTTCAAGACAGAGGAACTGCCATTATACACAATCTGGCCTGCAAGGAGGTAAAAACTGTGGTCTGTATCTACTTTTAATTACTAATATTCTTGTTTCCGCTGTTTTTTTAGTAGGTTTTCTGTGATAAAATCTAATTCAATAATATCACTTGTACAACTATTTTTTCACTTTCCTGTTTCTAACTTATTAAGGGGAGGTTTACATGTATTTGACTGGAAAAATCGATTTTTGGTTTTTTGCATTTTTTGAAAGTTCCAAATATATAACATACATGGTTAAAGCGGTTTCGTAATATTCGCATTGTTTAAGCCTCTACGGCTTATTAAAAGAGCGGGTGTACCGAACACAAACGGAGCAAATTAGATGTAATACTTTATTCGACTCGGGGCTGCTCTGGTCGAAATATCATACTTATTGTTTGTTAGTGTATGTATAGTTGTCTTTAATGATTAGAAATGCCACTGTAGTCGGGATCACAAATAAACGACAGAGTAGCTATTTATATTACAATAATATGAAGCAATTAGATCCGAAATAAAACGCACATTTGAAGAAACTGATCTAACAATATTTCTTTTACTTAAAACACACTTTCCCACGCTTTAGAAAACTACTTACCATATGTTACGTTCAGTTTTCTTTTCTTGTACGCGTAGCGTATAGTTAGGGTTATCGCTTTCCCGCTGTCCGTCTTCTGTATGTGGACTCTATGTTCATCATAGTAAACTCCCATCTCAGGGTCACTCGGTCCGTATCGCCTGATAGATGTCGCATATTGTGCCGTTCATGGTCATCTTTTTTTGGGCTGTTAACGCGTATGTTATCCAGGACTTTCGGAATTTTCCGTAGGCCCGCTCTCTGCAAGTAATTGTCGAAGCGAGCGAACGCGACTGCGGGTTGATTAATTTTTGAAGTGCCTTTTTGGAAGGTTTTTTATCGCTTTTGCGGATTTGATGATCTACCCGTATTAATACTTTTGTGGTGAAATTTATCGTCTTAGACGCCGTTATCGTATTTCGACGAAATTGTTGCGGATTGTGGTTTTGTCGAGTTCCACGTTTCTTCTTGCTTTGCGTCAGCTGTGCCCTATTTGACCCCCAAATAGGTAAGTCCGTTCGTTAACAGTTCGTTTTTTTTTGGTATCTTACACTGAGGTTTCTGCGATCCTCTCGTATAGGGTTGTGGTACGGGACACCAGCGACTACACGAGCCACCACGTGTCGATACCCCGTACACCGGCAAGGAATTTCCGGCGGCTTCGCAGCGTTGTACGCCGTTTGATTCTGTGAGTGCCCCGCTGTCAGCTGAGGGACACCCAGGAGCGTCAGGTTGACGTCTGGCCTAGCCCCGAGGTAGAACCATCGACGCCCTCGTGAGGTAGGATCGTTTCATTTTGCTTTTCACGCCATCGCGGGTTAGACGCGCGGAAGCTGTTCCGACCTGGGGACTCAGAACTTCTATATTTTATTTTTTTCTCCTTTTTTTCCCTGTGACGGCCGTGTACCGAATTTATTTTTATTACGCTTAATTTTTACCGTATGTAATTCAACTCTTAAAGTGATAGTCTCCCTGTAAACTTGTATATTAACTTTTTTTTTTACCTTCATTTCAATTTCGAACGTACAATTTACCGTAGAGATCGCTCTACCCGTCCCCTCAGGACAAATAGTTGTTATTTTATAATTTTATTTATATTTTTGGCCTTCAGCCTGTCAGAGTGGCTTTACCCCGTGGGGGTGGCCCCTTTCTAAACGTACGTAATCAGTTGTGTGCGCATTACGGGTTGTCCGAACCCCCTTTTCATGTAATATCTTTACTGATGTAAACCGATCAAGATCTTGGTGGGGTGGTATATGAGATCACATTATATTACCCGTATCTTGTTTATTTTTAACTTTGGGGTTGTCCTAAAAGGAAACCGCCGCCTCCTGTTGCGCTATACAGCTAAAAGTCATTTTGTTTCTAGTAAAAAGTCACTTTCAAATGTTAACGTTTTAATAAAAGTGTTTCGTTACAATTTATATTTTGCGTTTTTTTTGTAAACTGTGGCGTGTGCCACGGAGGGTTATTTTTATACCTCCACACTTACCAAGCGAGGTGCGCTCTGGGGACTCCCACACCCCGGGATTGGCCTGGGGCTCCGTGTTCTTTTTTTTTAACGTGGGTGGCGCTCTAACAGTCGCCCAACACCTGCCGAAGTGTTATTGTCGGAACCGGCAGACCATCTGCGACTGAGCTGGCGGCCACGGAAGCTCCTTTCCCGTACATCCACCGTGGTGGTAAGTGAGGACGTTTACCCAGGTAGGTCCACGTTATCGGGTCACCCCCTGGACACTAAGTTCGCTACCCCTCCCTGGTACTACTTTATTACGTTATTTGCATTTGACAAGACCTGGGTAGCTCACATAAAATGTAATCAATTTATTGCAGATGCACTACTTACACTAAATTTCTTATAAAAAGCTGGCTAGAATATGATGGCAAAGATAACCGCACTACGGATCATCAGAGTAGCACAGGAAAAATGGAAGTCGATGCGATGCCTTAAAAGAAATTTTCGCACGATTTCGGATAGGCGACTGAGATAAGACAACTTTTTAAGCAATTTGTGATTTTTAGCCGTACTAAGATGTTACTGTTCAAGAAAAAAAAAGAGAATGCGTTGGAGATGTACAAAAAAGAATGAGTGGACTTTGAAGAAAGGGCACTGGTAAACTGACTGACAAAGTTATTGATAATTTAACAATAGTGTACTGTGGACTAGCAATTACACAACATCCAGATTCTGCATAAAAAATGAAGGCAGCTATTTGGGCTACATTTCATTATAAAATGTTCAACCGACGCGGATCCACGACACATTTATTGTCCAAAAGGTGTAGACAACCTGTGTAAGTGGCGCGTTGCAGAAGCCAAGGTTGAGCTTGCTTCATTCATACATGACCCTTTTGCAAAAAAAAAAAAAAATCAAGACGCTATTAGGCGGATTTATGATTTTTTTTCTAGAGTGATTTCTTGCAAAGATGCATTGGAAAAAATTGTCAAACTGAAACGACTCGTTTAGTTCATGGTGTAGAAATTAGCTTCAAAAGATTTACACTGCGACCCATAAACAATTCAACTTGCTACCTACATTGCCGCAAATTTATTCAATGAAGGTTACTTTTTCTGTATTACAAATAAATGCCAAAAATTTCGTCATAATTCTGATCGTCAGCGCATACAACGAGCAGAGCAGAGTATGTCCAGCGCTGCAAAACTTGCTGTGCTATCTAAAGGGAAGCAACAAATTTTGCAAATGCAGAAGTATGAAGAAGAAGAAGGATTAATGTATAGTGCTGGAATAGCTGACTAAGTGTATGTTGAACTATTTGTAAAAATTTTTGCTGAGAAACTTTGAACGCGTTTTTCTCGAAACATGATTTTTCAAATCTGCGTAAGTTCTAGTTCTTCAAGTGTTCAATATATCAACTTAATTCTTTTGTTTTCTTAATGTAAACCGTTTTTATTGGAGGTTATACCTATAATATACTAAAAATTGCAATATTCCACATTTTTATATCCACATACACACAAAAAAGAAATAGAAAATAATCAAATCAAAGTCCAGGTATCTGCCACATTGTTTGCTTTCGACTTATTTGGTTAAATTTAGGTATAACCTCCAACAAATTTAATATATTTCTAACTTTTCTTTTTATTTTCAATTTCGGATCACTTTTGCGTATGCTAGAGTTTACGCAGTTTGACCGTGTTTTCTGTGCACATTGCTACCTAGATACAAATAGCGAACGTTATAGTGGTCTTGTCATTAAAAAAAATATATTTTTTTAATGTTCAAGTTTTAATATATTTATTAAGAAAAAGCCGTATTTTTTATATCTTTTCCTTTCTCTGAAAAAAAAGCTCCAAGTTTTTGGACTTTTCCGATATATATATGTAAACCTCCCCTTAAATTCATCTTGTGAAGGTAAATTTTTATGTAGTATTCTACGTGCGTAGTAAAATTTACCATCCGTACATCTAAAGGAAATCAAAGAGTGCCAAATTCTTACAATACTTTGTTATGAATTATCAACTTGGCAGCTTACATTATTTTATACAAGATTTAAAATAAGTTGAATTTCTCACAAATAATTTCCTAATAATTTTTACTATATTCAGTAACTTAGTAATAGTGAAAGAGGATATTCTTATACTGGCCATTCTAATTGAAACGAGCCACCTCAAAGAAGAAAATACTTTACAATTACAATCATTCGATTATCGAAATCCTTCGATTATGCCGACAACTATTTTATGAATCATATCAAATTACAGAAACCTGTATTAAAAAAATAGTACTACAATTTATTGGAAAATAGCGCTTCCTGCTTAATGAGTTTGACAATTTGCTTCACAGATCACTGAAAACAAATATTTGACTCGACCGAAATTCTATGCATCTAGGAAATAGTTTCGTATCAAGTCACCGACAGCGCTATTTTACCGCGGTAATTTGAAAATGTAATTATTGTTGCTTAAAGTATTTATTATTAATAGGCGATAATTTATTGCCAAACAAAAACAAGTTACATAAGGCTCATTCTTTTATTCATCGATATTTAATGAATATATAAACATAATTAATACACCTATCCATGAATTAAAAAATGATGTTGGCTTGAAAGAACACAGTCACAAAGATCTTTGTTTTTAATGCTAAAACATACTGAAAATGTGTGTACAAAATATCGACGAATATCAATTACTAAATGCAACAATTTCCTACAGAATTGTACACACATTTTGGAGATGTTTTAATATTAAAAACAAAAATCACTGTCGCCTTCCCAAGAGATGTTCTTGTTTGACAATAAATTATCTAGTTTTAACTCGAATATTCACGTTGATTCGTCGAAACTTAATAACATTGAACAAAAATCAAAGTTATTTTTAGCGTTGCCGACTTAGTAGTTTCAGTAAATTCCGTGGAATTAAATGGGGCATAACCGAGTCCGCACGTTGTTGCACAGCCATTTTGGTCATGTCATCTGGCCTAAATAAAGAAGGACAAGGAGTACAGTAGGGATTACCAACTTAAAATACTAACTTCCGGATTATAACGCTTCTTGCGGTTAGACACAGTACTGAAGGTTTGCAACTCGACTAAGAACAGACTGACAATTGACAGAAAATCGCACAACATCAACGTCAAAATGACAGAATGGAACGGCTTTGTAGGTTAGATTTTTGCTTATAAACAGATTCAAGTAGTTTTAGTTCAAATTTCACCCACCTACGCGACACCGCGAATTTCCTTGGGCGCCATGTTTGAAACCCATGTTATCGGCGATGTGAAACTACTGGATATACATATATCCTGTGGTTATACTCTCCACATATTTCCATCTGGTTATGAGGCCAGGAGAAAAAAAAAATAAAGTTAAAGCAATAGAGAAACACGCAGTTAAGTTGTCATTATATCATGGCGGCTCGTAGTTACCTTCAATAGAAAAATTGACAGTTCGCATAAACTACAATGATTAAATTTAAATTTGGCGCCTAAGCTGGATACAAGATGGCGGCCAATTGCGGTACTTTATACATCTAGTGAGTTTAGAATACTGGTGTAACATTTTATTCAATGTAAATTTCAATGATTCGACAGGCCGCACAAAGAAAACTGCCCAAGTCATCAAGCAGGCCATGGAAAATAGTACCATCAACAGATGGTAACTGCTCTCAGTACATTGTTTAATAGATGGTACTATTTCCAATACATAATTATACTATTTTTTAATACAGGTTTCTGTAATGTGATATCATTCATAAGATAGTGGTTATTTGGCAATGGATCATAGATGATAGTGGTGGACCTAATCGAAAGATTTCGATAATCGAATGATCCATAATGGAATGACTGTAATTGTAAAGCATTTTCTTCTGAGTAACAACAAGGAACTGGTTATTTAAAAATATTGTACTAAATTATTCAAGGGTATACTATTGTATTACATTTTATTCATTTGTACACTGGTTATCTTCTATTCTCTTTTGGTGCGTTCGTAAAACTTAAATTATTTCTTTGCATTTTCATTTTACATATTTTCAATTTCTGCACTAATATCAAGAAAACGCCTTGTTTTTCTTTAATTCATTTTTACGTCGGCAAATAACAAATGTTTAATCGAAATAAATACGAAATGAATGTAAAGGACGGATACTCTGTTCAGTTTTGTTTGCAGAAAATGTTTAAATTTTTTCGACTGCGTCAGATTCTGCCGAAACGCAGCTTGGCGAAGGTAGATATTGATATTTGTCAAGGTGTTTTTTCAAGTTTTTACATTTGATTTTTTTAATGTTGGTGTGCGTGAGATTTTTAAATGTACATTTTCATTTTACGCGGATTTTTTTTATAGGTTCATTCCTAACTTCGACTTTTTTTGTGCACAATAATAATTCTCATGTGGTTATTATTATATTATATGATTCACAAATGAAATGTTATATATTTTGTATGCCAATACATGGCAATTTTTTTCTAGGTTTTTGACGACGTAGCAGTAGAATTGACAATGGCTCTTTTACAATATTTCAATTCTAAACCATCCGAGGAACAGCTTTTTAGATCCATGAAGGCACTAAGCAAGTTTGTACAGGTCTCCAGACAAGAAGTACCTCAGTTGATACAAATGATCGGTCCCGACCCTAAAACATTTAAAGGTGTCAGTCCGAGGATAGACGCATTAATCCAGGAAATATGTTCGAAGATACGTTAGTCGGTGCTGTTATTTATTTATTTTTGTTTTCTTCCTTTTCCTTATTTACTAGTTTAGCAATTTGTTAACATAAACACATGCCGTATGTAACCAATTTTTTATTTCCTTCCTTGTAGCATTTTGGCGCTGTTTTTTTTTGATTAAAGGAAGTTTTTAAGATGATTCTTATTTAATTTTTTGATACTTTTTTATGTACTGATCAAGTAGAGATTGTTCTAGTTTATTCGTATTTATTTATTTGTGCATAAGATAATTTGTGATTATATTAATGATAATTAAGCTCTGAAAAATCATTATGCCTCTTCTAAATTGATAATTCATATATTCCGTAAAATTTAATTTTGATTTACACTATTATTAACTTACTGTTAATAAATTTTGTGCAATATTCTGGCGGTTTTGAGTTGGATTGAACGTACTGAATTGTATACATAGACAAACTATGATTAATTATTACAATAAAGAATTGATAAAATGGTGCGCGTTTATTCATTTATTTCCTAATCGCAAAGTAATAATAGTAATATAGTTTTATTCTTTCAGATTATGATATCACTTTCATGATATGAAAATAATATATAAAGAAAACTAATACAGTCAAAAATCAAAAAGAAATCGCAAGACGTACTTCAAATAACAACATAAGCTATTCTTGCTTTACCAGCATACCTTGAAACACTTGATAAATACATAAAGACATGAAAACCTAATCTACCTTACTACCTAATATTCTGCATGAACCTAATCAAAGCAAAAAGTTAATATGTAATTGAATAGCAAAAAAAAAAAACTGCATGGCAGACGAAACAATCATCGCTCCAAAAGCCTAAATGCAGACCTGAACGCAGACACACTCAGCAATTTAAATTGATCCGGTACCATATTATAAATCTTTGCTATCTGAAGTGAAGGATCGCTCAAATAAAACAGTACGATGAATTTGATGTCCCCGCGCTGAAAACTTTAGCTACGCCACTGGTTGTTAGTTACAACACATGTATGTACTATCAAAGACAAAAGTCTTGACTCAAGTTTGACATAACTAGAGATAGAATCATTGGAGTTTCTTGAGTATTTCAATATTTCTCTCTTTAATTTTGTGTCAAGACTTTTGTCTTCGATGGTAAATGAAATTAAGAATAAGAAAGGAAATAAGGCAGTGGCGGGTGGTGCATACGTCACAGGCGGGCCAATACAATGATTGAAGTTCGTGTGCTATCGTCCGAAATACGAACATGTTACGAACTTATATGAAGAAATTAGATTATTGTAATGGTCCTTGTAAAACGTAAGCACCAGCCGCCACTGAAATAAGGTGAGCTTGTAGTTAGGATCTACTTACGGCGCGTCATATTGTGAATAAAAATATGACAAAAATCCTCTTCAATATTTGGAATTAATGCGTTTGACTGTATTTGTAAGCCTACTATCTATTCAGCTATCGAAAACTTGCGAATAAAATTGAGAACATTAAAAAAAAATAATCTAGAGCGCGGTGGGGTCTACGGTAGATGATATAATGGTAGGATTTCTGAGGCAGCTTATACTGTAATCGTCAAAATTTAACTATAGTATAGGAAAGCAAAGAGTAGGATAAGCGCGCCGCTTTAAAATAGAAACAGACATATAGCCGTATCTCCCACCACATGCCTAACGCCCAATATCGTTTCAACATCGACATCGGCGCGTATCGCAAAGTTCAAATTTAAATTTCCCGCAATTATTTGCAGTAACTTCAACGCTGAAGCATAAAATTACCTACTATTTTGTATTACATTAATAGTTATTTTAATGTGTTTACGTTGAAGTCACTAAAAAAACTGGCGGGAAATTTAAATTTGGCTATTAGGGAATTACAATTTGTCGACTATGGTATATGGTTTATGCACGTTACCATGCATAGTACCATACCACTACATATATTTCCTTATTTAAAAAAAAAATAAAAGAAAAGAGAAACATTAAAATCACTGTTTACAAAAAATAGCATAAAAACACGTTTCATAAGAATCAAAGCATTCTTAAAGAAAACATTGTTTTTTAATAAACCATGTCACTTCATGTAGGAATAAAAATTCTTTAATATGAAAAATTAGTTAGACCAACGAAGAGAGAAGACTGCGGTGCGCGCTTTGTGCTTAAAAAGCGGTTCGCTAGGCAGCCGTCATTTTTAAATGTAGCAGAATCCAAACAGCGGCATTGCATTGAGCAGAGAAAAATCACAGAACTATAATAAGACCAGAACACTCATTTCCAAGCACACGTAGTCTACTTATCTTTAGAAAGGACAAAAGGCGCTTCAAAATTATCCAGTGGTAAACGCAATTATCCGAAAATTGGATAAACATTCTAACATTAGCAGCACTGCCCAAACAGCAAATTTAAATACCTAACCGTTGATAATTTCATGTTACTAAAAGTAACCGCGGTCAAAATTGAATTTGAATTGAATTTTGCTGGTGGTTAGGTGGTATCTGTAAAATATCGAAATTAAAAAATAATTGCAATTTCTCATTATACATTCAACCGTCGCGTCGCTTACAGGATAGGTTCTCATGTGACAGATTCCACTTTTTTTCCAAGATTTTTGTTTCGTTTAATAATGAGTCGGGCATATAAAACACAAACTTTTTTTCATTTTTCAATGTTAATATTAATGTAATATTTTCATTTTGATTATACGTAAATTTTATATATTTTTTCCTACATCCAAATTATGTTTTATCCATGTTCTTTTATTTTTATATCTTTTCGTAATAGTTCAGGCAGGAATGAGTAACTTTTATTTTTTAGTTCATTACGTTTTCAAAATAAACTTAAAGAAAAATACCTGCCGCCAATTTAAAAAATACTTGACAAGCATGCGCGGGTATTTCAAATTGTTTTATCGGATGCGTGAGTAAAATTATTTGTAGATATCTATATCTTTATATCCAAAATTATTTATTGCCGACTATATAAAATTACTCCAAGCTTATTTTTATTTTCTAAAATATTTACTGAAAATCTATCGTAACTCACATTACCTACAAAATCTAAAGCATTAAAGTGACTCGGAATAGTAGAAAAACATGTTAACAAAAAATTAATCCGCTGCATGGTGCGACTATAAGAACATCCAATCATAATCGTCGATTTTCAACAAAGCAAGCGTGCGTTTTTAAATCGGACGGCGTCGGTTTCCGTTCTCGGCAATTTTTCGTTAGTTAAAGGTGAATTAATTAAAGTATTAGTGACGAAATTTAAACAAACATGTGGTATGCTGATGCCTGCAGTTGTTTGCTGTAAGAGAGTTCGATTAAGGCTTCTTTGATGCGAAACGCTTCGATTAATGGTGGGTATATATAAATTCCATTGTCTTTAACTCTTTTTTCTTTTGCTATTTTATGTATATAACATGGTAGGTAATTAGCAGTAAACTGCAGAAAAATGTATCACACAATTACCACTATGGACAGACACGTGTTTCGCTTTTCCAAAGCTCCTCAGTGCCCCTCGGTGGTAACTGTGTGTAAACGCCAACGCGTATATATACTTAGATAGTGGAAATTAAGAGTTTAATAACTTAATACTCTCATTCAATACATTTTCCAAATTACCAATTATTAGTGCGCAACAGCGCAAATTTAGTGGCTTAAAAGTCAACCTACATTAATCAGTTTCGAATGAAACAAAATTGTAGGTCTAAATTGACTAAATTAGCAAAATCTTCGCAAATATTAAGAGTTTAATAACTTAATACTCTCATTCAATACATTTTCCTATAACATGGTATATATGTATAAGGCCATTTTTCGTATATTTTACAATTAAGAACGCCAACAGTATTTTAGTACAGTATAGCCTTTGTAATTTTTCTTAATGTCATTTTGAAAAATTCTGAAACTATTGTTTTATTTTCTGTTTGGTATTTATTTTTGTTTGTTTCATGATTAAAGTTAGTAATAAATAAAAACTGAATTGAATTTATTGATGAAATGATACGGAAAAGTACTTTATCTGAAATGAAAACATTTTTCAGTCAGTTGCAAAAACCGAAACTTAAATTTCTCGCAATTATTTTTTAGTAACTACAACATTAAAACATGAAATTACCAATGATTTTGTATTAGATTACCAGTTGCGTGTCTTTCTGTTGAAGTTACTAAGAATAACTGCGGGAAATTTAAATTTTGCTACTAGGGTAAATTTAAAAAACTTGAAAGCGAACGATAAATAAGTTTCAGACTGTATAAGCACATAGACCAGGACTTATTTCCTAAATATAAATTCCAATTCCATTTTTTTTTGTCTATTATATCTAGCGTAAATTCCATCCATGGACACACTATATAATACTATTACTACTATTATAATATTAGGATGGGTGTCCGTTTCATATTTTTTCGTGTTCATTATGGCGCAGATGCAATGAAAAACATCCACCAATTTAAAGAAATAGTTGATAGCATGCGCAGATATTTAATAATAATAAAAGTTTTGTTCTTTTTATCTCTTTGCGTTAGAACACGAAATCCACGAATATGCGCAGTAGAGATTTTGCAATCTATGTATTTCTGTTATGCTTATGGGAAGTAACAAATAACTATTTCCGTTAAAATCATAAATCATCAGTGGAGGTTGGTTTTTTTGCCGAAAACACGTAGGTTATTCACGAATATACTTGTCCAGTGAACCAAATTCAAATTTCCCCCAATTATTTTTAGTAACTTCAACATTAAAGCATGAAATTACCTAGGATTTTGTATTAGATTAATGGTTATTTGAATACCTTTAAGTTGAAGTTACCAAAAATAATTGCGGGAAATTTGAATTTGGTTCACTGCATGCAGTCATACCGAACGTTATTTGTTTTGTTGTCTTTTAAACTCATTGCAAAGCTCTATTTCATAAAACATTGCGTTGCGTCATAAGTTTTTGCGTTTTGTATTGTGACACTAAGGGGCAAAAAGAGCAAAGCTATTATGATAGTGTTGTACACAGACAAACTAAAAAATCCGGACAAGAAAACGCACATAAAATATCGCGCAAAAAGTACACATAACAGAATATATTGGTAGAAGTACACATCGTGCCAAGCAGGCCTTATAGGTAACATATATAAAATTAGAGATGAAATTATTAATTCTAAAGTGATAAGCCTCTGGCACAGAAGTACAACACTTATTGTATTAAACCTTGAAAATGTTGAGAGTGACTCATCGAATTTCTTGGCATTTTTTTGATCAAATATTTTATTGTTGTATTTAAATGAAAGTGAAAGTAATGTATATTTATTTTTGTTGTGCAGTTGTCATTATTTTGAAGAAGAAGGGTCAAAACTTCGCGCAGGAAATGATTTACATCGATTGCTTTCTGAATGCAGAGACCAGGATTCATTTAAGAGGTATATACGATATTTTTTAATTAAAATATAGTTATTAAAAATTGTTAATTTCATAATTGTACTGTGCTGATAAGCTACTGGCTAATAAACCTACGTCCTGCCGATGACTTATTGGCTCAAGTTTTATAAGTAGTATATCTTTTGCATTTGCAACCCCTACAGCGTTGCTAAATCATACCCTTGCTCACTTGATACATTATTGAATGAAATGCGCAATACTTATCCTCAGTACCAACTACCTATTCAAATGAAAATTTGCCAGCACGGTATAATATGCTGTAATATCTGCTTTAACAGACGCCCCTACTTAACAGGCGAATTTTTTTTTGCGAAATGTAACTCTTATAATCCAATAGTTTGTTCCCTCATAAATAATCTTAAAGATCTGCTTTTGTTTCTCAAAAAAATATACCTTCGCTACCATAAATAAATAATTCAATTTAATTAAAAAAAAAAAAAAGTTAGATTATTTAAACAGTAGAGCTTACCATAATTTGGTTTAGAGTGAAAGGCAGTACCAGTGGTATAGGTGGTAACGTACCATATTTCCTTAATAACCAAATTTTAATTTCCGGCAATTATTCTAAGTAACTTCAACGTTGAAACATAAAATTACCCACCATTTTGTACTACATTAATAGTTATGTTAATGCCTTTACGTTGAATTCACTAAAATTGTGGCGGAAAATTTAAATTTGAAAAGTAAATAACCAGTACAACAAGAACCCAAAGACCAACAAAATTCTTCTTAAGTACAGGCGCAAAATAAGAATAATTTATATTCGTGCGATATTGTATGAACCCATAAACGAAAATGGTTCTTGGAAAAAAATTAGAGTTGTGGGTATTGTGTGTGTGTATTCCTATTGCATAAATACAACTAAATTTGTTAATAAATATTTTTTTTCTTTTCGAACTTCAATTCAATTAACAGAATTTATTTATTTTATTGTTTTCTTGGTGATACCTGATGGCGTAGTTTTCGAATGAGACATTTGACTGGTATTTCTATTAAAAAGTCAATTATATTTTAGAGGAAATTATAGAGACAGGGAATAATAAAAAGGGATCAATCGCTTGCAACTTCTTTAATAATATTCAAGCAACCGGCTTCGTCCTCAATATAGGCCATCATCAGCTAAGAATTTTTAGTAGTTAAGATCACCAAAATTTAAAATTAATTGAATTGTGTAACACTTAAACATAATTAAATTAATTTTACATTTTGGCCATCTTTAATTGGTAAAAATTCTAGCCTGAAGATGATGTCCTCTGCTTAGGAACAAAACTATCGCCTGCTGTCTGAATATTAATAAAGAATCTGTAAGAAATTAAATTAATTTTATTTCTTATCTTGTACTCACACAGATTCACAATGGGTTATATAATATATATAGTGGTCGGCATAAACATTGCATGAGTTTTCTTTTTTTATTATTGAAATATACTAATTTTTTTTGGCCAATAGATTGTGCAAAGTAAATTTTATTTTGACACACATCACGTGACCACTAGTATATAAAAAAAATCACGATTATTCTAAATATTGTTTCATTGAATTACATATTTCCATTCTTTTTTGTTTTTAGCAGCTCAACTGCAGTAGTATTTCTAAATTTGGTTGATATTTAAATAGTTTTCATATTTTTGCATAATTAACACAGCGAAAACTGAAAAGTACGATTTCAGTGTGACAGTTATTGTTGCAAGGGACTGTATCTAGCAGTAGTGAATAAAATTTTACAAACACTTACGTTCTAAATCACTTAGCTTGTTTTCTGCATTAAAGCGGAAATGCTTACTCGTACCTAACTTTTTTTAGTAACTTTTTTGGATATCATGTCATCTAATCTCACCTTTTGCATACTAGTGGTCATGCGATGTGTGTCAAAACATATTTTTAGGTTCCTAGACATGCACAACCTGTCCCTCCAAAAAAGTTTTAGTATATACTAATAATAAAAAAAAATCCCATATGTTGCAATATTTATGCCGGCCACTGTATATATACTTATTTTTTTTTTATTTTTATTTAGACAGAAAAGATGTACTTTCGAATTGATTCATATAAATTTTTCGAACTTCTAGTAGAAATAGTGAGTAGTTACGGTCAATTATGATCTCTTTAAGGAAAATATTATTTGTTGAAGCGATTGTTTGCAATCTCCGGAAGTGGTTAGGTGCATGGGCGCTTAACATTTAATTGTGTCCAAATTTTGCACATGCACCTGATCGTCTCCAATTATTGTCTAGCCATTATCAACTTCACAACAGTTCCAAAATGGATGATATTGGGCAATGATATCAACTACCTTATTTTAAACGAATGGTGTAATTTTGATCGATCTAGTTAATTTACCATATTATGTGTGTGACCAGTTCGTAAAATTAGCAAGTATTAGCCTTCTCTATCCCTAAACTCAACCACTTTTGATATTTTTCGCGTAAAGTTTCTGCTCCTTCGAGTAAAATATATTTCTGGATTATACGGCAGTTAGATATTTTAGTAATATCCATGCCAGTACAAGGACGTAATTCAAATTGGTTTGAAATATGCGTGCATTAGGTATATTATTAGGTACGGGGTATTCAAAAACTCACCTCCACTCACCACCAGAATATCATGTCTTTTATTACAAAATTGAATACAGCACCATAATTCTATATATTTTCTATCATAGGGATTTTGTATGCCTGCGCCTCATAAATCATTAAAGATTTTTTATTGTTATAATGACACATTATCTTTATTCGCAATGTTTAGTGGTTATACTGGGGTAGACTTAAGAAGTTTATCATTAGCAGTTTCCCAACTATGTATTAGTAAATTTAATGCTTGCGATTAATAAAATATTGACAAACTATACCTAAAGACTTTCTTATTACTAAAAGATCTCAACCCAGGGACTTTTAAATAGCAAATAATTTCTAATTCACCATATAGGTTTTCGTTATATGGAAATTACACTCCAATTCAAAAATCTCTCGAAACTAAATAACATTTGTTTCTATTGTTTACAGGCTTCAATTGTCTTGAAGAAGGGTGATCCAAATTCATCAAGGAAACTACTAATTAAGAGATACAGTTAATAATTTGCTTCATCAGATGGGTAAACCAGGAAAGAAAAAACATTTAAGTAATTTAAGTGCGAAAAAAAATCAAAGCAAACAAAAGTTTAATTTTTTAATGCGATCTAAAAGGACATGAATTTTTTTTTAATGCGTATCTATTTTATTCCTATGCTATTTCATATATCATCCGTATTTGAACGGTATTAACTCATTCTAATGATACATTGCTTTGGTATCTTTTTGCTGCAATATTAGTAATAACCATCAGAGAGATCGCATATGAGATGACACCTCTCACCATTCAGTAAATCGGTTTTTATATAGTATGTACTGCGTTTATCTATATGAATGGTGACATGAGTCGTCCCATATGGGAGTCTCAGTAATAACGTTGATCTAAGTTATGTGGTTGCATTTTTCTCTCATTATAAGGCGTTTTATCGAGCAGTACAATGAACATGACATGACACGACATGACTTATTACTTTGACGGGACATGTTCGAAGTTGACGGGTGACTGGAGGGTTGCGTAACTGCTAGCATTTTGCGTTTGGAGGTATCTTTCAACGTGTTATTGCGTTTTCTGCTTAAGACTTCGTAATAATGTGCCGACTGATATGCTCATCAACCTTTTAGAGTGCACGAACGACGGGGATAGACAACTCCCGGGGTGATAGACGTTAGGGCGCCTGTTATCCTGGGTGGGGTAGATCTCGCAGCTGATTCCTCCTCGCCCCCTTTCGCCGGTGGTTTATATGGGCTGATGTGATGCGACCTCTTTACGAAGGGGAGGTGGAGGCGACAGGGTTGTACCTAAGTCTCCACTGTGCAAAGGTGGCATGCGCCTGCTATTGTCCCTTCGCCGCTCATTTCCGCGTCTTCCTGTTCCCACCGGACGCTTCTTGTTAGTGATTGGGTAACTCCTTCTGATCTCGTCTTCTGTTGACACGACAATGACATGACATTGAAGGTGGACTTGCTAATGTTCGTACTGCCCGTTTGAATATTTTTAGTTAGGTGCAAAAATGATGAGCTTGGTACAATGAACTCGCTAATGTTCGTACCATAATTTCTGATTTGCATTTAATTTATTTTACTTTAGTTTTATTTATACATCTAATTAATTGGTATTGATGGTAATAATGATAGGAACAACTGCAATCACATATTTGTAGTTTGCTTATGTTAGGAGAAGCGTTAACTGCTTTATAAAATATATCTGGGCAAAGCGGTTCCTTCTTGGAGTGCATGCGCGCAGAGATTTTGCATGTATTGTTGAGAGCAATCAATGCTTAAATTTTATTGGAAGATGAATTAGTGTACATTATTCTCGCTTACTTGTATGTAATATACATATAGTGTATATTAAGTATGTATGCTATATTAAGGTCGTTTAATATCAATTCTTTAATTATTTATATTGCACAATTATATTGTGATATAAATAATACATGAGTACTAACTCTTCATCATCTGCGCAAGACTAAATTCCCTAATATTAGTAACAAAACTTTTGACATGCATTTAAATTAAAATCGTCAAATAAAAAAATTCAGAGACTTTTTCCACGTAGTCTCTTAATTAATAGGTATAATGGCAGTATGTAGTTAATAGTTTTATGTACAGCGTCAGGCTAAAAGAATCGGTTACGAAAGTGATTATCAAGCTTTTAATGTATTAGATGTTGTTAAATTTTCATGAAATGCAATTAATTTGAAATGACTTATAGATAATATTAACAATGATAGGAAACTTGTTCTCCATCTTACCACGTTGTTTTAGTTTATGTGATACGTTTTTTCTTGATATTTGTTGACCATTATTGTTAGAAATCTGTATTTTCATCTTTTGCTTCTTTTTCAAAGAAAAAAACCTTATATTTTTGTGCTTGTAAAATATAATTTTTTTTATTATGATAATAGGTAACTGACAAATTTATGTACAGGCCATATACTTAGAAATGAAACCCTTATGATCTTCGACGTAACAAGTCATAAATAATACGTTGGCAACAAATTAAATATTTCTAACATTTCTATAACTAGAAAGGCACAAAGTCATCTCGGTTGACTTTAATACACTTGGTGTCATTATGATGTTGATTATTCTCTATGTTGTTATTTCTGCATGTTCGTCAAATAAAATAATTTTCCTCAAAATTTTATTTATCAACATTTGAAAAAATCTGTATAGGAATTTTATTTTAAATATTTCCATACTGTTAAATAAGTTGCATAAGAAGTAACCTACATAAATTTCTAATTATATGTCCTCTATTTTTACGATTAAAAATGTAGTATATAGTATGGCAAATAATTTCCTTTGTTGTAATGAAAAAGGCACATTAATTAATAAATATATTAAATTGTTTTATTCAACACTTCAAGATTTACTCGTCGAAAGGTAAGTGCACAGAAAACAAATCTTTGTATTTTGTGCTTTCATTTTTGCCGGAAAGAAATTATAGTATACTTTATAAGCTTTTAACCAAGTTCACGTTCGAGAGTAGCGTTTTCATATTTTTTTGTCCTATTTGTACAACAAAAAATAGAGCTTAGACATTTCTTCAGAACAGGAACTGATTGCCATTTTCATATTATACGCCATATTGACAGAAATTGCGACTCTTTTAAATTTTCTAAAACTCGAAAAAAAATATCTTTAAAAATATTAAAAAAAAATATTTGAAAAATGACCCGACACAGGAATTGAATATTTTTGTATCCGTTTTTATATAAATGTGTCGCAGTTTTTTTTTGTGGACATATATAAATATTGTTCACGTAGCAATGGCAATATGTTAGTTAGGCTTTATTTTAAGCGTGCAAAGAAAATTTCAATGTGTAACTTTTAATCAATCACCGAACTTTAGTTTTATATACTTAATGAAAGTTAAGGTGTTCGGTAATATCTATCGAAAAAAATAATATTACAATATTTTTCAATTTAAAATAGTGTAGTTGTATAAATTTATTCTGAACGCCCTGCGGCATTTGACTCAAATTTCTTTACATATATCCTTTTTAGCGTCCCTATAGAAACGTTTGTATCAAATATGAGTATTATATATTCACAAATAATGGCGGAACTATCAATTTTCTATAAGAGTAAAAAAAATATTTTTTTAAAAAAATTAAAATAGAAAAAAGGTTTAGGTATACTATATTAATTAATTAATTAATCATTAACAACAAAGTTATAGAATTTCACGTAGAATCTATAAATAAATTAAAAAATACGGTGTTCCATTAGAAAAATATATTATATTCGCCACATTTTTTTTGAACAAACCTGTATACTTAAAAATAGTTTTAAACCGTCCACCTTAACAGTATCTAAAACTTTTGCATCTAACGATTTTTCGTAATTCCCAAAACAAACGAGATAATGAACTTTGCTCTACCGTTGACTCACCCTGTGCAATACAGCGTCACGCACGCTTATACTCTGCCGAATATCTTTGCAAATATGAAATATTTCAATTATTATTAATTATTTTCTTTTCATTCATAACGTATATATAAAATTACCGTCGAATTCTTACCATCAGAATTTTAGCGCCGGAAATCGAAGTGTGGAATAAGTTTGCTAAATCTGTAATATTATTAATCTTCTAATTACACATTTACAAATCGACCATTGTTGAAACCATAAAATATTTTTCATTCAATTTAAAAATCCTCCAACTATCGCCGTATTGTAATTGTTAAGCGTTAATATATTTTTTGCAATATTTTAGGAAGTAGGCAAAACGCAGCTGATTTTATTGAATTTTTAATTTTCAAAAATGTGAATTATATAAATATAATTTAAGTAATTGTAATTCTTGCAACAATATTCTTAATTCATTTGAAATTAATATAATTAGGGGTGATTTTATATTATTTGTTGTTAATAAACAAACAGCAGAGATAGAATTCATACAAACTCGGGAAAACCTGGGATTAAAAATGTACCATAAATAATAATTTCGAAGTTAATTTCGGAATTTTCTTGCTGAATTAAAAATATCATCTTTCAAAGAATGTATCCTATAAGTTGATTTCGGTATTTCGTACAATCAATGCTACAAATCTTTGTATTCAGCAATAAAATTTATCAAAGAGCTCTACCAGCTAACAAAGGAATTTTTCAACTATTAACGCCCAAGATGCAAACACATACAATAACTTTCCCTACTAGTAGAGCATAAAAATTTACATAAATGTATATCTAGTATAAATTGTAAATGAAAATAAAGACTGTGAATTGTAAATTGTACTTTATTAAAATGTTGTCTCATTTGCGGTTTCCCAAGAATTCTAAGTTTAAGATTTTTGACCTCTGTGAGGTTGAAGTCAGAGTATTTACCCTTTTACATTCATTGCATCTACAAAGAGATGCAACCAAATCGTTTTTTTATTTTCTTAGAAGTCATATCAAATTTACTTAACACTTAAATAAATATTGATAATACTAAGAAAAAGTTTGATTTATAATCTTTGATCACATTTTACAACAAGAAGGTAGGCAACCTAAATGCTGCATTTGTGATAGTAGTTGCATACGCCACAGGGGCTCAATTTTGTTCAGACGCTGGTAAACGAAGTATGAAGTTTGTCTTCCATTGTTGTCAATGAAAGGTATTTATTGCATTTATTTATAAATGAAGGTTGTAATTATATAATTTAAATTATTGGTTCACAGGTGAGTACATTTTGAGATAGTAAATAACTCTTTAAATTAAATAAAATTGCTTATATTTTATTAGAATTTCCTAATTTTATTATGAAATCTAAATTAAATTAATTTAGAAAAACTGTATCAGAAAGATCATATTTTCGAACACAGTATTCGGCACTACTTTTACTTCTGTTATATCTCGTATAGTTAGAGTAATTGCTTATTTGAATTCGTCAGCTGTATTTAACACGTTTGTGTAAATCTGTAAATAATAAAAGAAAAACACTTTTAATTGGGAGCTGTTAGTACTAGCAAATATACTAGTACCAAGGAGGACGTATATACATACTCCTAGCTAGTACTGTACTCGTATGTACTAGAGGTCTGTTTTGGTTCTCACTTCGGACGGTTCTATTACCGTTCAGAGCAGTAGACCAGCACAGATCATGACGTTGTCGTATAATGGGAAACTTTTTACTACTACTATTTTTACTACTACTACTACTACTACTTTTTACTGAGCGTTTGCTTTGAACCGTAATAGAACCGTCCAAAGTTGGAACCAAAACAGACCTTAGGTTTTTGCACCACAGTATATTTCCTAGCGAGTATGCAACCTTAACAGCCAAAGTGTATATGTAGTTGCCTAAAATTACTAAATTTATTTCTATATTAGAACCTTAAATATATTTTTAAAATAATCTAATCGTATACTGACAACATAGTGTTTGAAATGTTTTGTTTTTGTTAACATTTTCTTAGACTTCTTCAATGTCATAGACATTTTAAGAGGATAATCTCGTTGTACGGGCTTTGATTATGGATTAAGCTATAAAACACAATTATAAAATATCATAAAGAGTAACAATGTAATTGAGCGTCGTATAAACGTGTAGAAAAAAATTTACACCGTTTTGCAACAATGAAATATAAAATTGAAAAGAAAAAAGCTAGAAAACAAGTTATTTCAGTAAACGATCCGGCACGTGGTGCCCTCTGTGCGATCGTTGCTTAGAGAAACCGTAAAAGTTGTAATCACTAAATGGTAGTTCCTCAGCGATTTTGGTCGCCTCAATAGATAAGTAGATAAGGACAAGGAGTACAGCTGTTGTAAGAACGGCCAACTCCTCTTGTTTAGAGGTAGAACTGAGGATTTGCAACTCGACTAAGTGCTTCACTTTTCAATGCAAAATCGGGCTAGTTTACATCAACGTCTGTATATACTATACTAGCCTGTTGCCTCGTAAGATGCAGGGGAGGCCCGGGGAAAGAGGAGGGTGGATACGCGATGACGCTGTGATGACGCGTCTCGCGATCATTCTCGAGTCAAAGAAATGTTCCACTGGCGCACTATATGACACCATATATATAATACTACTATATTGCGGCAGAGATAATAATTGCGGGTATGTGCTCAAAAATTCCGAAATCAAAGGGAGACAGCTATATCGGATATGCCACAACGTTCTGGCTGCATTATGCGCATGCGCGAACCTTAAATAACCATGCATCTTTCTCGCACATGTTGGTCAGTTGTTTACATTTCACATGTGTTTCTCGTTGACAACTGTGCGTATGTTAACGCTTGATCATTGTTTATTGGTGATATTGTGGTTATATCAATTGCTGTTGATTATTTTATATTATTTTAACTGTCATGAATTAGAATTGAAGTCTGTATAAATATTTAGTTTTTTGGAACATAAAGATGGTAAGATATTGCTATTTGTGTGGCCATCAACAAACAAAGGAAAACGTGAAGGCTTCTACGCATAGGTAAAATAGTTATAAAATGAATATATTGTAGTAACAATAAACTTACATTTTCTTCAGATTTCCTAAAGACGACAACAGACGATCTGCTGGAAAATGTTTGTGATTGTCAAATGAAGATGATGTAACAACTTATTGATTTGTTCGGCTCATTTTCTTTCGGAGGATTTTATAGAAATCCAAATGCAAAAAATACTTGGGCGGAAAAAGTCTCTATCTAAAATCCACAGCCATACCATCAATTCCTACAGTAACAGTAAAAGTACATCTACATCGAGAATTGATATACATATAGTTAAGAAACAGGTAAAATATCTTTTTAATATATCCATTCTATTTCAATATATTGAATGTATATTTTTTCTTTGTAGTGGCTATCAATCATGACGAGATTTTAGTAATAGATGATAGAAGTACCCAGTTTCCTACTGTAGAAACAATGGATATGAATTATGCGGTAATACTGGATTTCTTGAAACTTGAAATACAACCGACTACCACAAGTCGTACACTTACTTCATATGAACTTGCATTGAATATGCCGCCGCCTTTCTCTCATCATCCCGTGATAGCAAAAGATAGCGATGGTTACACGGATATTCACACCTTGGAAAGATGTTCTATAAAAGCATTTATATGGAATAGAATTCTCTCAGTTTAATACCCCTAAACTGAATTTACATATTTTGAGTCAAGGGATTTTCAATAATCATTGCATGCAATTATGTAAATTAATTATTGAATGCTACATATCTATTCGATTGTATCATGAGGGAAAATATCATCAAAGGATGAGAACATATATCAGAAATATAACAAATTGGTTCTTTTCCAAAATCAATAAATGTAAAAGTGGTTTTTTATTCACCTTTCCCAACTACTTTGCTAGCTTTTAAAAAGAATCCTTTTTCATCAGTGTAATACCTATTGTGTTTTGTAAACAATGTAAATTGATTGAATTTGTTATGGTATAGTTTGAAATAAATATTCTCATATGAACATCAATGTATTATTTACCAATATTTATTACGAATTCATCTATCCACTTTTGTATATTTCCAGAATTAGTACATCTCTTATCGCTATTTATAGAGGCATAAAGGTTTAAATTTCGTTGCATATATCACTATAAAAAAAGGTCATTTTCTTAACAAATGAAGAAAAATTTGTACTCTTCTTCCAAAGAATATCACAATCATTTGATTATTGAAATCATTCGATTATGCCCATCACTACCAAATTGCTTCGTTCGCACATGCGCAAAACAATCGTAGAACCATGTCAGACAAAGAAACTCATTTTCCATCTCCCTTCATCGGCGAAAATGTTTATCATTGGTTTTATACGAGACACGCAATATAGTAGTAATATATATATATGTATGACACCACCGGCATTTTCTATTGTTGTACGTTTGTAGTGGTAATATTTCCATAAGAGAATATTGCGGTGCCATCTATAGTACGCTAGTAGAACATTTCTTTGACTATATAATATGGTATTGGGGTAGTCTGTAATAATAAAAAGAACTTGAAATTATATTTCAAGACACGTTCTTGTTGACAAACTTTAATTGAAAAATTTTCTAAATTAAGATTTTTGTAAAAAAATAAATATTTAATCTGGGAGTACAAATCGCCATTTGTTTTTACATATATGCACCACTTTACTTATTAAACACAGCATACATGATGACGCGTTCGCGCTCTTTCTCTTGATCGGCTAAAAAGTTTCGAGGCAACCTAGTATATACAGACCTTGACGCGGATAGGCAGATTTCAATGATAAGAACAGCGCTGTAGTAAGTGTAGGTAAAGACATTTAATTGAGCAAAACTAATTCATACAACTGGTACAACTTCAATATATTAGTCTTGCTCAATTACTCTTCACTTCCACCTTTACATACATGTCAAAAAAAAAATTGAAAGGTTGTCAGTAAGTCAAATTCGACAATATTGACAGATCTAGCCGCATCTAACATGTACAGCTTTGTTTTATAACGTAAAAATCCCATCATTTACTTTTAGAGCACATTTAGTTCTACAACAGGAAACAAATAAACTTTCATCCCGCAAATGACATCATAAATATGACGCTTGGAAAATGCAACCTTCTAAGCATCTGTGAAAAAAAAATGTTGCAAAGAGTGAGTAAACCTTTAATTAAATGTACTGTGCTGTGTACAAAAATCTTCATCTAATATAGACCCAAGAGCAAATATCAAGAGGATAGAAATAAAACTAGAAAATAGCATAGGAATCCTATATTTAGAACAAACTTATACTTACACGATATATCTTGTATACTAGTTCTAACACCATTTTTGTTACAACAACATTTGATTCGCAGCGCCTTCATACCTCAAGAGTATTTCTCGGTAGCAGTATCTCGGTTATAATAAGAATTAATAAAACATTCGCCTTTAAAAGTGCTGTAAAACCATATGTCGTTATAAGAAATAAAACTAGGAATACAAAACACGTTTCTACATGAAAAAATCAGTCATTTTGTCGAAAATTTTTAATTGAGAAGTAAAGAGAAGTCTGAATACGTTATTTTTTCACACTCAATAATCATTTTCTCTCGCTAGTTTTCGCGCTCGCATTCACTGAAGTACATTTCCACTTATATTTTTTTCCTGCATACTTAAAAGATCTTTTCTTATAAAAGAAAAAGATTACAGATGAAATGGAGTCTATAATGTACAGCATACTAAATATCTACAAAATAATACATCTAGTAAAAAAAATATGATCAAAGAGACAAAAGCGGATAATCTCTAAATCAACTTTAAAATTAGGGGGTTTGCTTACGATATCCATCATTATGGTTAATAAAAGAGTTTCAATAAACCGGCAGTAAAATTGCAAACTTATTAGAGACAGATTACACTTATTATAGCCGTAATCTTCGTAGTAATATTTTATGTAATGTCCTCGTATACTTAAAAATATTTGAATTTGCCGTCATATATTTGAATGAATTAACTTAAAACCATTTTTAACCAGCGGCAACTAACTGCGGTAAATGAAAGAATTCATTTTACTACAACAGTCAAGGTAAGATAATTTCTTTGCACAGAGATAAGTTCATATAAATAGATTTCTTCGCGAAATATCTATAAATTGTCCAGAAAATCCTACGTTAAGTATATATTTAGACTTAAAATATTATGATTCATGGAATGAAGTAGTATAAGAAAATTTACGTCGGCCTCAGAATCGTCCACCACCATATGGCCTCTGAAGGCGGCCTCTGCTTCTACGTGCAACCCTAGGAGAATAATTTCCTTGTTGGCCACGACCTCTCTGGCTGCCATCTAAAAATATTAATAAATTATTGCGCCTAATACTCATTTGATATTTCAGAGGTCTTAAAAAGCGGCTTTAATAGGCAAGGATACGTGTAAAAATAACCTCTCATTTATAATTTATTAAATTTACAGGAAACATTGTAGACATATTTTTGCGAATACATCTCTTGGCTTTACTTTTGCAGCTGTCATTAAGTGTGGTGATAGGTGAAAATGTAAAGATTGTCGTGCTGAGGTACAGAACTAAAATTACTAATAATAAAGACAGTTTGAGAATTACAATATTCGCTAATCAAACAATGCAATTAAAAAGTTAAGCTATAATTAATAATAATAATTAAATTATGTCGGGTTGAATGGAATCGGAATATTATTCCGAATATCCTAGCCTTCCGATTCGAGTATTCCAATTATTGAAATCATCCGAATATTTACAACACTATTGTTAGTGTATTGCAATCATCAGCAGTCATTAGGTTGCTCGCTTAGGAGAATAGTTGTTGAGCTTACAATATAGACCGTGCTATGAAGGGTTGACTACGTTATTTTCTTGTAGAGAGGGATGTGAATAGATACGAAACGTCTGGTGTCACATTAGTCAAATCAGAGGTACATAGATATTTCTCTTATAACAAGTTGTACTTATCCTTCTTTATTGTTAGAAATAGTGGGAAGGGAAGTTAAATGCGTATTTCGCTGTTTTGTACTCCAATTCTCGAGTGAACACTTAAAAATTATGAATATTTTTGCCTTTTGTTTAACGGCCCAAACTAACTAAATATGTTGCAGCTAGTAAACGATTACTATTTTAGATAATATACTGTGGGTATTTAATTTCTGCAAAAGATTACCTTACTTGGGACTTGGGAAATAATAAAAGTTCATAAGCCGTTCAAATTTGTATTTTATTCAAAATCATATGATAACTTGTTTCGACCGTAAGGGTAATCTTCAGATGTTTTAGTTTTAAATTAGTAACTGATTTTCTTTTGAAAAAGTCATGTTCATTTCGATATTTGTATCATTAATATCATCATGAAATCAATATATAATTGACGCTGTAGTATTTCAACCTATCACCGACACATTATTGAAGTTGACGTAGATCTGAAAATGGCTCCCACGAGTCGAAACTTTGCCTAGCGTTTTATATGTATGAATTAATAATATTTTTGTCAGTTAATGATGAAATCTTCATTCGTAACAAGAACTTTTATAGTAATATGCAGACTTGATCTTTTAACGATTCTCTAACGACTCTTCTATTTTTCTTTTTTTTTTTGGAAAACGGTCCAATATATAGAGCAATACAAGCCTTTAATACATTGCCCACTGACTTTAAAGCCATTCTCAGGACATCACTAAATTTAAACATAAATTGAAGGTATTTCTGCTGGAGAAGGCTTTCTACTCATTGCGTAGGTATGCCTGTAAGTAGTGTGTATTTGTGTGGTGTTGTTTTTTACATTTATTTATTATATTAACAGTTGACGATGTTTGTTTATGTTTGTACTTTATATTATTTATATAAATTTGATTTTTTGTATTATATCATAACACTGTCGAAGTTTTTTATAATTTACGACAATAAAAAATATTATATGAAACATGTAATCATCTGATTTCAATAGAATACAAATTTCAATGGATTATGAGCTTTTATGTTTTTTACGTTATTTCCCAACTGATATCTCTACTATTCTTTAGATAAAGTGCAATATTTTCTTGTTTATTTAATAACAATAAATTAGTAGTCTATTTCAAGTTGTAAATTTCAATGTAAACTTTCTTAAGTGTTGCAGAGAATCCAACGTCAAGTTCATGCGAAACAGCTTGACAAAATAATGTTAGCCATCCAACTATTTTAAAGTGTTTCCATCAACAAATCTTCATTCCTATAAATGACAGGAATTAACTGAAAAACGATCCAGATCGAAAGAATACAATTCTGCGAAAATTTAGTGAATAAACTGAACAGAAATGAGGTAACCCTTGATTCTATCCCTTTTTCCGATTAATCAACTTTCATCTTGAACGGAGACGTAATCCGTCGGAGCTGTAGGTATTGGTCAGCAGAGAATCCTCCTTAGATGCGTGGGACACATACGCAATATCCCCAAAACGTGAACGTCTGGACAGGTATCATCGGTAACCATATATTGGTCTAATTTTTATTGATATTTGGATCTCGCCTGAAATGACGTTTCTCCTGTTCTGGCAAATTTATATCCCAATGTGATAGATCCGACCTTACCAAATTGAAAATATTTAGTTTCAGCAAAATGGGGCACCCCATTTTGCTGTATTTGTAAGAAACTATTTAAACTAAACATTTCCTAATAAATGGATAGGTCGAAAAGGTACAATTAAGTGGCCAAGCAGATCACCAGATCTTTCACTTTTGATTTTTTTATGGGGTAACCTCAAAAAATAAAGTGTATGCAACAAAGCCAGACAACATTGATGATCTCAAACAACATTTTACTCCAAGTTTTAGAAAATGTTAGAGACGAGTTTTACCATAGCTTAGGTTATTGCCAACAAGTAAATGGAGAACATTTCGAACATTATATGTTAAACTGTAACTGTAATTTCAATGAAATTTTCATAATCTCATAGCCTTAATTCCTGTAATTAATGTAATCAAGACTTATTCATTAGCGTTATAGGTTGTTGAAATCAATTCATTAAAGAAACTTCAAGAATAAAAAAAAAATATTGACCTATTTGAGCATTTTTCATAAAATTCTACGATAACATAAAAAAATTATTTTATTCCGTAGGTTGTGGCCCCACCATTATACTTTTTTTTTATAAAAAACAAACAATATTGATTGAATGTTTTCCATAAATGTAACGCAGGTACCCTCATAATAAAGAAGATTAGTATTAACGAAAACCCGTCAAAGCCTCCTCTTAAGAGAATAAAATGAATAAAGCTTTCACTCGAACCTTGTCTGTTATCTCTTTGTTCTCCCCAAATAATGGGTGTTGGTCCTGGTCTGCCCTCACCTCCGCGCATATGTCCATGTCTAACTGATCTTCGACCAGATCCGCCTGCGCCTCTGGTAGTGGCTGCCTTTGATCTCGTGTTGGTACTGGGCGACGCTTCAGCTTCCCGACCTTCTTCTTCTCCACCACCTTCCTTCGTCGCTATTGTTTTTTCCCCTTCCGAACTTACCTATAAAAATTCAAATTCATATATTTGTTCAATTATTAATCGATAATTAGCATACCCCATCTTCGCCTTCCAGCATTTCTTCTTGCTGTTCACCGCTTTGGGTTTCCGTAGATGTTCCAGCAACAGAAGGTGGTCCCATACATTCACCGCTACTACCTTCAGGTGCCTGCTCATTTTCATCTCCTACTCCACTTACAGTAATAGATGGAATTTCTCCTGAAATGACTACTTTTTCACAATCAGTTTTCAATTAAATTAAATTCAACGCGCACGAGAGGCACATCAATTTTTACTTGCACGAATATAAAGTAGATCAAGAGTTACACAACCTTTATTTTTGACACAACTATTAAATATATGAAATACTTTTGCTGAAGAAATTAAAAGAGAAAGCAATAAGGGAAACTTTTAAATGGCGAAAATATAAATCACCGCTCTTTTGAAAATCCTTATGTAAAGTATAACATTTTTTTTCTGTGAAATGTGAGAATTTTTTTCTTATTAAAAAAATACAATTACTACAATATAGCATAGGAAAAAAATATGGAAAAACTTTCCTTTTATAAAGATATAAAATGACAGCTGTTTGTAGAAAATGTAAAAATTAACAAAAAAATAAAGACCGAATGCGGAACTCAAAAATTAAAAAAAAACTGTACTTCATCATAGTATTATGAAGAATAAGTGGTACAAATTTGTCTTGTCTTTCTTAATAATGAACCAGTTCGTGTAGGTGATGCCCTAATAGCCAAATTTAAATTTCCCGTCACTATTTTCAGCAACTTCAACGTAAAGGCATTAAAATTAAAAAACTATCAATGAAGTACAAAATAATAGGTAATTTTATATTTTAACATTGAAGTTACTAAGAATAATTCCGGGCAATTTAAATTTGGCTATGTAGGGAATTATGAAAGAATATTTCTATTGGCATAATACCCGTAATGCTCTGCGTACTGCATATCATATGTATATTACATATGTTCCGATGAAGGCGTCCAAAATAGCTTCGCAGCTGTTTTTCTTATCAAGATTTACTTTTTTTCGGGATTTTTATAATCATTTATATTTGAAAAAAATTACACGTATGTACTGTAACACGTCATAAAACAAACACAGCCTTAAATATGCAGAGAGTTTAAACGAGTTATAAAATATCCGCAAAAATTTCGATGATGTAAGCCTACTAATTGCCGAGCTCACTTCAAAATGCTATGACTAGGATAATAATAGTATTTTTAACATGTCCAGACGCTCAAAATGTTCTTAAGAATATATGTAATAAATCTAACGGAAAGAAAAAAAAACGATTTTTTTTTGAAAATCCCGACATGGTGTAACCCTGTTAATCTGTTACTACATTGAAGAAAACAAAATATTTCCACAAGAACCCAAATCTAGTGCTGAATTTCTGCATCATGACTCACGTACAGGTGAGATCAAAAAAAAATATTTAAAAAACACATATTCACCATCTGTGTGCAATGTCTGATGTGTAGATTGTTCTTCGCCACTTGGACCAGCCTCCTGTGGTGACGCTTGAAGTGGCGTACTTGGAACACTACGACCTGTGCTGTCATCGTCCAAATTTGCTTCGAGTGTTTGTTCAGGTATAACTTCGTTAGATGTATTGTTTTGAGATCCAGACTCGCTAAATGTAAAACGACCGCTGGTAGGAACATTAGGTGAACTGACAGCTTCTCCAAAACCGTCAGATCTACGGGGTACAAAGAGAGTTGGTGTCGATGGAACGATACCTAAAATAGGAAGCAGTTGGAAGTTCTAAGATTTGAAATAATAATTACTTATACGTAATGTGTAATTATTTAATAGTAATTACCATTACCAAACGATATTTCATAATTTAGTAGGAAATTTATAGAATCGTTACAACACAACAATAATGCACACAGTTTAGCTGGTGAACATAGAGACGCGACACAATGAAGGTTACCGATGTGATATAATTTGCCACAGGTTCCTGGCAGTATCAACATAATCGGAGCGGCTTTCTCACAAAGCCGGCATTTTTTGCTGGTTAACGTAAAACATTCTTTATGGGTGATGTTAGGTAAAATACAATTAATTTAGTAAAAGAATGAAGTTTAAAAAAATTAAAAATTACAACATATGGTCGCGGGTTTTTAACTATAATTACAACAATTATATATCTTAGCGCTATCCCCACTCTTGAAGGCCGATTCGCGGCGTAACATAATAGCTTTGTTTGTTTGTGTGCTTGGAGCAGTATCTACTGACGTCATTAGAGTAACGTGAGAGCGTCTCAGAGTTGGATTTAAAGATGGTACAAACAAACGCGTTCGATTGCAATATAACCTTAATTTTATTATTTACTATTGTCAGATTGTCACAGCTATTGTGAACAGGAAAAGTAAAAATAACTTTTCAAATGAATGAATCTAGACTACAATAAAAATGCATCGTGTACTAGTATTTATGTACCTACCAAGTTAAGTTTTTAAAATGTAATGATCGTTCTTTACATCAATCACATTGGTACTATTATATTATCTATTTCGTGCATATTTGATGCAGTTATAAATCAGATTACATTTACAAACGACATTTTACAACACGGTGTTAGTGCGAGTAGGTTATGTTGCACAAATTGCTCGAAATTGCTCGGACGTCGGACCGCGAGCAGGAAGAGCAACCTCTTTGTGATCTGGATTTGCTTGCTCTAAACAAACAAACACGCACAAATCATGCTCTAAAATACAAACAAACGCGTAAAATTCCTCGGATCTGCTTAGATCAGACAAACAAACAAACCTAATGATCACCATTTTTTTTTTCGTATCATGTCTTTTTCGAAAAAAAAAAGAACAGGATTTGTAGCAGTGATTATGCTTACATTTAGCATAATGAATTTCATAAATTTAGCTTCTTTATTGCTAGATTTTACAAGTACTAAATAAAAGGAAGTGCCAATTTTTTTTCCATAAGTATATACTTGCGGTTATGTTTTTTAAGTTGATTTAAGATATTCTTAAATAAAAAAGGTAAAAAAAGTTCTGCCACAAATATGTTATTTTCTTTGAGGTTTCTGTTTACTGTACCAAACATTCCGATTTTTCCGCAACTAGTTGAACTAGCAAAAGTATTCAAATTTTAATCTCAGGTCGGTAACTTTTATTGAGTCGTGTCTATACATATAATTGTAGCGTAATTTGTTTTATGTAACAGATGTTTTGCGCACTTAAAACAGAATTTACACTATATGAAACACTTTTTTAATAAATTCTGGAAAATTTAAACAAAGTTTAAATAGTATTCAGCGAAGAACAAAAGATCGAATGTCTCGAAAACGAATAAAAATTCTACAATTCTGTAACTATCGCTAGGAGGCGCTATCCAACTTTTTTTTTTAATGCAATTCCCTACTTTTTATTAGATTTTTAGAATCTGTGTTGTATTTGTGACAATTTTTTTATACTGCTACCAAACCATTTGTTACACTTCTTAAGATAGAAAATAGATTTTTAGAAGTCTAATGCCCAATTTCTAAAACGTTAAAACAGTAATTATCTGTTCAGTGTCTGACAATTTAACAGAAATGAGAGAGATGCATCATGGTAGATATCTATACTTGTAAGCTATCTACTCCACCCGCTAGAGTTACGTGTAAGACACGGGAGGGTTTTGGTCATTTAAGATTGTTATGATGTTCAGCATGCTTTCACTCTTCAGATGACTTGAAATGTTGCTACATTAATTTCTTTACTTAATTTAGCATCTTAAACTTATAACAGATAGGTGGGTAGCAGTCATATGAGAAGTGGTTACAAAAACATACATCATAAATTATAAAAATTTAATAAAAAGTAGGATTTCATTAAATAAAATCTGTTCTGATAACGACCTCTAGCGGTGGTGCATTTAATCTAATTAATTAATAGTTATGTTTAAACTATTACCAAATACAATATAAATATATATACGGACAAAGAATAGTTCCGCTGGCATACTATAGATGTCCCAGCTAGGATGATTTTAGAAAAGTGTACGACCAAACAAATATTAAACGTGATTAAACGTAAGTTTTCCGTTGCACAAACGCGTAAAAATATAAGATAACCGAAGACTCGGTGCGAGACGGATGAAACTGGTTTAATTGCGCGCGCAGCGAAGAGAGAGCATTCATAAATGAATTGTCATTTCGCAAAATTGTTATGAAATTAATATTAAAGAAGGCAAATCAGTTAAGTAAATAAAACAAAAACCATTCGTTTTATAATGAAACATAAAATAATCTTTGTTTTTTTGATATATAAATTTATGTTTTTTTTTTCTAATTCTTGTCAATATATATATCTGCAGTTAACGGCGAAAGAATATTGTCTTGCTAAACACAGCAAAAAATATCAGAAAACATTAAAAAAGTGTATCTATAAAAACTATACATTTTTTTAATGCCCCAATTCACTCTCAGAAATACCATGTTTGAAAAAACATAAGGTCATATTTGTTTCCAAAATTACTATTTACTGTTTTCATAGGATAATTGATGGCGAATCGAAGAAGAAAATTTCTTTATCATTTCGCTTAAATTGTAACTTAAAACATTACAGTACAAGTTTCAATCGCAGGGGTCTTTACAAAAACAAAATATGCAACATTGTTATTATTTGGTTGCACTTTCAAGGATTTTCCTCAATTTTGTTTTTATCCAAGTGTATGTACAATATTAGCCTCCGGTAGTACGCTAGCCTCAGATTATAAGCTTTTGTTGCTCTTGAACTTTTTCTGTTTCGTTGTTTGTAGAATCGATATTGAAATTAATTTAGAGAATTAGCAGAATTCAAATATCCCGCATTTATTTCTAGGAAAGATTTTCATTTCGTTTTCGTTCGCTGCTCTTAGGAAATCTCCAGATTGCTTTTAAAAATGAGACATAATGCTAGAAAATTTTATAGATATGCAGCCAAGTGCAAATATAGACTACTTATAATATCATAAAATTGGAATTTTCATAAATCGTCGATTATAGTGTATCTCTGTTTAGTACGTTAATTTATTAAATAGCGATAAAGTATAATCGATGGATTCATAGAAGAATAACTCTCGAAACATACATACATTCTGTAAAATAACTTGAATAAATATAAACCGCAGAACTAACACCTAACATCCGATCCTCAGACCATCCACTTATTTACATATATGCCATGGGGTAGAATTCAAATTTGCCGCAATTATTTATAGTTATGAAAAATGTGTATAAAATAAAAATCTTTAAAAAATAAAATCTTTAAAAATTTCAGACTTGAATGTTTAAGTTACTGAAAATTATGGTGGCAAATTTGCATTTTGCCAATAGGAATAGATTTCTTAATTACCCACAGCTGTAATACTCAAGTGCTATCCATATCAAGTAGTTCGCTGGTCCATTGCTTATTTTCGTACGTCCCTTGCCCCGCCGCTGTTTAACTGCAGTGGCGCCGCTCTAGATTACGCCAGCGGAACTATACCTCTTTGACCATATGTATACTAGTATAATATTTGCTATCACGTAATGTGATTTATGTACTTTTGCCAAAAAAAAAAAAAAAACAAATTTTATTAAAAAGAAATAAGTTTTCTGTAAACCAACTACAAAATATCATTTTATATCAACTTATTTATAACAAACTGCTTGTCCAAATTTAGAAACGAATAGAGAGAGATATCTATATGGAGTTATACAGGTATCGTATAGCTACTTACCGTCATCACCACCTTCTTCTGGAAGAAGTAAGTGTGTCTGCTGTTGCCGAGAAAGAGGGGCTACAGGTCTAGTTCTAGATGAAGGCATAGTAACGGATACCGACGTAGACGCCTGAGAAACTGTAACACCGCACGAAGCACCTCCATCGGCTCCACTGCTAGTAGCTTCAGACTGAGCTTGTTCTACACTTTCCTCCTGTGCAACTTCCTGACGTTCGCTCTGATTCGGCACCTCACTAGAATCCTCTATCACTTCCACCTCATTCCCGCCCTCGTCTTCTTCTACATCCTGACATTCCGCATCTTCGAAATTCATTTGTTCCTAAGAAAAAATAAAACGTAAGAACAGAAAGACAATATGAAAAAAAAAATACAAAGAATATTTCGCTAATATTTAAAATATAAAACTTACTGCATAAGTTGCCTCCATGTCGTAGCTTTCTGTGTCGGGATCATCTGGATCGTCATCAGCGCCTTCGCCCTCATCAGGTCCATCACCTTCTTCGTCACTCTCTACAACTATAACAGCTTCCGTATCCTCTTCATGATCACGCTGACTGCTGGTTGGAACTTGGTATTCTACTTCCAAACCGCTCTCACTAACACTCTGGAAAGCTTCTGTGGCGCCTTGCACACGAGTTCTTTTGGGCTGTTGTTGTTGTTTGGCATTTTCATCAGACTGACAGCTATCGGTGTCCGCCTCTCTTGGTCTCTTATGTCCCGCCTGCGTAGTAGTAACAGTATTTGAACTACTACTGCTACTTGTTCCCTGTTCTTGTGTTGGGCCGGTAGCACTATTTGGTGGTTCAACTCTAGGTAAAACCAAAGCTACAGCTTGCTGTTGAGGAGCTGCCTGCACCTGCATGTTATTCTCCTCGTCTTCAGCGTCTTGCGAAGATTGAGTTGGGGGAACTGCCACTTGTCTTGGACCCAACATTGCCGAAGAAGCCGAACTTGTTGCTGGTGCGTAGTCAGTGTGCGAACTCGTAGGACTACTTGATAGCGACTCAATGTTGCTTGTACCTACACAAATAACGAGTTATATTTTAAATCAACTGTAGATCATCAACAATAGATGTAATACCCGTAGTATGCACTTGTTGTGGAGGTACCATTACACTTGGGCTCTGGCCAGTTCGCAAGGCTGCTACAGTTCTTAATTGCATAGACATTGGACGTATGCTAGCTAAAGGTGGTTCACCACCACTTCTCCACGGAGGAATGGTCACCGACTGAGTTTGAGTCGTTGAGTGACCAGACATTGGCTTAATATTGGCGGTAGGAGGTTCACTAGTTGATTTTTCCGCAGAGCCAGAACTCGTTGAAGGCTTAGAACCTTGCTGCAAACCAAGCTGTCTTTGTAGCTGATTAACACGCTGTGTCAAAGTTTCTATTTCCTGTGTAAGTCTTTCTTTTTCAGCTTGCTTTTCTGTTTGAATTTCTTCCTTTTCTTTTTTAAGTCTTTCGATTTCTTCAGTTTTTTCTTTATCAACTTCTGATGGAGGCTTCCCTACAATATTTTTTTTTTCTTAATACCTTGCATAATTTTTATATAAATACATTTACCTTGACGTTCTTGATTGCTTAGTTCCGCCTTTAAACTAGTGTTTTGCTCGGTAAGTGTCATGATACGATCTTTAGCATTTTTGAACAAAGTCTTGAATCGTTCCTCTTTCTCCAAACTAGTCTGTTTCAAATTTTCAATTTCTTTTTTGTATGACTCGTTCTCCTCTGATGTTGTTGTCATCTGTTGTGTCATTTCTCCTATCTTTACTTGATGCATTTGCTCCAATTGAGTCATACGGTCTTCCAATTCCACTCTACCTTCTTGTCTAAGTTGCTCTTGCTTCTCAGCGGGAACTTCTGCATCTTCTTTTGATTCCTTCAAATATATATTAATTATCGATAATAAAACTTAGGTGAAAATTCAGAAGGAAAAGAAAGCGATACGGATATTATTAAAAGATGTCAAAATTAGAGCTTGCATAAGAACCATTATCTTAATACTGGTGAAACCTGGATGATGACAAAAAAGACGAATAAAATTTGAAATAGTGAAGAAAGTAGAAGCCAATGGCTTCCAAAGCCTGTAACGTTGTTAATTTACGATAGAATTTTAACGTACTAACTGAATAAAATGTAAAGAACAAAAAAAAATACGAAATAAAACTTATAATTACTATCACATACTTGCAACTGTTGTTTCAATGATTCTAATTCCTTCGATTGCTCTTCGCATTGGGTCTTATATTTCTTAGCAATTTTCCTAATCTGTACCAAATTGTTCTTCAAATCAGTTATCATAGCTTCTTTAGCGGTTGTGTCCTCGTTAAGAGCTTTATGATCCTCAGAAAGTTTAGTATGATCTGTTCTTATTTGTGTAAGATCATTATTCAAAGTGATAACCTGGTTCCTTAAGTTAGAAACTTCTTCATTCAGCCTATCCAACTCATCTTTTTGTTGTGCTACTTGTTTACGCAATTCTTTAAGCTGATCGTCTAGTCTAGTCTTATCTCTCGTTAAACTGTTAACTTCTGCATTTAATTGCGTATTATTTGACCTTTCTACCATCAACTGCTTAGCTAAACTCTCTCTTTCATTTTGTAATTTTTTCCAATCTTCAGGACTAGTACGATTCGACTTTTCGATCAGCATATTAGCACGTTGGCGCCATCTAGTTGCCTCCCCGCGTAAAGTAACGTTTTCTGTCTGCATAGCTTCTGCTTTAATCGTTAACTCTCGATTCTTTTCTTGTAAAGGAGCCAATTGTTCCTCTAAACTTGTAGTCCTAGCTCTCAATTCATTAACCTGTGCCAAGAGAGAATCTCTTTCACTGCGTAAACTTCTATTACTGTCTGTAATTGCATTCAAAGTTTCTACTTTACGAAGCACCTCAGCGTGTTTTGCAGCAGTAACAAACGATACGTCCGATTTCTGTCTTTCAGCCTCACCAGCTTGTTTAGCTTCTTCAAGCTCTCTTCCAACCACTTCAAATTGAGATTTAATACGAGCATGTTCCGCCTCAAGAATTTCACATTTACTCACTGCTATATCTTTTTCTTGTCTTAAATATTTAATAATCTTCAATAGCTGTTCAGAAGATTTTACGTCGTCCTCTGTTAAAGATTTATTAAGACTTATGTCACCTAATGAAGTGTTTGCATCAGAAGTTTGCGCCTGAACGATAGATAATTGTGCGTTCAAATCCTGTAATTGGTTCAATAAGAGAGAATTTTGATCATCTAAATCTTTAAAGCGCTTTTCTAGTTCTTCTTTTTCCTTTCTAAATAATTCTTCTTGTTTAGCCCAACATTCTTTACTTTCTTCTAATATAGCATTAGCTCTATCTCTAGCAGATTTAACTGATTCAATGTCTGACACTGCTAGCGTTAATTCTTCTTTAATCGATGTCAAAGTTTTCAAATCATTACTGTGAAGCATCATTTCATGAGCATATTTATTTTCAGCAGATTCTAGATTCTGTTGAAGTACTTTTACTTCACTTCTAGCGGCGTCTAATTCTCGTTTCACGTCAGCAAGTTCCTTTGCAGTTTGTATCTGCGCTTTTTCCAAAATAGCTGCTTCATTTCCATCATTGTACACAGATAGTTCTCCCTGTAATTCCGAACACTGCTCTTCTAATTGCTTAATCCTTTTTTCTTGTTCCTTCATTTTATTTTCAACGGTCTCCTTATATTTCTGAGTTTGTTCTGCAATTTCCACCAATTGCTTTTCGGCACATTCTGCAACATTTGCATGCTGTTGTATAGCCTCCTTTGCAGCTTTAACCTGTTGTTGAAGCGACTCAATTTCAACCTGACGTTCATTGAATATCTTTTCAAGCTCCCGATATTTCTTAGAATCATTACTAGAATCAATACCACTAAATAACGATGTCTTCAACTTTTTAGATAAATCTTCCACCTGAAATGTCAAACACACTCCACGTCAGTCTTACAAACATTCAATGCAAACTTTACTTTACCTGTAATGATTTGTTTGTTAATTCTTCCCTAATTTCAATCAATTCTTTTCGCAGTTTTTCAGCTTCTTGCTTTTCTTCCTCCATACGCGATTGGGCGTTTTGTGTTTGTTTTTCTAAGTGTTCCGTAAGTTGTCTAAATCGATCCTGTTCTTCTTGCAGACGACGACGTAACGCAGCGCATTCTCGATGCGCTTCTTTCAACTGTTCCTCTAAACGCATTTTACTCTCGGCATCGTTTCTTTCCAACGTAGCCTTAATAAGCTCTATGTTCGTCTGCATTAAATTTTGACTATAGGCTTCTCTCTTTAAAGATTCCCTTTCTTTCAGTAAACGGCTCTCTGAATCTCTTAACAACGCATTTTCTTTTTGAAGATTACCAACCAGTACTTCCGCTCTTGCCAACTTCGTTTGGGCTTCAATTGCTTCGTCCCTGAGGTACTTGGAACTAGTTTCATGTTTAGCAATAGTTTCTGTATAAATTTTGTTCCGTTCTTCCAATTTTTCTATCTGATTCTTATAAATGGTAGTATTATTCTTTAAAACCTAAAAACAAAACAATTTTTTATAAAAGATTCATCAAAAAAATTCTGTTCAAAATCTTTACCTTAAACATTTCATCAGAAGTTTCAATTTTAGTTGTTAGTTTAGCATTTCGGCACACCATTTCATTTAATTCTGTCCTGCACTTTTCCAACTGTTCTAACAGAATCTTCTCGTTAGCCATTTTTTCTTTTTTATAAATTTCATGTTCTTCTTTTTCATTCTTTATTTCTTTGCGTAAGTTTTCAATCGCAGCCACCAGTTCGCGGATTTTCTCTTCATTCACATTATCGGTTTCTCTTTTAGGGCTTTCGGACACATTTTCTCTAAAAGAACTGTCCAAATTTGTTATATCTTCACCATTGCCTTTCATCGCTTGTGAATACAAACTCTTATACATCTCTCTCTGATTTATTAACATATTCATCATTTTAGCTTGTCGTTCCTGTTGCTCCAGTAAATCTGCGTGCTGCTCTCTCATACTTTCTAATTTTGACTTTAATTTTGCCACTTCAGCTAAGTCAAGTTCTTCGACTTCTTCTTGTTTAGAACTAAGCTCTCTGACTAAGGCCAACAACCGTTGATTATTAGCCTGCAACTCATTTATGTCGCTAAATGTAACAAGTCGCTTTGAGATTATGTCTGCTGATGATGTACTGTCGCTTAAATCTGGATCAGTAGATGTCGATGAACTTCCAGCTCGAGATTGTTCGACTTCCCGTAAAAGATGGCACACCTGCCGTCCAAGATCTTGAAGTTCTTTTTTCAATCTTTGGTTCTCTCTAGTGCTAATTCCTTCTAAACGTTTGGTTTCCGCATTTGCTTCCCGCAAAATTTGCATGTCGTTTACAAGTTCATCATTGTGTTTTGTTAAATCTGCAATTGTTTCTAAAGCTTTCTCATAATCCTCTCTTTGCTTAGCAAGATAAGGACTCTTGTCTTCAATTTCCTGTAAAAGAATACAATATTCTTAAGCAAGAAATAAACAGCTTTCCGATCGTAGAAATGCCTTCTCAGTTGCGAATGGATAATACTTCATTTACTATAACAGACGAGTTACGTCATTACTTACAATTTCGGGCCATGCAATACCATATTATTAAAATAACCAACTAACATATAACTTTTTCATGTTCAATTAAACATACTATATTGGTACCTACTGTTTTTTAAATTGCATGCTTGGCACGTCTTTCCAATGTCATCCCACCAATTTCGTTATTGCTGTCAACTGTCAAAGGGTTATATTCTGCGTTTTCAGTAATGTATGAAAATTTGCGTTTATACTTGGTATATATTTATTTAAAATAAGTAATTACAATTAAACCATGCCAAAACAATTGTGTAAACAATCGAAGGAGTTAATAGTTTCGTTAATCGTGTATTTCGACGCAGAACGCGAGAACGGGCCACACTCCCGTTAATTTTCGTGCGAGAAATATGTATAAAATCCATACATTTTTAATGTCATATTCTTAACAGTATTTCGTTTTTAGAGAATAGCGAGTGCTCTAAACATTAATGTTGCAACCATAAGCAAAATTTCATCCATGAACAAGCAAGGAAGTGTTCTCAAAGAAAAGGTTGTCATAAAACAATGGATGAAATATGACAGATCGGAGGGATGCGTACGATTGTATAAAGCAGATTGAATTAAATTAGTCTGGAGAAATTTGATGTAGTACTTGATGTAAACAGACTGGAAACGAAATTCAAAAGTAGTGAAGCAGAGAGATTGATTTGGACAGAAAAGAAACTTGCATACTAATATTACTTATAAATACTTTAAGCGATGTTTACGTTTTGACAAAGAGAAAATTTGCAACGCCGTCGTGACGTCATAGCAAACTGACTCACGTAGTAGAGTGAACCCAAAATGAGAAGTAAATATGTCGTCATATCCGTTTTGAGCACTGGAATCGTCGGAACAGTATTATACTAGCTTTAGGGGTGTTCATGTCACTTTGACAGAAGTATTTAATGTGATTTCTATCGTAAAAAAAATCACCCCCACCACTAATGACTTTAGCTCCTCTATTCTACGTCGACACTACGATGACGACATATGTACTTCTCATTTTGGGTTCACTATACCTCGTCTGTTATCGTAAATTAACTATAATTGCACCGCACATAACGGGTACATTGCCCAAGCAAATGTTCGTATTTTCCTATCTCATTTATTTTAATTGCTAAGTGTTTTAGACGCAGGTAGCCTAATAAACTTCCTAGATGCATAAACCAATGGCAGCAGAACGCGCGCCTGTTCAAAGCAGTTTTGATAGTCACTGCGCTATAAATGACATTAATTTTGTCGGGCAGTGTACATCTTCCAAACTAGCAATTGACTTTGGTCATCGTTGGTTAATGACGTTATATTTGTAACCGCTGCCAATTTAACATGAGGTTTGTTCGTCGAATCTGCACTATTTTGTCCAGGTTACTGCAGGATGACGTCATGGAACAGTCTAGGTTATTCGCGTGCAAGTTCGGATAACTGTGCGGTGCAGGCACCAACAAACGCAAACTTGGTGCTACATATAAAACACATAATTCAGATGATGGTCAAAGTTTTTTTTATTTACAATCGATGATAGTCCATTTCTAAGAATCCTTGAAATTTGAAAGTGGTTATTAATAGCTTTTAAGGATTGTGACGAAGAAATGATAAAACTATTTTATAATTCAAGCTCTGATAGCTCCTTGTGTAATGAAGAGGACGATAAAAATTTAGGATTTTATTTGAACTAACTGTCGCCTTCCAGCCATATTTTGGTATTTATAATATATTATGAGAACCATCTAAAAATAATAATAAACATAGGTAGTTCATTATAGAATTTGTAATAAAATATCTATCTAATACATCATATAAATAATAATCATTTTCTTCTAGGGGTTTAACCTCTTCGTCGACGAAAATTCTTGCATTCATTTTCGTATTTCTATATGTTGCAGTACCTTACACCACTTTACACCTACTTCAGACCTAGAGCAACAATAGCTGCACCAAACTGCATGAAATTGCGCTAAATTGCACTAGTTCAATTACGCTAAATTGCACAAAATCCAACGCACGTCGACATCACCCAACGAACGCTGGTTGGCTGCACTGTTCAGAGCAGCAAGTGTAGACCCGACGAACAAACCTATGTTCACGCAATGAACTAAATATTATTAAGAGGTTATAATTACAGATAATCAAATCAATCATATCAGCATATCCCAGATTTTTTGTGATACATATGATTAATTACACACGTAAAAGTAAGCATCAGCGATTGGTAACATTTATAAATACCTGTACGACAAATATTTTGCAAATCTAGAGGCTTTGCAGGATCTGCTTGTAAGCAAGCAGATTCATAATTGTGATACTAATTTTAATAATAAAGGCTCTGCTCCGCTAAGCCATTGAAAAGTGCCCCTAAAGCTATTGGGCTGAAATTAAAGCAAATGAGTACTACTGTTACATATACTATAAATACCACAAATTAGCTCATTCGATGCCACCCCATTCGAGATATTAGCATAAGGGTGGAAAAATTCAATATTTTTTTTTCTCAGGAATTACTTAAGCTATCATGTTCAAAAAAATTATGTAAGTAAAGACTGATTATGGGCATTCTATAAAAAATCAAGAACTAATTCCCTCCACTCAGTTCAAAGTTATTATTATTTTCCCCCTTTAAGGGGTGGTTTTTTTGAGTTTGGTTCAAAGTGCCAACTTGGTTTTTTATTATATTAGACCGTATGCATTTAGGTTTATTATATATTTTTTTTAGTTTTTTCTGTGTGGTAGAACATGTAAATAAAAAATAAAATCTCTTTGAATGATTTTAGGAGGAGCAATCGTTGGTTATTTTAGGGTTAAAATAATTATTCATCGATTAATATCAGGATTATTTGTATAAATGTTTCAGCCCTATTAGTTATAAAAGCACCGAAATATACAAAAGCATATTGTAACAATAAAATAATATTTAATTCCGTACACGCAGTTCAAAGCTATTATTATTTTCCCTTTCTAAGGGGTGATTTTTTTTTGAGTTGGGTTTAGGGTCCCAATTTAACTTTTTATTATACATGAGTGTATATTTACATTTGGGTTTATTATATATTTCGTCAAGTTCTTTCAATGAATACAAATAAAAAATAAAACCTCTTTGATCTTAGCAGCAGCATTGAGTTATCGATTATTTTAAGGATAAAATTCAAATTATTCATTGATCGGATTCAAGATTATTTATATGTACATTTCAGCCCTAATATGTATAAAAGCATCGACACATAAAAAAGAATATTGTAACAATAAAATAATATTTAATTCATATTGACATAAATCAATCAAATCTCTGTTAGATATTTATTGTCCTAGTAACAACATAATTCTATTCACATTTGTTATTGCAACAAGCTATGTATTTATAGTTGTTATAATTTTCTTAATATTGAACAGAACCGCTATTCGTATTTTACTTTTGTTCTTACTTCCAAATAGATATATACGTTTATTATACATATTTCTTTAATCAATGTTCTGAGACGTGCATACTTTGTTTTAGTATGACAATTATTTGATTATGAGAGTTTGGAGACTGTTGTTTAATGTAATTTCATTATGTAGAATAAACAGCACTGCTGTAGAAAGTAAGTTAAAATATGTTCTCACATAAGTGTATTAATCACGGTGGTTTGCTAATAAAAATATCTGGAAGAATAAAATTTAAACAAATAAATAAACGGTGAAGATGATAGAAATACTTATTTGAAGCTAGTCATTCTTCCCAGAAGAATCAGTGAAAGTTGCAAATCAAGAGCATACTTTTCATTTCATATGACATCACTTGTAAAGAATTTTTTAGGAAAAAAGTAAATAGTAAACCCAAATGCAGGCGTTACTATACAGTAAAAAGTCAAGTTGGAACCTTAAATTCAAAAAACCACCTCCAAAGGAAACTTTGAACTTCATGTACGGAGCTAAATATTAATTTATATTGATTATGAACACATATATCTTAATAATAAATGTAACAACAGATAATATATTATACAATAATATATTACTTATTATTATTTATCCTTACAGAACTATTTTTTATAGCTCAGTGCTTTCATAACTACCAAGGCTGAAATGTACAACATATAAATAATCCTGAAACCGCTCGATGATTTTCCTTTTTTATTTGCATGTTCTACCACACAGAAGAGAACTTAAAAAAATATATAATGAACCCAAATACATACATTACTATATAACAAAAAATCGGATTGACACATTAAACTCAACTAAAAAAAACCGCCGTTCAAAAAGGGAAAATAACAATAACTTTCAACTACGTGTACGGAAATAAATATTATTTTGTTGTTATAATTTTCTTTTTTGTATTTCGATACTTTTATAACTACTAGGGCTCAAACATACATACAGATAATCATGAAATTGATGGACAATTGTTTTAGCCCTAAAATAAACAATGACAAATTGTCCTTACTAAGATCATTCAAAGAGATTTTATTTTTTATTTACATGTTCTGCCACACAGAAAAAACTGAAAAAAATATGTAATAAACCTAAAAGCATTCGGTCTAATATAACAAAAAGCCAAGTTGGCACCTTGGACCAAACTCAAAAAAACCACCCCTAAAAAGGGGAAAATAATAATAACTTTGAACTGAGTGGAGGGAATTAGTTCTTGATTTTTTGTAGAATGCCTATAATCAGTGTTTACTTACATAATTTTTTTGAATGTGATAGCTTAAGTAATTCCTGAGAAAAAAAATATTAAATTTTTCCACCCTTATGCTAATATCTTGAATGGGGTGGCATCGATTGAGCTAATTTTTGATATTTACAGTATGTGTGACAGTAGTACTCATTTGCTTTAATTTCAGCCCGTTAGCTTTAGGGGCACTTTTCAATGGCTTATCGGAGCAGAGCCGTTATGTATAAGGGAAAGTAGCTGAATATCGAATGAGTATTCAACTACTAAACTATCTAGTTTAGTAGTTGAATATGTTTTTACAGTTATTTTCACTATATTTGGGCTATAATTTGAAAGAGTGTTTTGGATATAAATGGTGGTCAAGTGGTTCCTTACTTTTAGTATATTTAAGCAAATTTATAATCTCTTGTTAACCCTAAAAAAAGTATTTCAACAAAGCAAACACACATCATATGTATAGACTGTAACTTATCTTCAACTTCATGAAGGAGAATTATTTATTTTTTTTTAATTGACTGAATTATTTTTTGGGAGGAGAATAATTTTTCTCTACTATATTTCTTTGCATCGGAGTCTGGAGATGATTTTTACTTTTTTTTTCTGTTAATTGTATTAAATGATGTTTTTTTCTAATATCGGAGTGGGAGTGCAGGTTAAAATTCTTTTGATTAAATTATCTTTTTAACATCGGAGTAGGAAAGAATCATGATTTTTTATTGATGGAATTGACGCCCCGTGGTGTTTAAAAGACGTTAATTTGTTTAATTAAAAGAACACTCTTCTTGCTCACCCCGATGTTCAGTTGATTTAATTATAAAAAGCAGTTGTAATCCTACCCACGCCGGTGTTTTAAAAAGACAAAAAAAACCTTAATTTAACAAACTAAAAAAGAGACATCACCCTTCCTCATCTCAAATTCGAATTGATCCCGCAAATTAATCGTACGGTGGATACCTCTAGCGCCGCGGGGACAAGGCTTATCTTTCGAGGCAACTCAGCTGCAATGCAGCGTATCATTTTATAAAGTTTCAAAGATAACCAAAAATTTAACTTACTAATATTTGCAAACCAACGACTCACGAGCCGTTACTTAACTCTTTCACAACGCATAGAATCTTATCTTTTCTTTTGCGCACGCAACAAATACGCACACGAGTGAGCTTTTATGAATTTATTCGCTCGTAAGCGTAAGTTAAAGTCTAAATGTACAGCTCGCGTTCATAAGCATTTCGTAAACGCACGTGCTCGCTTGTAACTCACAAGTGTTCGTTTCCTTGCTTCTTTATGATAAAACGCCATCCGATATTAGGACCAACCGATATTCGACAGAAGGAAACCACTCATTTTAATGGAAAAATATAAGAACACATATAAATCGGTGTTTTTATGTTGGCATCGCTGATAGTTGTTTTTTTTTTTGTGCACATTCAACCATATAGTGATCAATCATGACCCAAGAACAAGAGTAAGCTGGTAAAAACACTGAAAATTCGTCGGTTGTACTCTAGTTTTGACTTCATTTTCTTTGTATACACCTTTACTTTCAAATTTGCATTAAATATTGAAGAAAAAGTGTTTGTTACGCATACAAGAAATGTCCGGGATTGCTTGCTTAACAAGAGTCATTGTTATATCTCAACGAAGACTTGTACAATGAACAAAACTAGTTTCCAAAAAATTGTTTCATCGATTGTTTCATAGGAACTCGGCCAAGACTAAACTCCGTTCACGTTGAGGATGCAATAGATAGCGCTGCGATCGGCAACCAAATTACACCAAACAATGGAAAAGTAGCGACAAATTCAAATGATAAATTAACAGTGTAATAAGTAGTCTAGAGCGAATTCCGGATATTTAGGCAAAAAAGATTTGTTTACTCTCAATTCAAAGGCACTTTGTTCAAGAGGCCACGCGCGTTACGCTCAGTACCATGTAAAATAGTAATTTTTATCGGTACGCCGATGTATTTTAACTGCAGGTGTTCTTCCCTCAAACCAGTATGTTTATCTTCGCTCTAGTCGGCCAACTCAATTTTTGATCAAAAATTCACTACGAGACATCGATTATTTCTATGGACTACAACAACAGATATCCGCTGTTTATACGAAGAACTATCAAAAAAATTTGCATCGTAGAATTAGGAATTGTATGTGTTGATACCTACTTTTTACAAATACTCCTCGTATCTCGGCTACGTTTTGCGCCTAGAAAATGTTGGAGACTGGTAATAAGCGTAAGAGCTTGATTAGTGGCCTTCAGTCTTATTAACTGCTACTGGCTAGAACGAACTCAAAAAGGATGGCGATTGCGCGCACTCATTTACAATTTGCTACCTGTCAGGTTGACATGTTCCTTTATCACAGCTTGAATATATGTTTATAGGTTATAAAAACCTTAAAAACTGTCAAATGATTGTCAAGAACGATTTTGACAAGGGCCGGGCTTGAGAGAGCTTGACTTCCTATTGGCCAAGATGAACTCAAAAAAGATGGCGGTTCCGCGCTAACAAAATTTGCTAGGTGTCCATTCTTGGTTACATGTTCGTTGACATTGGGAAGATGTGACAAGCATGCATTTAAAAACCAGTAGGTGCTAACATCTTTATATAGTGAGGTCGTAAATGGTCCCTCCCTCCCCCCCCCCACCCCTGATAACTTTTGAATGGTATGAGATAGAGCAATGAAACAAAAACTAAGTGAATTAGAGATAATTGTGATTTTTTTCTATAGAGATACGCACATGGCTTCTGATGTAAAATAGAGGGCGTAGCTATCTTTAAAATTTTAAATAGGAAGTAATTTCATTTAGAAGCTCATTTGGAAGATATTTCTATTACTTTTATGGCAATGCAAACAGTTTTACGATCTTCGAAATTTTTACCAACTTATCCAAGATTAATAATTGGAGTACTTACGTTACTTTTTCTATAGCCCTCGTATTCGCTTTTTGGATATAGTGTACAGAAAACCTGTAATTACAGTAATCTGTAACATAGACACCCACACACATGACACATACACTGACAGATAAGACACTTTTGCTAAATTTTGCAAAAACGTCATATTGTAAATGTTATATTTTACAGCAATCACTTCCTAAGTCACATAAAACCACAATATTTATACGAGGGCTATAGAAAAAGTAACGTAAGTACTCCAATTATTAATCTTGGATAAGTTGGTAAAAATTTCGAAAATCGTAAAACTGTTTGCATTGCCATAAAAGTAATAGAAATATCTTCCAAATGAGCTTCTAAATGAAATTACTTCCTATTTAAAATTTTAAAGATAGCTACGCCCTCTATTTTACATCAGAAGCCATGTGCGTATCTCTATAGGCAAAAATCACAAATTATCTCTAATTTCACTTGGTTTTGTTTCATTGCTCTATCTCATACCATTCAAAAGTTATCAGGGGGGGGGGGGGACCATTTACGACCTCACTGTATATATCGTTATATGTTAGTTGGTTATTTTAATAATATGGTATTGTATGGCCCAAAATTGCATGTAATGATGTAACTCGTCTGTTATTGTAAATGATGTATAATTAAAAAAAAATGTATATATTTACCTGCATAATTGAATTTAAATACACCTGCAATCGACCAACCTCTTCTTTGGATGCTGTTAACTGTTCCACTACAGATGTGTATTCAGAATAAATTTGAGTTAATGACATGCCAGACTTAATAAATTTAGACGTTACAGCTGCAGACGGGGACAGTCCTTCAATTTCTTTCTGAAAACTCTCACCCTTAATGTTTTCAATTAAATCCTGTGCAGCATCCAATTCCTTTTTCAACATTCCTATGCACTCATTTTTCTTTGCTAAAATCTCCTCATGTGCTAAAGTAGCTTCCTTGTGCTGTGTTTCCAAATCTCCATATTTTTCAATAGCCTCGTCTAATTTATCTTTCACTTCCTGGTATCCCTTGGTGAGTTTTTCAGCTAACTCAGTTTTTTCTTGACTCATGTCCTTATAAAGGCTAGCCAATTTCTTCTGGGCATCCATTTCATGTTGAAAAGCTTCCTGCATTTTTGAAGCAAGGTCTTTCTCATCCAATATCTTCTTGTTCATCTCTTCGATCTTTACTAATAAATTATTGTTTGTATCTGTTAATGTTTTGACACTATCAGTTGCCAACTTTAATTCTTGTATTTTTTCACTTAATTTAGTCTCAAGTTGGAAGCACCTAGTTGTATTATCACGTCTCATGTTAAGCAATTCATCAGTTTTATTCCGTAATTCTTCAGTAAGTTGTTCCATCTGTTGATTTAACAAGTTTCTTTCTTGCTCAATACGCTTCTCTTTATATTCGAGTGTCATTTTTAAAGCTGCTACCTCTTCTGACTTCGCGAGGGCTTCACATTTTGCAGCAACCGCCGATTCTAACTGTTTAGTGAGAGCACCAAGATCACTGATAGTACGTGTAATCTCTCCATTTCGACGCTCCAACATCTTTTGAAGCTCATCACGTTCATCCACTGCAAGATTTCTTTGATGTCTAACATCAGATACTTCATTTTCAAGACGATTACACGTTTCACGCAGCCTTGTTGATTCAGAAATGGTGTTAGATAATTGTGACTCTAATTCAGCTATTGTAGAAGTCGCAGTTTCTAACTTCAATTTAAGCTGTTCATTTTCATTTTTAATAGTCTCTAATTCAGTTTGTATTTCATTGAGGTTTTTTTCTGAAAAATAAATAATGGTTGTAAAAAAACATTTACTACAATGTGTATATTTATATAAGTAAGTACGTTCATATTCATTAAAAAAAAAGGATACACTTGGTATTAGGTGCTTTCCATTTATCGTCTGGATCACTTCACTTCAGTTTAGTGCGTTAAGCTATGAGTTACTACAAATGGCATAACCTGGTGACTAAATAAGTTTGACGTGAACAGTTTGTAACTTAACGCACAAAACTGAAATGAGGTGAGTCAACCGGTAAATGGAAAGCAGCTATTTTCTATTGTGAATTGGAGAATACTGATATTGCCATCCATTCATAACAGATGTCATAAATAAATGTTAACTCGTAAATTGTGATCAGATAAGGCAAGTAAATTCAACAAACTGTAGCAATATAAATAATGACTTTATTTCAATTACATAACAATATATATAATATTTACTATACATCATTGCAATATACTATGATTTAGAATGTAAATGAAACCATAGGGAGCAGTTCAGGTAAGCAGTAAAGAATACTGGTCTCTGCTCTAAGATGTCAGCATAAGTTTTGATGGATTGAAAACTGCAGAAAACACTGTTACATATACAATCCATTTGCTTTGCTTTGACAGAGGAAATAAAATATATTACATAGACGAATGTAAACCACAAGCAGTAAAAACTATGGAGTAAACATTACCTTGCCTATGATTTTAATACGATTCGCTGTATCTTCAAGCAGATGGAATAGATTGACAAACCACAAAACACACAAACCAACAAAAACTTAACACTTTATTGAGATTATCACTGGTGGAAAACTGAAGTCTTAAATGGCCTTTGCTAGCAACAAATGATATTGGATGCCACCAACGTTGAATTTACGAACTTGCTTACATTACCCAATTACAAAATTGCAAACAAGGTCCTTACTTTGGAATCAATTTTGGAGAAAATGGTTCTAAGTGAATAGATATGGCATACTATTAGATCAATGCTGAGAGCAAAAGTATACCATATACAATCTGTTTCATGTGTAAGGACCCTATTTAATTTTTATAGTTATATACATATATAGGCTCTTTTAACAACATATCTTAATACTTGTATATACCACATATATATTTTAGAAAAAACATCACCAGCCTTGTTAAAAAAATTATATATAAAAGTTATTATAAATTGACAATACAAAATTGATAAGATCTTTCCATAATCAGAACTAAATATCCATGCAATAGATTTTTATGTATTTTTCTGATAATGTAAATTACAAACAATATTTGCTCTGTATGCTTCAGGACATCAATAAAAATTTACACAGGAATAATGATACAACAAACAAATTGATATAAATAATAATCAATCCAAACCAGAATTTTTCAGATAACTATAAATTGTAAATCCAAAGACATACACATTGCACACAACTTCCACACTCAAAATATAAGAAATACATTTACTTTACACATTAAGAATATCATAATGTAATTATTGTTTTCATCAAGCAATAAAAGTGAGGCAGAGTATTCTTTATTTCAGTCTCTCTTAAGAGACTGTAGATTGGTAGATACTAAAAATGCTGCAGAAATGGCCATTAGGCATTTTTGTAAAATAATAATCACTCTGCCACATCACACTCTACAAAAAATGAGCTCTGATTTACGATTTACCTGCGTTAAATTTAGCTGTCTCCGATAATGCTTTTGAAGTCATAAATTCTTCGAATTTCTCTTCTGTTAATGTTTGGATTTTTTTCGCAATTTCGGAGGGAATGGCGTTCCACTCCTCTTCCGAAACGGCTGTCGCAAAAAATCGCGTTACTGCAGTTTCTTCCATTATTACAGACATGTTGTAGCATTGAATAAAATCACAACATTTCCACAAATAAACACCTAAAAGTTTTAATTCATATATAAGAAAGATCACAAAGCTTCCCAACACATCCAACACAAAACATGCCGGTTTTTCTACCCATAATGCTTCACTTACCTAGGTATCCAACCTACAAAAACTAAAACAAAATTTATAAATGACTATTGAGAGTTCAGTTCGTGCTGTAATTGAATATTTTTAAATAAGTGAAATCTTAAAAATAATTACAAACTACCGTATATTAATTCAATTCACTCATATTTATTTTTCATCAGCTGCAAGAAGGCTATTGTATAAAATAAAAAGTTGGTATACACGATAACGATTATTAAGAAGCCGTTGTCTATAGAGATCATATTTATCGGCATGCTAGTTAAATCATATAATAAATAGAAGTTTGAATGACAATATATTGAATTTACCAAAATTTATCTTTTACCTTTTTTGTATGACAATTTTTTTTTGGCGAAAAGTGTGTTCATTATGGCGGAATCAATATGTGCCCCAAATAAAAATTCCGGAGCGTTAGATAAGTCTAAATATCAAGAAATGCGTGATATTTTTGAAATAATGAAAAGGGAAAGAAAAATGTGTTTAGATAAAAAAGTGGTAATACATACAATATCTAAATGCCTCTCAGAAGATACACATTTGAGCAAAGAATTAAAAAATAAAGTAGAGAGCCTTCTTCTAGCTGTAGAAGTAGATGCTTGTATGACTCTTAATACAAAGCATTCTGAAGAAAAGCTGTTAGGTTTGTCAGATATATCTACTGAGGGTTTATCCTTTAACGAATTGGAGATGCTACGACATTCTGTTGATAAAGAATTGAAATTAGTTGGAGATAGGACTGCATGCAATGCCACTCACTTTGAAATCCCAGATGATTCTCATTCATTTCAACTTAATATACAAGACAAAGTAAGTAATGTTTTATGTTGTAATATTATATGAAAAAAAGCCGTTATTTTTTAATTTTCAGAGTTTGTATGAAACAGAAAAGAAGCTACAAGATGTGCAAATAACTTACTTGGAAAATTTAAAGAACATGTATGATTTATTGCAAGAACTTTTGCATTTACGATTTGACACCGTAAAAGATCTGATTGAAAATAAACTAGATGAATATTCTATGAAATCCAAGATGTATAGTTTAAAATCTGATATATTTAAGCAAAAAGCAAGAACAGATATTTTTAATCAAAATTCAATATCTTTTGGTGCCTATGAGAAATTTCTTAATGATATTCTCGAACAGCAAAATGAATGCCAAAAGGATATTGATGGCCTAATCGAATTAAAAGAAAAATATAAACTTGTCGCTTGTAAAGAATATGATGAAATATTAAAATCATATTTGCAATATAAATCTGCTTTAGAAAAAAAGAAAGATTTGTATAATCAACTAACATGTAAATAATTGTATGTCACCAACTATGCTGATATAAAATGCAATTTTGAAAATTTAAATATAGGATGTAAAATACTTATAAAGCAGCATTACACTCTGCTTACCTTTTTCTATTCAAAAAGGATGCTCTCTAAGAGAATAATAAAACATATATTATAAATTGTTTTAAGCTGTTTTTTGTCTATATAATATGTTAACAAATATAAATTTTAAAATAATGTGCAACGTTTTATTAATATTTCTCATCACAAATTTCTAAATTTGATTTCATTTCGTATTTTTTTTTTAATAAAAGCTTTAAAAATATATTCTATCATTTATACATTAAGTTTTTATTTAACGATAATTAAATGGAGTGCCTAAACTCAGCATTTAAACAACCCTTGCTTACAAACACCAAATTGAAAAATAAAGAAATTTATTTTTCAATTATTTTCATTTTATTTAGTGCTTTTTTGCTGCTTTGCTTTAAGCGTTGTACTTTAAAGCCAAATTGTACATGATAAAAGCTGCGAATGGAAAGGGAAATTTATCCTAGGCATCAGTAAAGATGTGTATGGGACGAGTCTATAGCTATCTATTTTTGTGTTTATCGCTATTTGCCATGGCGACGATTTATGAACTTGATTCCGTTAGAAATTCACTTATACCACATACCATTTAGATCTTTTCAAAGTCAAGTGCAGTGGGTTAAATCAATATAATACCATAATAATTGAATACAATTCGAAATTATCGCAGCGCTCCATAAATTATCATGAAAATCAGTAAAATAGGTGGTTCTAAAAGTGTTAACGTGACCCCATATCACTATAATTTGCCAAATTTTCCAGAAAATAGTTCAAGTTTCGGGGATAATATTTCCTTTTACACCAGGAGTAGTGAGTAAGTCTTCAGCTTTTTTTTATAATGTAGATGAATACATATTCATAGATAAATTTTATATTTAAATGATATTATGAAATCATTAATATTTTTTAAATAAATTTGATTTAACTATTCTTTATATACATGTCATACTGATTCTTAAACATTAAATGTCTTTATAGCGACAACTTTCGAATCACCTACTAATATTGGTGAATTGATTAAAAGTTGGAAACTTCCACTAAATTATTACTAAGCGCTTCGTGGCAAAAATATAAATATAGTTAATAGCATTTATAATACCTTTAAAGTTCGTTCTTAGTGACTAATATAATGAATTGACCTCCTCTTCCTTAATTTTTTCATGAAAATGAACACACACCTATGTAGAAATTACGAATGTTGGAAAATTGCGGTGAACGTTGTAATTGTAATGTTGTAACTTCTGTTAAACAAGCAGAAATGGAGAAAAATAAGTAATAAAATAAGGTGCGTTTCAAGATAATTTGAAATTAAATATTATTTTTAAATTGAACACTGTATACTTTTTGATATTTTGAAAGGTAGACGATAATGTAATTTGTAATAAAAAAGTCCACCTTTATTGCTGTACAGGAAATTTGTGAAACTTACAGATTTTGTAAAAATATGTTCTTTTAAAATTGATATTTATTGAATATATTTTGAGATTTTGTACGTATACTTTTCATTTGTTTTTAAAAAAAAACTAGAAAATCAAAGTCATCATTTCACATAAACGCACAGGTTACAGCGTAGTTCCACAATTATAATGTTAACCAAAAGTAATTGGGTATTTTGAAATTAGAAAAGCGCATTTTGTTTTTTTTTTTTCAAAAAATTTATGAAAATAACTTTTCACCTTATTTTGCAAAAATGCCCCAACAAAAAATGTGTGGTTTGTTTATAGAAAATAGAAATATTAATTTGTATATTAAATCGTAAATGAAATTAATGCAGTATAACTCCGTTACAATGCTCTCGCAAATAAGGCTTTCCGTATTTAATGCTCTTTTTTCGGTCTCGATGAACATATTCGTATAAACTTCTGTTATCTTTTCTCGTTAATATTACGCTTTTTCCCAGTTATTACGTTTGTGACAAAGTTATGTAAAATAGGCTTCTTCTTGGCAATATTTTAATACATTTTGAATAGGTATGTATATACATTTTTGTTAAAACTTTTTTTTTACTTGCTAAGTGACAAGGGCAAAAACAGTTTCTGGGTCTGTACCTTACGCGTATTATACTTATCGATCCATTTGGCCGTTTATTTCTGATCGATTTTTAGTTTGAATTTATAAACCGACTTTAAAAACCATTTACAGAGTCTCATAATATTGAACCGTCAATGCTATATGAATAATCTAGAAGGGGTTTGGACGCCTTCGCCAACAACTTTCATGTAGCACCTGTTTCTGCTGTTATAATAATAACTTAATCCTAATTTCTCTAATCAATAGCAATTAAATTAAAGATTTATATTTTAAATATCCCACACCGCACAAAATGTCTACCATACCTACATCCATTAGATATTATTTGTGGATATCCATAATATCCATTAGACGTTACAGACATTCTATGGATGTCTCTTACATCTCCAAATGTCTGTCTATTAGATAGGTATCCAAATAGTACATCTAATGGATATGCTATCTACAATACTGGTCCCCGTGAATTCGTGACAAACATTCTCACCAATAGCGACAGCATTGGAAATACTACTATCTGTTATTTCCAGCACTGTGCCCACCAGGGGGGCTCCTCTTAAAGAGCCACGGGACCATGGTTCTTCACGGTCAAGTCACGGACCGATCACGGTCAAAGCACAATTCTTTTCCTACCAAACATATGCAATATTGCATGTGGGTACATTTTCAAGATTTTTTCATGTAGTCTGGCAACTCACAAATAAAATTTGTAAAGTACTGATAATTTCCATATAAGTTTTACTTATTTAAAAGTTAAATTAAAAAGAAAAGTTCGGTATTTCTGATTTTTTTTTCCAAGAAAGGAAAATATCGTCGAAATGAAAATGCCATGGTAGAGTGTATTTAATTAAAATTTAATGCATAAAAGACTAACAAAAATTAAAAATTTCTTATTTCTAATGCTTACCCAAAACCACTGCACGTCAGTTACCCGTTGCCTTTCCACATAAGCGGTTAAATAAAACAAAAATCAAAGGTCACCGTATGCAATGGGGTAACTGGTGTGATAACAGTTACTAAGAAATATTTATCTGACAAGTAGGTAATAGATAAATATTTAATAACTATGTCTGCCATAAAGATTTTTTTCTAACAGAATTTTTTTCATTACTATTCATGTAAATCATTTTGTACACTAACCACCATGGAATGCGGAAACAACCAAAAAAGTGATTTTCACCGAGAAAAATTACCTAAATTTTTTAGTGTGTGGGTGAGTTTTTAACAGATAATGCTGAATTAGTTTCAACATGCATGTAAGTTGTTTTGAATATTCTATGTTGTTAAACAGATTTTGTAATATGAATTAATATCACCTACTAATAATCAGTACCTATACTTGTTCTAAAATAACAAGGAAACAGAACTACGTGTGACCCAACACCATGTCATTTATACCTACTGTTATGGTTAGGTTACCCGCGTTACCGCTGAGTGTATTTTGAGTTGCATATATTGATTTGTTTACTTTCTTCCGTGCTGAATCAATATACCGAGAATTTTTCACAAATTTTATGTTTATTTTAATTTAATTCTGTATTTGTCTTTTATTTAAGTCCATCAAGGAATTCATATTATAATAGTTGTTAATGTATTGACGTGTACACGTAATAGACATAAGATCATTTATTATTTTTTGTTCGGGAAGATACATTTTTAGTTTTTATTCTCTCATTATAGTTTAAAGAGTTAATTTTCCGTTATTCAATTTTACTGTTTCATTTTTATTTATCAATCACCTCGTTTGGGTGAGTAGAAGCATTGTTCTTGCTTTTATGTAAATTTCTTGCATTTGTTCACGCTTAGTATGTTTTAATTTGAAACGTACGTGGATACGTGGATTGAATTTGAAATATTGGATAATCTTCCTGAACAAATAGTTTTACTTTTGCTTTGCATAGGAAATAGCATTGTCCTATTTTAATTTAGAATCAAGTGCAGTTTTTATTTTAGGCCAGAACCTTCAGTTCACGGTTTTTTTCTGCACAAATTGTAATTTTACTCATTTTGAATAATAAAATTGATTGTTAATTAACGTCATTGGGTTAAAAATTCTGTATTTTAAATTAAACCTTTTCAATTTTTCGGGTAATTAAGGAAGTCTGATTTCTTTTACTCACAATTTACTTTTCGTGGTTAGATTCAAGTTTTAATTCGCGAGGGTAACTCTGAGGTAATTATTCTTTTGCGTTCATTAATTTTATCCGTTGAGCTAGCTAATTTTATTTTTCTTTTCTTTGTAAAAATCAGTTTTGCATATTTCATTTAATTCAGTCAGTACAGAGCACTGCGTCTGAACCTGAACATTCTAATAAGTTAACGCATGTGCGCCTTGCTTATTTCCTTATCACTTGAAAATCACCGTATGACTGTAATTTTCCAAATTGTGAGATATTTTAAGTTTTTCCTAAGAGAGATTAATTTTTTTTCTTTTAGTAATATTACAATGTTACAGATTTTTTTCTAAGAAACAAAAATTTACTATAATATTCACGTAAAATACTTGCATTATGGGAAAATTTCAAACATTTTGACATTTTCACTAAGTTTCTATACATTTAACCCCATTTAGTGAAAAATGATCAAGAAAAGTGATTTTTACCAAGAAAAAATACCTAAATTTTTTAGTGTGTACTTCCTAATTTTTATTTGTTTACTATGAGATTAAATAATTCCAGTTACTTTAATCGTATAGTAAACAATTAAAAATGAAAAAGTAGGTACTATCGCTTATTCTTACCTTAGTCAAAGACGTTGTTATGTACCTATAACGGTTTTGTTTCTGACGACTATATTCTATCTTCCGGTGTCCCTCAGGGATCAAGTCTTGGACCTCTACTATTCGTATTGTTTATAAACGACTTACTTTTGAAGATTGATTCTCCGATACTAGGGTACGCCGATGATATCAAGATCTTTTCAGAGATTACCCGTACCGCTGATGATGAGATGTTGCAAAGAAATTTAAATATTCTCCATCAATGGTGTGACGAGAATAAACTACAGTTAAATATTAAGAAATGTTGTGTAGTTACATATTCACGTTCGCTACAAGTCTTTTCAACATCATATCACATCAACGGTAACAAGCTACATCAATGTCAGAGTTTAAGACCTGGGGTAATTTCATTCAATCTAGTTTCAAACCACATATACAAAAAGTATCTTCGGATGCTTATAATCTCTTGGGTTTATAATTCGAATATCTGCATATTTCACGAACTGCCGTACTCTCAAAACTCTCTACTGCGCTTATGTTTTGAGCAAATTGGAATATGCATGTCTTGTCTGGTATCCCTTATATGCGTCGGATTCCCTACCACTTGAACGTTTCACCGCAGATTTTTGAAATTCCTCAGTTATAACTGGATGGAACTTACCAGAAGTGGCATCTCGCAAAACTGAACTTCTGTTAAGACACAGTATGAATGTCATTGAGCGTTAGGAGAGACGAAATATGTAGGAAGTTTCTGACAAAACTGCTTAATAACGGCATCGATTGTCTTTTCCTTCTTGGCCGTATGCCGTTTCTGGTGCCGAGATTGAGTGCGAGATACGACTCTACATTTGTGCTCCCGTTTGCCAGAACTAACGTTATGAGACGTCTGCCTATATACACTCTTTCAAGACTGGGGAATCAAGAGCCGGACGACTGACTTGAACAATTTTTTATTTCATTATCTTTCTTCACTTTCACATTACATACGATAATTATGTTATTAAATATGTATTTTTCTTTTCTTCAGTAGTTACATAATGATTATATAAGTTTTCAACATGTGCACATGCTACTTTTTTGTGTCCTATTATTGGGCTTCGGCCTGTTGGACAATAAAGATTATTATTTATTATTATTATTATTATTATTATTATTATTAATAGCTAATTAATTACCTAATTATGGACATTCAGACTTAAAAACTTTCCTTTTGTCCTTTATTGACGAGGACTGGATACAACCAAATGTTCTTACGATCTTTTCTTCCTGAGCCTAATATGTTCATTTGTCTTTTCTTCATTTAAAATAGGAGCCCTAATGACTGAATCACAACTTGAAAAGTTTTCAAACATGTCCTTGTTTGGTAGGAGCGCTAGAAGACCAAAGCAGTACTGATCTGGGATCAGACTGGCATTGACCGTAGATGTGAATAGTATATAAAATTCCTTGATCATGACCAGACCGTGACCTTACTGCGACCTGACCGATAATGTGAATCGTCCTTAAACCTTAACCGCAGCCTTAACTACTTGACGTTGCCAGCAAGCCGGAAAAATGTCTCTATCTAAACATTTATTAAAAATCTGGATGAATAACTGAATGAGAAATTATAATGGAAAACTTATTATCATCGTGAAGATTGCTAAATTGTCGGTCTACAAACTAAACTACGAGTATAATATTTATCTATAAAGAATGGAGGTAACTACCACAATGCTACTACCACCATGCGTTCCCGCATATACATACACCCCTTTTTTCTTTTAGTTCCTATATAATAAGAGCATTATAATGAAGTTTTGCTGTAAATAGAAATCAGCCAAAACGATCGTAATATTATATAACAAAATTGAATCGTTTAGATAATTGAATAAATGCAATTAGATTCTCAAAGTGTCTCAAAAGAGTTTAAATGTCACAATCAAAGAATAATTCAACTAAAATATTTTTTTTCAGGACAGGTAGCCTAGAACGACTAGATCAAGACAATAAAATCCATAGAATAATAAGCACGTCTAGTGATGGCGAGGACAATATCCACGTTGTAGTTAGGTACGTATTCTAAAACAGATACATGCAAGGCAAATTAATAACCTAATATGAATTAAACTCAACCAAATGGTTATCTATTTCACTTGTTCTAACATTTTCCCCCAGCAGCTATTATAGTCATATAGTCTAGTCAAAATGCCACAGAAACAACTAGTTACAATACCCTAACTAAATAATATGCCTACTAAATGATAGACTAAATTAAAATCAAATCGATATTTTTACTAGACCAACTATTATAATAATTAGATACGTCATCCATGAAAATTGATACCTTACATAGTTACTCGTCAGGGATACGATTCGGAATCTTTTTGAAGGTTGAACTGGATTGTAACCGCTATTTTGTTTGGGATCGGAACTGAACTGAAACTGCTAAAATTCAAACGGTTTTTTTCTGTTCTGTTCGGTTGTTTAGTTTGTCTTACTTTTTTTTCTTCGATTTCGTGGTAAGTACTAATTTTTTGAAAAGCTACTGTTTTACTTTACGCAACGTCACAGATTAACTTACACTTATACAAATGGTTACAGACCCAGCAACCTGTGCTTGTATGTACAGAGTTGTAATAACTTTGTGAACTAGTTGCAAATTCTTTTGAGTTTCAAATAGCATGGGAAAGATATCGGTACGTTTAGGCAGCCGAGATAAACAATTACGGTACGAAGAGAATGGTTCTACTGAGGAAAAGGAATTGGACAATAAGAATTCGAATAATTTATTCCTAAAAATAAAATCTGTGGTAGTAGGTATATATACACCCTGTTTTATATAGGGATTAAATTTCGATTGAGGGTGATAATCGTCCGAGGTTCTATCTTAAGAGATAATAGATAGGCACGTGAGGCAGCTTTTCACCTTAGGAAAGTTCTACCTGCAAATATTAGGTGCTCCAATATTTTTAAATCGAGTGTATCCATGGAGAATGTTCTTCAGATGTTGCCTCTTTGACTGTAAAAATTGATATGTGGGACTTTGTTGTAATTATGGTGGAATCAAATGACGCATTGACCATCAGGAACACCACTAGACGACGGAAAAATGACAATTACAAACGCGCTATACGAAATATTTGAATCCAAGTTCAAACCTAAATATTTAATGATGTTAACGATTTGTAAAGCAGTTCTTTAAACTTTAAGATTTCGAAGGTGATAAAGACAAATGACATTTTCCACACCAATCATGTAATTTTGCAAGAGCACTAAGGGGTTTAATAACCAAATTTAAGTTTTGATGTTTGTTGAATAAAACAAAAACATCAGCATATTGCAGTAAAAAGCAATCATTAGCTAATAGATAGTTATTAATAGAATTGGTATAAATATGAAATAACATTAGACTAAGAGAGCTTGTTGTGGCAGGCCCATAAATGATGTTCTTGATCCTAAATTATTAGAATCAAGTTTGATTGATATAATTTTGATATAGAACAGTTGATAAATAATACTATTAATTTTATTTGGAATATCCAACTTTCGTAACTGATACAATCATTTTTTAATATTAACATTATCATAAGTCCCAGTAACGTTTAGAAAAGCAGCAACTACATTGCAAATTGAACTCATTCAATTCAGTGTTTCTGCTGATGACGATAGCTTTGCTATCGAAACGTACGTCCAGTTTGGTGCAGTTTGTGGTGAGGGGTGTAGGAGAAGTTTGCAGCATTACCAGTACCACAGTTTGGAGTATTTTTGTCACAGCAACTACATTATATAGTTTATGTAAAAAGTTTGTCATATATGAGAAGTCAAAACAATAAGATTATCAACTACTGACTTACCCTTTCTGAAAGCAAGGAGATATTTCGGAAAACGTAGATATAATATTGAAATTTTTGCATGATTACCTGAACAGCTAGGTTTCAAAATAAGACGACAACTGCTATTCCGTTTTTGTGTTTCACTGAAGTTTGATCAACTAATGTAGATTTATTTCCTGTTGACGATTTTAATTTAATCTCATACTTCTGTAAAAGTTCTAACATACATGGTGCTATAGCTAGGTGGGAAAGAAGAGTAAAGACTTGAACATTTAATATGTAATCTATCTTTAAGTAAAATATACAACACTGAGACATCAATACATACTTCTAGCTTCATGAATATTTCGGATATCTATTCTAATTTTTAGGGTTCGTCCATTAAATTCGAAAGAAATTAAACACAAGACCCCGAAGTTATTAAATTTTTGGGAAATGGGCAAATAATGGTGAGTGAAATGCTTAATAGTGTATATAATTCCGTATTCTGCACATAAATTATAGTGTGATATGGGTGTCGGAAAACCTAAGGTATTCTCTTATAATGCCGTTTTTGAAGCTGCTGCCACTCAAGAAGATATTTTACAATATTCTGGTGTAAAACGTTTAATTGAAATGGCGGTGGAAGGATTTCGATGTACTGTATTCTGTTACGGTCAAACCGGTAGCGGTAAAACACATACTCTAACAGGTCCTCCAAAACTGGTATAATTAAAAAGAAATGAAGAAAAAAAAAAGAAATTTATTGTTAATTAAAATGCCTTACAGTTCCTTAAAAAGCCGGCACCGTACAGTGAGCAACACGGTTTAATATTTCATGCGTTCTTGTATTTGTTTCAACTCCTGCAGGAAAGACCCGATGTCCACTTCATTTTAAAAGCAAGCTTCTTAGAAATATACAATGAAAAGGTCGCCCGTTTGCTTGAAAATATAATACGATTAAGCTAAGTAACAATGAACTTTTAGGTAATCGATTTATTAAACCCTGGTATTAGAAGAAAACCTCTAGCGGTGCGTTGGAGCAAAAAGTGCAGAAGTTTTTTCGTGGAGAATCTATTTACCGTTGATTGCGAGGAGTTGGACGATTTAATTGCAGTGTTAGAGGAAGGCATAAAAAATCGTTCAATGGGACATCACAACATGAATGATTATTCAAGGTATACATTGATGTGTATACATACATTATTTAGATGACCTTGTAGCGTCACTGAATAAACGTACCTAATTGCTGTCTGAATTATTGATCCTTCAAATGAATTCCCGGGAAAAAAATCCATAGAGTTTTATTGAATATTTTTTTATGCCCATAAATAAAACTAATATTTATAGTAAAATTTACAAATCCAGGCATTAAACTAAAACAACTAAATAAATCATTTTCAGCCGTAGTCATACTATTTTGACTGTCTATATTACTTCTGAACAACCAACAGAGGATGGTGTTTTCATATCGAGAACTGGGAAAGTTAATTTTGTCGATTTAGCTGGAAGCGAAATGACGAAGAAAACTCAAAGCGCTGGCAAAACACTTAAGGAAGCCAACAAGATCAACAATAGTTTAATGGTTCTAGGTAATTATTATATTCCACTAACAAAATTTCTTGTCTAGCATATAGAATTTTCGGGGATACAATGCATAAGAGTTTTTAATTAAATTTATGTATTAGGTACCTAATTTATTACTTCACAATTTCGTCTGGTCGACGTGTAATTTGCTTTAAAGGGGTCACTACCGTTTTTCACCAAAAAAAACTTTTTATTTAAATAAAAAAAAAAATTAATTTATCGTAGTTCTAATGGCACCCCTTTCATAAAATTTGAAATGAAATTGTAAGTAAAAAAGGGAAGTGTCCCCATGAGAATAGGCTGAAGTACAAGTATTATAGACTACCAATACTGTTGTTTTCAGTGAGTTACATAAAAATTAAAAAAAATGAAATATGGATTTCTTCGGAATATTTTTTCAAACTATTAACAATATCAACACCCTTATTTTTCTCTCTTGTAGAGCAATAAAAGAAGATCATTTTGCAGCCTGTAATTTTTGGAATCTGTACTAGATTTGTAGTGAGACAAAAAAAAAGTGATACAAGAGAAAGAAAGGAAAACTTTAGGGGGTTAACAAAACATTAACGACTGAATATGTAAGTATTAAAAAATCATAGGCTGCAAATATAAAAGTGATTTAGAGGAATAGAATAAAAGAAATAGCGAAATGCGCCTGGTAAGTTCACAGAGAACGATATTGAAAGATGCCAACGCTATAACGTCAGTAACTCACTAAAACTGAATTACTTCATTAAGAAAAAATGAATATTTGCAAAGCATTTTTGAATAAAATGAAACAAAAAAATATGAGATCATCCAAATCAATTAGATAGAACTGGAGATATTGAAGTTAAAATAAAACATTCTCTTTTCCACTGAAAATGTATGTAGTAACCGCCTTAAAGGGAGGCAGTTTTTGAGAGAAAAAGCGCATTCTTGTACATCTAATGACGCCATTCTCATATTTTTTCTGAGCGCTAAAAAATATCCAAAATAGTGTTTGGAACATAACAGACATATTGGTAATTTTTTCCAGATCACATTGTTAAAAGATTTGTTTTGGTTCAGAAACAAATTAAATAAATATTTTTATACCAGCATTCATTGCATAACTCACGGAAAGCTGCCTCTATAGAAGGGTGGGCTGAAGATATTTCTGGCATACTCTACTCGAAATCAATCAAATTTCTCCTTTTAAAAATTCTAAAATTATTACAATAATATATTCCACAGAAAAGAGATGATTGTATAAAATAATTCGATCAGAGTCTATCTTCAAAACAGTCAACGAGTACCACCTAATATTCATAAAATATGTATTATATCCCTTTGGGAGCTTTGAAAACAATCACCTGCAAAGCTACTTCAGATAATGTATTTTGCTTATTTTAAACGTACACTGATGGTGCGCATGATTGCGAGCTTTCCCTAAAAGTTATTAGGTCAAAAAAAGGATTTTATTTTAGAATTTGCTATAAGTTTGTCCTTAATTAATTACCTCAACAGCTTCCTTTAAAAGCCGTTTTTTTTTTTTGAGAAATGTGTAATTTTATGCGAACAAAATAATAGATTATTTTTTTTTTGAAGTCCAATATTAAGAATTTCTTATTTTTGATTTTTCTTTATTCTTTATTCACATTTATTCTTTATTTCACAAGATCAGGTATCTCTCCTCTAAAACAACAAAGAAACTGAAGAAAAGCTTACAAAATTTTAAGTACCGCCTGGCGACTGCTTGAAAACAATATTGTCTTACCTTAAAACATTAGAAGGCACACTTCACTCCACCCAGACAAATTTACCATTTTTTAAGTTTATTTATACATACATATTATATTATGTATGGACTTCAAAGGCATTTTTCACTTGATTTATTAAATTTATACTTTAAAATCGATTTGAAAGCTAATTTAGATTGATTGTGTCTTATATTTTTACCTAAAATTCACTTCAGCATCTTCTCAGAAGTCTGTAAACCTTTAAAAAAATGCATAGGTTTTTTTTAGAAGATATTACTTCAAAACATAGGAAACAAACAGTGACGTCCATTTAATAATATTTATATGTAGAGTGGCCAGAACGTTTAGCCATATTTTATCTTCAAGGCAGTATTTAGGATCAGTGTTAGTCGAGTCTTTATGCGAGACAGTACAATTCTTCGTTAACGTGAATCGGTGATTTCTAGGATTTACATTATGGTGGTGCCAAAATAGTTTGTACAGTGTACGATAAACAGTTATAGTGCTGGCAAAAATCAGACTACACCTACCCTACCTATAAAGATTATTTTAATTATGCGTGTGTTACATCCGTAGATGTTAAACGGTCTTTTTCAAAATATAAACACGTTTTATCATCGCGACAAAAGCGGTTTAGTGAGAAAAATCTTGAGACATTTAATGTTGCAAACTTTTCAGCATTTAACTAGCGGAAGGGGCTTGTATATAATATTTATAGTTAAATAAATAAATAATTTTGCTCTTTCCCGACACTGTATTGTATACTTGTGTTAAATGTTAATGTCACATATATGAAACTTAGTCCTGACCTGGCGCGCAGACGAAAGTTGACCACTGTATTTATATGTACGAAGAATTAACAGATCTGGTTTACTTACAGAAGATATAAAGATTGGATGTGGACCAAGAGAAACACAAAAAGACGACATATAAGCATAAATCCCAAACGTAAATAAAATAATTACAGTAATAATTTAAGTAAATATGATTTCAATATCCCAATTAGATGACTAACAAACGCAATATCGCTTACTTCTTAACGTCGCATTTTTTTTTGTTACGGTGTATTAGTTCAAAAGTCTTAATAATAACAGATGTTTTTAATTTTTGATCATCTCTACATGTTGTTGATATCCTAGCAACATTGTAACTTGTTTAATATACCGACTGTTTTCAAAATCGTTGCAAGTCGGCAGTATGTATGAAATGACTATGAAGGCAAATTCAATGCCCTTTTACTGCAACAGCTCTCCACTACATGTCGCACCCATTTGTTTATAGTACATTACGTCCTTGTTAATATTACTCAGTCCTAATATTTCACTGTAAGTTTAACAACACACACTGTGCTTGGTTTTTGCATGGAAACCACGTCTCGAAACTACTTCTGGCTGACATCTCGTCCTCGCTCATTTGGGATGTCCTCAGAACTTCTAGTGGCTGTTAGTCTTGACCAGAAATGGTTTCCTGTTAACTTAATACCGTTACAACTTTTAATGGCACCTCTTATTCTATTACAGATGGCGTTGCTAAATTATTACTGGCATTTTTGTTACTTATGCGATACGCACAAATTCGAAATTTACTACTTCAAATAATATACTTAGTCGAAACTTTCCATTTCTGAACGCTTGGCAGTAGAATTCACTGATGTATGAATTTTTATTTGAAATTCCTAAATATGCTTTTTTACATTACAATCCTCTGCGGGTGGTGTGGTAATACTTATTTAATTTATGTGTTTACTTACGAGAACGAGATGTGTAGTGTATACCCATCATAGAGAAGGAAAGAGTAAAATTTATACACACCAATAAAATCTATGATTAAATTAACTTTAATCGAAGATTGAGTAAATAACATTAGTTCATAAAAAGTCTGCAGTCGACGAATGAAGAAAACAACGCGTCGCGTTGTTAAAATTATTGTACCCCCAATTGTAATTGTAAATCTACCTATTTCTTGTAAATTAACCACAATAACTTAACATTTTTACGCTTTTACTTGACATTTCAAACGCATATAACTCAAATTTGTAAAAGTTTACATATTGATATTTCAGTTTTATTGTTCGTTTATGTTTCTCTCTGACTGTTTATTTAAACTAGAAAATAAACCTTGAAATTCCCCAGCCCTCCTTTTTTCGATCGATTCTTTAAAATTCTAAAACTGGATCTAATGCACTCGCTGGTTTTTTATTTTCTACTTCTAAATACATAGGACGAGAAAAGTTTGTTGGAATCTGTTGATAGTTCAAGTGTTCGTTCAAAATAAAAAAATTCGCCTCTAAATGTGCAATTGATTACCGTGTAGCATAAGTAAAATAATTTACCAAACACTAGTACAAAAAAAAGTTTTTTTAACTGTTATTCTGATCATTAATATCTTTAAATTTAGTATGCTCTCTACAGCATTATTATTCCAGAGATAAAATTTTATTTTCAAACATGCAACCAAAAAAATTTCATAAGCATTTAGCATGCAACTGCGCGATAGTATACTGCGCAACAAGCAACCAACCAGCGTTCGCTACCGTATAGTTCCATTAGTTTTGCCGGAAAATTGGCCAACCTAACTCAGTCTTCCCGGAGTTGGCTGTTTATATGTTGCAGTTTACAGTTCGTTAGTGGTGTTAGTGCCCACAACAATAACAAACTTGATAAAGGTAAGTATCAATCGTATAAATGTGCTTATAGATTCTTGTACATTTATATTAGCTACCTACATTAACTCAAAACTAGGAAATTCACTACATAATACACTAAAAAGTAATATCGTCCCTGAATTGTCAAAAAGAATTATTCAATAACATTGTAATATATATGGCAGTCGTACAAAAATATAAATAATTATAGTTTGTGTTTCTATTTCAGGTTAACACGTTCAATTTCACTAGTCTGCTATACCTAACCTATATCAAAACAATACTACATACTACATAGAAATAATAACAACATATATACCTAATTATAAATGTTTCAATATCTATTTTAAACAAAAAGAAACGTTTACGAAGAAAAGTAGCAGGGATTACAAAGGTGGCTAGCATGAATAAATAGGTTATAAAGCACTTCTCTTGATCTTGGCTAATCGTTCTAATATTGACAGAGACAAATAAATTAACAAATTATGGTTTTTAGATATAATTGTGAATTACAGAGAACAGTCTGACAAGAATCGCTTTTCGAAAAATTAATTCAAAGAAAGTACCTATTTGCCTAAATAATTTCGTATTGAAACAAAAATCGAAAATATAATATACACAGTTGAAATTTATAAAAAAAAAGAATTATGCCAGAGTTAAGGAATTGGGAATAATCTTAAGAAATTGGTTTTATTGATACAAGATCAATTCCCAAATGTTTGCCCAACGATCCCATAACTATTTTAGAAATTCAAAAACTAGCAAAAATTAAAATAAATAGCGATGAAATGATATACACGTAAGAAGTAAGCGAACTTCGAGAATTACAGTATAGATACATCAGTAATGGTGGGCAGCTGATTATTGACTTTGAAAGAGAAAAGTGCTAAGATACCTCTGTATAAGTGATTGGAATTTTTGGCCGATAACTCTTAGTAGAAATTAAAAAAGCAACTTTTCGCGATGTGAAATACCTAGATGAACCTGGAGGAACTCTAAAAGGTTTTGTAGATATAGATGAATGCCTAAAACAGATAGTCATACCAGTGTATATGAGAGATGCCATAAACATCTAGGTAGATAAAGATGATTTTATTCTATTGGCGTGAATTTCGAAACAAGAAAAGATGTTAGTTTTAAGATTAAAACAGAAGATAATAGATGCATTAACAAGACTTGTTTTAAAGTTTGTTCCCAATTGTTTTTGTTTGTTTTCTCGTTTCTCTGATGAGAAGATTAAATATTACGAATAAACATTTCAATATGGCTTAGTAAATTTGGACTTAATTTTCAACAAAATAACTATGGAAACACTACAGATTTTTAGAAACATCATATTCTCTTGATTTGACTATATTACCCAAACTAGATGCTTTGGTGAATTAATCAGTTAACTTCCGTTAAACAATGAAATTTTATTAATCAAAATATCAAAACAAATTGCAAAGCAGTTGTTGTGGAAGCATTGGCTTGAATTTATTGTTTGTAATGGATAAATGTCAAGAAAACAAATTTACGCAAAAAAAGGTCTGCGTAAGGTTCGACCACGCGCTAATGTGATCCACCGCTTATCCGTTTTTGACAAAGAATATTTACGAGTACATTTGATTAGTTTGAACTATATTTGAAACTTGTCAAGTAGCACGTCTAAAATAAATAAATTGTGAATTTTGCTGAATGATAAAAAGTAATTAGTCATTGCAACCTTTGAACAAAAAAATAAAATTAATTATGGCATGAGATAATAAATTATGTTTGCAATTATTTGATTATGAAAAATGATCGTTGGCCTGGATATAATTGTGTTGGACGCCATTAGGTTGCTTTTGTTTATATTTTACATAACATATATCAGAATAAAATCTACACTTGCAGTCGCAATTTTGTCCACGCAAAAAGAAGAAAAGGCCTACTTCAAGGTTTACTTTTAAGTTCTCGACGGCAAATGTATGAAATGTTATGTTAAACGGTTTTGTTCTTTACACTAGGCAAACTACCCCAAAAACTTTTAGAGGTGTAAATGTTTTTCTATACATTCTAATTTCCAACATGGAAGCGTTTTTTTTTTTTTTTTTATTAATAAACATTAAATTTTCGAGTCATATTCAACAGTAAAAATGTTTTTTAAAGTAATTTCATTTCATAAATTTATATCCTTAATTTAGCAAGTAATATAAAATATTTCTATACATGTATCTTTTAATATTTATCCCAAGCAACATAAAATAGTTGAATAAACGTTTAATTTTGGCTAGCGGCAGTAGTATAATAATCAAAGAGCGACGCGTTTTATGAGACGATGTTATTTTAAACAGGGGCGGCTGTAGGAGCAAATTCTATATTTATGTCAGTATCCACGCGTGTGAGTGCTTCGATGTGTAGTATGTATATAGCAGTAGGATTTATCTATCTCACTGTGATTACCTTACGTAATGTTCAAGTATTTCTCGTAATTGAATACATACCTACCACATATTTATTTAAGGTTTAGTGTTGACATCTTGTAATGGCTTATTTTCTTAAAATTTCTATTTTTGTTTCAAAATATCTTTTACTAGAAATATTTTTTGGCTATGTACTTAATATACGATTATTTTTTCGCTTAATATTCCCATATTATTTTGGTTTATTTCTTTTTCAACATGGAAACTTCACATCATATACAAGGTGAGTTTTTGTCTTGAGACAACGGAATATCTCTAAAACACTGCATCAAATCAAAAAAAAGTCTTATTAAGATTTGTTATATTGTAGGGGGCTCGCTGAATGGTGCCGGACTCGACCCAAGCCGCAAACGGCAAATGCACACGATTGTCAAACTATGCGTAGTGAAAGAGTACAATATGAAATAAAATTGTTTGAGAAACAAATAAAAGCCGCCAATAGTCTCTACCGGTCTTCACCGTTGACCCTATAAATCCTAAGAAAGAATACCTCATGGAATACCTCATGGAAGGTTCAAAGAGGGCAAAGTCAATTATCTTTTCAATCACGCAATTCACCAGGTTTGTCCTATGACTCTGTATAACAAACAAATGACAAGCCTCTTAATAGCAGCTGAATACGCTCGGTGCATCCCAAACTGATGTCAATAATATCTCCCAATAAACCTCAGCAAAGGACTGTCATTAACAATAACTTAAAGTTGGTTTATTGTTTCTAAAATAACAATTCGCTTGGTGTAAAGAATAATCCCGTTATCATCAACTCACTGGCAAATTTTAGAATGCCCGCGTTTATTAATTTTTTCAAATCTTCACGATTTGAGGCATGCCACGTAAAAGATGTAATGATGTATCGTCAGCGAAAAGAAGGGTACCATATGCGCCACAGATCATTCATAAACAGTAGAAACAACATCGACTTTATAACAAACCTTGAGGCACACCACCCACGACTCAGTCAGGTTTTTGATATCTTACCTACACTTAACTGCACATATTGACAGCGACCAGATCAAATATAAGCGGAACTAATTGTTAACTTTTTCCCTGAATATTGTAAAATATTATAACACATATAGTAACACGTATAGAGAGAAAGCAATCCATTGATTAAAATCGATAATCGGGTTTATTTTTCTTTTTTGAAAAAGTGAAACTTTATGTGTTCCAGAAAAGTTAGAAAAAGTCTTAGAGCAAGAGTTTATTCGGCCTCTTCGCACTACTCTTACATGTATTTGTACATACTAATACATATTTATTTCCTTTCATTTTTTTTAACCTAGAACTTCAAAACTCTTAAATGAATTTTAAAAACGTTTCGTAGCAACCTCATTGCGGCCCTGACTTCCCAATAATCGAGTATACGCCGATGACGCATTTTATAAGCCACGTCGCCTGTGTATAATAAACGGTGGAATGTGTGCGCCATAAACGTTAATAACCGTTTAATCTTAGTTTATACCTAGCATAATAAAGGATAAAATATCCGCGTATAATAAAACGCCTTTTATGGCGCGAACCTTCTACCGTTTATTATCCAACATAAAATGTTGCTTGGGGCGTTTCCATCCCTGAAAAAGTTTGAGTTTGCTGTGGTGACGTTCCAACGTGTATTGAAACGCATCGTAAATCAAACTCAATATCTCTGAATTTACGAGCAATTCAATAGTGCAACGGAATAATGAGAATGAAGTTTAGGTGAAAAATATCGGGAAACAAAAAGTTAAGAAAGAAAAACGATTAAATACCTAATAAGAAAGAATAGATTAAAAAGTAGGATGGAAAAGTTGCGAAATAATAGTTATGACGGAGATAGCGACATCGGCGGGTAAATGGACGAGACTCGGCAATAGCAGTCGATCCGGGTCGGCATCTGAATTGAGGAAGGTTACAGCGTACTCTATGACCGGCCCTGAATCATTGTTAAGCCCGTTTTACACCTAGCTATTTATTGCGCAATTTATTGGCTAATTTATACGCGTTACGTGCATAAAGGCCATTTTACATCTAGCTATTTATTGCGCAATTTATTGGCCAATTTATACACGTTACGTGTATATCACGGATTAAATCCGTGTTATATACGTAAAAATTTTAAATTGGCCAATAAATTGCGCAATAAATAGCTAGGTGCAAAACGACCTTTAGGCTAAAAAATATTAATAAGAAACTACAGAAAGAGCGGTGAGACAGGGGAAAACAAAAACATATCCACTAAAAAGTAAGAAAACGATTAGTTCTGCATGACAAACAAAGTAGAAGAGAACAGAAACGGAAAAACTATAAAACATGCAAGGTAAAGGAGAGTAAGAACAAAAAGCTGAATGAACTGAAAGATAATGGAAACAATTCTAAAAGAACTTTTACAGAGTATGTTAAAAGTACAGGCGAAAATAAAGAATTCAGGCGTAATAAAAGCACTACCAGAGCTCCAAATGATAAAGGTGGAATTGAAATTATTTGAAACTGAGCTGGAGATAGTAAAAGCCAAAAATAAATTCAAACTTAAAATATACGTGCAACTATTTAACAATGGAGTAAAAATGCATCCAAAACGTAATCAGAAATATTGTAAGGGAGTCGATTAGATTATGGTTGGGATGGCCCATAGATTTGTTTCACTGCGACCTTTTCAGATCTATTATGATCCTCTTTTTTCCTAGAGGACGCTCTTAATTAGACCTATCATCCTTGAGAGCGGCTTCTTTGTGTAGCTGCTAACTGTGGGGTTCTCCACGCCCATTACTAAAACCTTGTCCTCGTTAAGCCATCACATTGGCACAGCACATGAACCGGTGTTTTTCCCTCCTCTTGACAGAATCTGCAAGTAGCATCATCTAGCAGGCCTATGTTGTACATATGACTATTCAGTCTACAGTGACCAGTCAGCAGACCTACAATCATTTTGACAGTCTTCCTAGTTTACTCAGTAGGTCTTTAGTTAATTCAGGCATCTCTTCCTTTAGAAACTCTTTAGCCTGTCTCTGTCCCGGTGACTTTTGCCATCACCTTCTGGACTCATTATATAGCGATTTATTAATGGAATTTTAATTTGCGATTTGGTAATGCCAAAAAAGGGCCAGCTCCATCGAATGTCCTTGCCGCCGCCTCATTTCTCCTCAAGCCTGAATGGCTAGGCCATTGTTAATTTCCTTTCTGTACCTACCTCAGTTAAAGCGTTTACACAGTCCCAAATCAACTTGGAATCCAGACTTATGGAATTAATCGCTTTGAGTGTCGGCTCCCGCTAGAGAAGACAGCGACGCTTTTAATCTAACTCGGTCCATCCTACGTCTTTGACACAATGATGATTTGCAGCAACCTCGCCCTGAAACATCGTTGCGTCTTTGTTGAAGCTCACCGAAATAGCCTTTTTAGGCTTCTTTGCGTATATTCCAACTCCGACACCGTAGTTTGTTTCAGAACCGTCTGCACCCGTGGCACACAGATTAGAGATGGTAAATATAAATAGTTTACGGTAACAGATACGAACAGTTCCTGTTCTCATGTCATACCTATTATTAATACCTGTTATCAATACCTGTTACTGGCCTTCGAGTCTCGACATGGTATGTGATAATACGCACTGAATATACCGTCTTATGGTAACCAGTGCGCACATATCTAAATCAGGATCAGTATCTTTACATAGGTATCTGTTACCAGACAATAGCCGAACAACTATAGGGTAATATTTTACTGCCATTAGAACGGAAGAAGTATGAGATAACAGGCCGCAAGAGTTTTCGTTGTATGGTCACCTGATGTTATACGAACTATCACATATAGGCGAATGTTAGATATACTAGCGTAGCAGACGCTCGCTCAATCACTATATTAAATCGTGTACCTGTTCTACATTCATACCTGTTACCAAATAACTGTTATAAGTAGTTTGTAACTTCTCTAACACAGACACTACTTAGCGTTTCGGTCGCCCTGCTGCATCTTTGGCTACCATATTACTGCACCCTTGTGTATAGCCACAGAGTCATCTTAGGGCTAAGGTACACATTGTGAGGGCAGAACGAAGTGAAAATAGCAGTAAGGTAAAAATAGACTAGCAGATATAGTAATTAACTACAAAAGGATGAGAAGAAGGAAGTAAAAACAAAAACTAGCAGAGATCGACAGTCAAGTGTATTCAGTATGACATCGTAAACATTTTATTGATCATCCTTAGATTTTTTAAACGATACGATTTAACAATTTGTAGTAAGTCTTTTTTAACATATATGTTAAAAATATGTTTCGCATGTAATATCTTTTAAAAAATCTAAAGATGATCGCTAAAATGTTGACGATGTGATAGGGAAGAGACCTGATTGACACAGAAATAATAACGAATAAAGACAAACGTTAAACCAATTAGATGAAACAGAAAGGGCAAGGTAAAAGAAATCAAAATTTATTGCATAGAAAAAAATAGGAAGGAAAAAATAAAGATGCAAAGATGGTTGAAGATAGGGACATAAATGCAAATTAATAACTGTTCTTTATTGACTTTAAGGAACCACACGCATTGAGTCGACTGGAATCGGTTGGATTGGAACAGAAATATACTAGTTCTGATCCAATCTGAACCAATATAGGATGGATTGAACATGTGACTTTCAAGAAAAGTAATTCAACATGTCCACTCATTTTAATAACCTAAACAATAAGCAGACATAAACAAAGTTAAATATACAGAAAGTGACAGCTAAAAATACTACGACATGTCACATATGTATGATGTATCTGGTCGCTAGAGCCATTCATCTCAAATACCTAACGAACTACAAATATCCAAAATATGCCAGATCTAATATAATTCTGTTCCAGTGTAGTGGAAGATACAGATTAACTTTATCCTCAATATTGCAAGATTAGATATTTAAAAAATATGATAAACGAAGTGAACATGGCACTAACAATAAAAGAAACAAAAAAAAATTTGGAATAGGCGGCAGTTTAGAGTTGAAAAAGCTTTAAAGTAACCCTCTTCCAACGAACCAATTTAATCTGGCATTGAAAGTAATATAATGAATTTTGAAATCTTATAAACTCTCGTGCGTATCATATAAATTAATGGGGAAATGTCGCAAATTTTATTTTAAAATAACAATGCATGCCATACAATCGGAAATACTTCTAAAACTATAGAATAACCGCTCAGGTCCCATACATCGAAGAAATGGTAGTTTTCAATAGAATCAAATAAATAGTTGTTATTAATGACATTTATTTGTTATCTGAAAGAATTAACTGTTTCTTTATTATCAATAATATGAATAATTAAAATGACCATAGATTATTTTATTTAGCAAGTATATAAAACAAAAAAATGCGCCTTTGATTTAAAAATTCTTTTCAAACGACACGACATTTCAATATTTATAGCGCAGATCATTTGTTATACAATACAAAATGTCGCTGGAGCTAAGGGCGAATTTAAAAAAAAATTTCAGTTCCCAAAATAGTAATTCATTACCTGTTCCATGTTCTGACGATGGAAAAAAATAATTTTAGGTTATATGATTTCTAAATTGAATATATATTATGGTTTGGGGCCCCAAGTTATTCTCAGAGTTTCTGACATTTTCATACCTTTTTATCGTTTTCACCATATTTAAGTATTGTACACATTTAAATCTGACTTGCACAATTAAAAGTCGTATTAATGAACTTGTTGGCGGTGTAACCAAACTAATCGCAAACTAGTTATGTGTGTTGGATCTTTTCAGTCATGTTAAGAATTAAGAATAATATTTAGGCAACTATGATTATTTTACTGCTTAAGATTTAATGACTTAGGCTTAGACCAATGACTGATGAGAAACTGTCAGGGACTTAAAAATTATTTGAAGGAGATACCTCATTATTCAGAACACAATTGAAAAATAAAGGCATTTTTAAAGTAAAAGTAACTTTCTGTAGAATTTTTTAAATAAATTCTTTCAGACAGATTCTCTGTGGTTGTTCAATTCGATTTTATTAAAATTGCTACATATGCTAATATTATTGTTGCAGCACTGATTTGCTGTTTTTTTTTGTTTTCAAAAAAGTTTGCTCCATAGAGCAAATATCAACTACAATGTATAGCGTCATAGAGTTCGATAAGAACAGAGAATGTGCAATAGTACCACTGACATGGTTAGAAGAAGATCAAAAAGTATGCATGTGGCCTAACAACATAAAAAATGAAACAATAATTCAGGATTATGTTGCTTCCAATAAAGCATCTCCATGGACGAAATATAGAATTAAAAAAGTTCATTTTCTTAGCGGTAATGTTATTTAATTTAGGTGGTCTTATATAAAACTTAATTGAATTGTTATTATAGCAATCTATGAGGAAGCAAGCGAGTTCTTGAACAAATTAATAGATGATAGCAACTGTAGTTCTGATAATAATAACAAAAACACACAACAGCCGCTTGTTCGAAAGGGATTGGTCGACCCAAGCCAAGAATATGGCCAATCAGTAGAAACAAGTACTGCTAAGAGAAGTATAAATTACACACAATCTCATTCTTCGGAAATGGCTAAGAAACAAAAGTGATTTTTTTATGTGGGTGACATGTACAAATTTAATACTGATAAGATTTTTTGTAGATTACTCGACTCTAGCGATGAATTTTCGTCAGATGAAGATACGACTGAAATAATGAACCCACAATCGGAAGTAAATACGTCACAAGCAGATATTTCATCAGAGTCGTTTTTCGACAACACATCTACCTTTGCGCAATCTCCAGATTGCGGTAACTTTTCATGTGCAAGTATGTCGTCCTGTTCATATACGCCAGGACAAAATTTGGACAATAATTTGGTGAAAGTGCTCTTGTGTCGTGTAGAGAAACTTATTGCCACCCAGAATCAACATTCCATTATATTAGACAACATTTTAAGAAATCAACAACTTCAAACTAGTCATCTTATAGAGACGCCGGCAGACTTACCTAAATTACCAATTACCAATAAAGCCGAATATCGGGCAGTCGAAGCATTTCTGGCTGATGATGTCAAATTTTCCTATATGGTAGGTCGTCTTTCGATGTCTTCTAAGGATACAAATGAAATAATATATTACAGAATTTTTAATATTAATAATATTATTTTTTTCCTTTTTTCTAGACGAAACGTTTATCGACAATTGGAGGATCTAGCGTGAGGAACACTACAATGAACATGATGAAATTTTTACTTTCAAACCAAGTAGGCATGAAATTTAACTGGTCTGGTAAAGATAAAAAGCCGTTCAAAAAGACCAAAATGTGTTGTGCTGTTATTGGTAAATGTGTCTTCTGATATTTAAAGTAAGTGTTAAAGATGTGTTCATTACAGAAGCGGTTAAATTAGCATACGGAGGAGCTGAAAGTCGTCATGATGTAAATGATAAAGTGATTAAAGAATCAATACAAGATTGGTTGAAACTATCTAAGGCCAGATATAATTATTCGTTACAAAAGACAAATTAGGATCACTTTTTTTGTAGTGTAGTGTTTTACTTTTGGAATAAATTTTAAAACTTTTAACCGTTAACTTATATTTCCTTCTCTTTATTTAAAATAGTGTGTGATCTCAAAGTGATGGTGGGCTGGGCTAGTTAATAATAACAGCTAATTGACTTACTAGGATAATTTACCTTTTACAGCTACTAAGAGTTTTGAATATACTAACTATACTATACTTTAATTAGGTAAATACTTTGATGTTTATTTCAAAAGCTTTTCTACAAAGTAATTTTGTGCTACGTTGAAAACAATAAGACATTTTTCAATTATGAGAAAATAATAACTCAGATACCTAAAATTTGTAATTTAAAATGTTAATATTAAGGGGCATTCTGATGAATCCAGTTTTATTGACTGATCAGTGGCGGCTCCTCTTAAAGAGCCACGAGACCATGGCACCACCATTGCAAATCACAAATTAATCATTAAAAAGCGTTTATTTACTGTAAAAAAAATACCGATAAATACACGTGCACACACACGCACACATTTAAGTACAGAACGAACATTGCGATTCCCATTATTTGATGCGACGAAACACACTTTATGCAGTCAAGCGGCGAGCGAGGAGCCACGTCACGAAGTAGTTAGTCATGATGCAATCTTAGCGCGTCATCAGTATAGGAAAGACGCTAGTGAGTGCCAGGTCAACAACCTCGCGTGCAGTCGTTATTGTTTATTGTGTTTTCTGTGTTGTACCGCGTATGCGTGTGTGTTTGTTGTTTTATGTTACAATGTACAGCATCCGTAACCTATTAAATAAAGCATTTTCGGGTAATATAAAGAATAACCGGGGGGCTCTGAAGACTGTAATGTTGGGCTGTACGGGTGTAGAATGCTTCAAAATCACGTTAGAGCATTTATTTTTCGTCGAAGACCACGTCTTCCACACTTTTTCTTAAAAAAGATGTGATTTTCAGGCTGTCACCACAGAAAACACGTGAGAGTGTTTAATAAGCATATGAAAATATTTTTTTATTACAAAAGCACTGAAGTTACAATTACAAAATGCAACAAATTAATAAATTATCAAAAAATTGAAAACCAATTTACTCGTTTAAATTATTATTACCTCAATTCTTCACCGATGTTGTAAAAAATAATTAATTTAATCATTGAAAAAAAAATCCTTTCTACGCCACGCGCCCTCCTAAGTCATCAAGACGATCTAAATACCTCTATACGACAAAATTTGCACGCTCGAAAGCGCGCGACTCCGATCCAAACTAACGCACGGTACTCCCTTATATAGGATATTATAGCTGCTAACGTAAAGATGCAGTTTTATACATCACTCTATTTTATACACTGCTTTAGTGCTATGCTATATATACTGCTACGAATATATACATACATGTATATGTTTCACAACATTCGCACTTGTCTACTATATCAGGAAACTGCTACAAAAAGTAACAACTTCTTTTGGTATTGAATAGCTGCTACAAACTGCTAACGGTTGTTAGCCGCTACAAAAGAGCAGTTTGCTTTGTAGCAACCTATCGCTACTAGTGTTGTAAATATTCGGATGATTTCAATAATCGGAAGGCCATGATATTCGGAATAATATTCCGATTCCAAATTCGACCACGCACACTCATATAAATTGCACGCATTCGGATGATTTCAAGTGGATTTCAATAACCACGGTGGAATACGGGATCATATTTCGTGTTTATTTTATACGTAACTAAATCTCTATTAAAGTTATCTGCAACAAAAGTTTACTATTTTTTCTTACTAATATATTGAGTGAATGTGACTGTGTGATTTAAATGTGCACAACGTCTATGAACAACAAACACCGTCCGTCAGTTCAGATAATAAATTTTGGATGATCAAGTCCAAACCGGAAAGTTTATTTCCAAAATCACACAATGTATACGAATATGTACCTATATGGACACCTACCCAAAAGTTTCGGTAGATTTATTCGATGTAAAATCGTTGTACATATTTTACTGATTTGCAATCATCCGATTCAGGATCATCCGATACGAAATCATCCGATTCGAAATCATCCGATTCAGAATCATCCGATTCGAAATCATCCGATTCTGAATCGGAATCACTCGATTCCGAATCATCCGATTTCGTGAATTTTTTTATGGATTTTAAGCATTGGAATCATCCGAATATTTCAATAATCGGAATCAACGATTATTTTAATTTGGATACTCACAACACTAATCGCTACTACTCATAACTTGAACGATAAAGCTTGACCGAGTCAAACTTTTATTGACTTACTTTATTTATGAAAACTAAATTATTACAAATTATCCTAACCCCGTGCTCCACCTGAAAAGGTACTACACAAGGCTACCTATTCTAAGTACTATATGGGTTCCATAACAATTGAAATGATCCTACTCTAACTAAATAACTTCCCTATGATTTTTAATAACAAAAATATAATACAGTAGCCTCGCGACCATATGAATACTACTTTTGAGAAATGATAAAAAATGTAAAATGTGATTAGTTCACATAATCGCGAGTCTACTGTAAATCAGTCAGCTATCAGTTATTATTAAATGCGCCCATGGAACTACTTTCGTTATCTCCCAGCATTCGCCAAGGACACTGATTATACATAATATACTTATATAAAATCAATGGTCACGGAGTAAGGGAAAACCATGGCTAAAACCTTACTTTGGGAGGATCTGGGAAGAAGTCCCAGATTATTGACCTACTGGTAAGATGATCAACATTAGTATAAATTACATTCAACTTTTATTTCAATAATCGGAATCAACGATTATTTTAATTTGGATACTCACAACACTAATCGCTACTACTCATAACTTGAACGATAAAGCTTGACTGAGTCAAACTTTTATTGACCTACTGGTAAGATGATCAACATTAGTATAAATTACATTCAACTTTTATTGACCCATTGTAATCGGTTAACTTTAGATTCGTGTAAATGTGAAAAAGAGTGGCTGATATAGAAAAAATAGCGGTTCAGTAAAGCATTTCTCGCCAGGATGTGTGATTTCACATCTGAAACAGTTTTCTTGATATTGTGGCTGTCTCGTTTCCATCAGTGTAATAATTTATAATTAAATGAGACTATGATGTTTGTTTTACCTACATTAATTGCTATTGATAAAATAATACATGTTAAGTAAATAATATTTGTGTGGTGTTCAGAATGTTCAGAAGGGCGAAATATTGAAGACAAAATAACGATTGGCATATTAAAAATGCAGTATTATTTGATAACGCTTAGTGTAATGAGCATGTTAAATATTTAGTTTACGAAATAATTAACATTATCATTTAAATACTGCAAGTTAAGGCCGTTTTACACCTAGCTATTTATTGCGCAATTTAAAATTGTTACGTGTATAACAGGAATTTAATTTAATCCGTGTTATACACATAACAATTTTAAATTGCGCAATAAATAGCTAGATGTAAAACGGCCTTTATACAGATGAACGGCAAAAAAAGAAATTGAATAGAATATGTTAATAGACAAAAAAGAAGCGGTGCCAATCAACTAAATGTAAAAAATATTAGTTTGCCACAAAATATATATGCTACGAAAATTCTCCATAAGAGTAAATCATTATTTATAAATGGTGTAATGAACAAAATAAATACCTCTACGGAATAAATTGAAAAAAGAATGTAGATACCTGGCATATTTTACCTAAATGTGAATTATCTACATTTGTTTATCTTACAAAAGAATAGTAGTTTATTACGGATTTTGAATGTACCTATAAACACAGATTACAGAAGTAATAACGTAGTAAATACGAAGTATGTGTATACACACATCCAAATAAACGTATTTTATGTATCGAAAATATACGTTTTATAATATACTTATCTACGTAATACGTATAGATAAGCCGTAGTTAAATAATGTGTAAACTAAAGATAATTAATCGTAGACGGTCGGCGCGGATATTTGCCACTATATTTACTTGTTGTAATGATATTGTATTGACATACGAAAAATAGATATTTATGATAAATGGCATTAAAACAGAAACAACAATACATAATGTAATGTCCAATATCCTCTCATATGTTATTAGATTGGTCAACTTTCGTCTGCGCGCCAGGTCAGTACTAGCTTTCACATATGTGACATTAACGTTTAACACTATACATCAGTGTCGAGAAAGAACAAAATTATGTATTTATTTAACTATAAATATTATATATAAGCCCCTTACCTTATTTAAGTAGCAGAAATGGTATAGAATTACTGAAAAGTTTGTAGCATTAAGTGTTTCAAGATTTTTCTCACTAAACCGCGTTCGCCACTATAATAAAACATTATTATATTTTGAAAAAAACCGTCCAACATTTACGGATGTAACACGCGCATAATTAATATATGGCGCATAATAATCTTTATAGGTAAATAAGGGATCAGATGCACCACCACCAATGTGTAATCCGATTTGTGCCAGCATAATTGTTCATGGCACACTGTACAAATTAGTTTGGCATCACCATAATGTAAATCCTGGAATTCATTGATATACTTTCCTACATGGTCATGAAACAATGGTCGTTTTCTGGGATTTTCTACGCCCGACAGTGTATTACATTTACAATGCATAGAACGGTGAATTGTACTATCTCGCATCGAGACTCGACTAACACTGACACGATACTAGATACCATGCTATAAGTATATTGGGTATGCTCACAAGAAGTACGAAAATAAGACTTTACTGCGCATCACCATAGCGCATAGTCATCAGACAGCTATTTTATATTTTTCAAAGCGTTTGCAGTGTATATTTGATTAAGTGTGTAATATTATAAACGTTTATATTTTCATTATTTTGTTTTTATTGTTTTGTTGTCGATTTTTATTTTAAATATAGTTTTATTTTATTTTGTATCTACGTACAATACTACGTTTTGAGATGAGAGGTTACAGGTCGCTAAATGGTATAAGATGCCTGTTTGTGCGGTGAAAGGATGCAAAAATAACCATTTTTCTAATTTTTGATTATCTTTGATTAAATAACTGTTGTTTGAATGAATACCAGTCTTACGCAAAACGAACAAACAGAGATTGAAAGAAATAAACCTGCAACAGCTTCGAAAACTAATACCGAGTACATCTAGAGTAAATATTTTAAGATTTTAAAATATGGATCTGCAACAGTGTTGGGCGAGTTAGGGGAAGTGAATAGATTTCTACAGCGATTATACGTACTCGTGTTTAGTCGGGTCTCAGTAAATCACTAGTTAACACTGCTCCCCACTCAAGGCGCGAATAAACACGAGTGTGTCTAGTCGCTGCAGAAATTTATTCACTTCTCCTATCTTGCCCAACACTGATCTGCAACTGCTTTCAAGGGTATCATACTATGAATAAAATATTTAATAAGATGTTTATCAAAAGAACTTTGTGAAATATTTACAAAGCGTTCTCCTACTCATTAGTAGGAGAACGCTTTGTCACAAAATAAATGATTATTTCGAGGACGAAATGTGTAAAATAAAACAAGCATTTCAGGAAGTAGAGTACGTTTGCACAACCGTCGATATCTGGTCCGGTCGCAAAAAAGCTTTCTTGGAATTACTGCACACTGGATCGGCAAAAATCTTAATAGAATGTCAATGGCTTTAGCATGTCGTAGATTTAAAGGCGCCCACACCTACGACCTTATAGTCGCGGTATTAGGTGAAGTACACAACGAGTTCAAATTGGATAATGCAAAAATTGTTGCACAGTGACTGATGGTGGCAGCAATTTTATGAAAGCTTTTAGAGAATTTGGAATGGTGCAAGAAATTATAACAAGTTTAGAGGTAATGTCCAATGAATGAAGACAATGTAGATCCATTAGTTGACCCAATTAATGATAAAGATGAGCGACTAGATGTTTTATTACCATTTCATTTGAGGTATGCTTCGCATATATTAAATTTATGCGCCACAACCGATGCCAATAAAGTGCTCCAAAAAGTTGACGAAGACGGGAACATTCACTACTTTCACATATTCATGGACAAACAATCAGCAAATGTAATATTTTATAGAACGCTGCTAATCGTCCAAAATCTGCAGGAACCATTCAAAATTTTGGACATACACTAAGTAGACCTGGCACTACAAGATAACAATAGCGTAAACGATTCTTTAAAGCAGATCCACTATATTAAAGAAAAATCGTTACTATTGCACAGGGCCCTCAAATTTAAGAGATCCTCTCATAGACAGTGAATTTGAATATATAAAGAATTTTGGAATGTTCTAGTCCAATTACAGAGGCCTTAAACATTCTGCAAGGCGAAAAGAATATGTATTACGGAATTTTGATACCATGTTTGTTCGCACTACGCAAGAAGTTACAAAAGTTATCAACTCATATAGGTATCGCAGCGAATTAACCACTGCCTATTTAAATAGTGCGGTAAATAGACTTGAAGAGTTGTTTTGTTCTACTACACCACGCGCGGAAAATAGTGTCATTGCTGCCCTGTCATATCCTCACTTTAAAAACAAATGGTTTACGTGTGTAGAATCAATTAATCAGAGCAGACGAAAAAACATTTTAACATTAGCATAGTGAAAGAACTAAATACAAAAGTTAACCATGACATCAGATATCATAATACTACCGATGAAGAATGCAGTTTTTTTTTTTTATTTTGACTCCGATTCAGAAAGTGTTGGCTGTCAACAATACCAGTCACCGAGGACAAAGGCCGATTTCACTATTTCACATTATTTTGCTGAAGGAGTAAAGGTTTAAAAATACTGGATCCCTACCCAGAGATAAAATCTGTTTTTATAAATTATAACACCCCACCCCCCTGCTCAGTAGCCGTCGAACGACTGTTTTCATACGCGACGATGACGAATCTACCAAAATCAAGTAAACTTTCAGATATGTTCGAGGAAAAGGTTGTTTTGAAATCTAATTTAATTCGTTAACTAGTTACCTGGTTCATTGTTGATAGCTTGTAATCATTTTGTGATACCTATGCATGTTCAAATATGCAATCTGATGTATAAATATACTGTTTTGTATACAATTTGATCCAGCATTTATTTTTGCCTCCTAACACTACTGACTTTAAGATCTTTAAGATTTCATGTTATGCATTCACTCTTAGGTCTAGGAAATATTTTTATTACTGCGTTACCTTTATACTTTATATTGCTTTATTCGTTTATTTTATTCAAATAATGTTACGAATAAAATGTGAATACATTCAATTATTATTCGAATAAATTTTACGAATCATCTTAAACTATTCGTTATTTGCGAATAACGAATAATTTTTTATTCGTAATTCAAATAATTTTTGCCCGTCTCTGCCTAATATACTTATAGCATGCTAGATACTAAACACACGAATCGGTGGGATTGATTTTACTGCCTTGAAGATATACTACTACACATTTAACCACTCTATATATTATTATTTATTAGACGTATTACCTACAGAGCTCCATGTACCTCTACGTAATACAGCATATTTCATTATTCTGAAAAAAAAATTGCATTCTAGGTTACTGCATATCTTCCCTAAGCGAATTAAAACGAAAGTCTAGTCATATACCATATCGAGATTCACAATTGACTAAACTTTTAGCAGACTCCTTAGCAGGAAACGGTGTAACACTGATGGTAATAAAACAAGACAACAAAACAATTTTATGAATGAATAATTTATTGTTATTTACTTCATAGATTGCATGCATATCGCCCGTCAAATCAAATTTAAATGAAACTTTAAACACTTTGAGGTACGCTAGTAGAGCAAAGAAGGTACGAACTAAGCCTGTTGTCGTTATGGTGAGATAAGCCGTTCTTGAAAACTAACTCCTCCACATACAATGTTGCAGGATCCCCGGGAAGCACTAATTTTAACTCTGAAGAACACAGTCAACAATTTAGAACAAGAAAACGATTACCTACGTTCTATGCTCCGAATGTTTTCAGCAGCAGATATGCAGTCAAGTACATACAAAAAAATCCTGTTTCCGCAACAAAACAAGAAATTAAAATTTTAAAATTCCAGTTCAAAGAATTCCGCCGACTCCAATCCACGAAACGGTAGATGTTGATAGTATTTCGAATTTAGACAATAACCAACTTGTAGAGCTAGTCCAGTTGTATGCAAGTGAAAATGAATCGATAAGGAAGGAAAACGCTGAGCTGCATTCAACACGTTTCCAACTTCTTCAAGATCAAGAAATTATTAGCAGAGAAAACGAAAAGTTATTGAGAAAACTTGAAGATGTCAGGTTTGTAGCAGTCTTTGAATGAGTGCTCGTTGAGTTTTTGTTAGCATAGATTTCGTATTTTCTTTGGATCACATATAAAAACATGCCTACAGTAGGAGTTGCACAGTGCTACGCAATTTGAGAGGAGATGGATTGGTGTTTCATCCTGTTCCCCACAAAATCTACATTCAGATTCCTTTTCGAATCCAAGCTTGCTCAGGTATCCTTTCAGTTTACAATGACCTGAAAGTATTCCTGTTAATATGCGAACATTGTTCTTACTCAGGTTGATGCATTTTGTAAACCTCTTCTGGTTATAGGTTCCAGAAGAATTTTACTTTGCCTCATTCCCTGGAGATTTTCCCAGTAACTGGATTTTCTCTGCTCCATTTCTGTTTTCAATTTCTTCAGTATTGTACTGCTGCTTATCTCGCAAAAGGGTTCAGGCCCTACAAAAGGTATTCCAGATCCTTTTTTGCGAGATTATCCGTTATTTCGTTTCAGGAAGGTTACTTTATCCTTTTGCCTAGCTCATTTAATTTCCCTAGGCATTCCCAGACCATCTTGGAACTGATTTCTTGTGAGCTTAGCGCCTTGATGGCTGCTTGACTATCAGAAATGATGATAATCTCCTGCTTTCGATAATTTCTATCAAATTGAATTGGACGCATCTTTCAATAGCATGTATTTCCGCTTGAAATATATACTTGGATATTCTCCCGACACAAAGGGATTAAAAACTATTATTATTCTAGAACTTGTTGTCGGACGCCTTTGTTGACGGCAAGATCAACTTTATCAGCTGATAACATCAACAAAATCGACGATGGCATGCCTCCCTTACAAGTAACTGATATTTGGAGAAGTTCCGACCAAGATCTATCTAATTGCAAGGTAATTGTATAGACACGTAAGTATCCGAACACTCCGCCTACATCTTTGAGTAATTCGGGACAATTGTTTCGAGAACGCGAGGGTTCCCATTATCAACCGAAGACCTAATAATTCTTCGGTCTTCGGTGGGTGATTAGGTTGCTCCGGAAACAATTGTCCCGAATTAATAAAATCTGATGTAGTGCGGAGTGATCGGATATTTACGTGTCTCTTACTGCTACACTTCAGTCTTTCTGATATCGTTGAAGCATTGCATTAAGAAATATTATTAAAATTTCACAATGCTTCGGTTTCTTGTCTCTTAAGCGAGTGATAATAAAGCGTATTGGCAACTACGTAACACCACAATTCATTTTCAGAATGAGCCAGATATTCCATACTCAATCCAAAAGGAATTAAATAGAAGACAAATCGGCTTAGTGTAAGTATGGAATCTATGTATGTATATACACTGAGAGAACTGGAGATATTAACTGAACAAAACAGGTTCTGTTAACAAAATATTATTGCGTTTACCAAAATTACATTACCTAATCTAAAAAAAAATAACGTGTAGTTAAGACAATCATTTTATTTTATTACTTTTGTTTTATTTAATTTTACACACCCAATGAGTTTATTTGAGCAAAAAGTGTTCTTCAGTTAACAAAGTGAGGATCAGTAAAAAAGCAGAAAATTGCGGTTAATTTAATGTAATTATGATATTAAAATTACCTTTTGCTCAAACTTGGCCGCCAATTTTCTAAACAGCTACTCCGATCTAAACATTGTTACAGCAACGTTTTCTATTCATATAGCAACAAATACGTTAAATATATGTACTGCAAAAATTGTCGTGAACATGGCACTTCTCCTATTTCATTCAAACAAAAATGCATATTCAATATAAACAACATGATTAACTTATTTACCACGTGAACATCTTTTAGGAACTGTTTTGCCATTAAAACGACGATTCCACCACGTTTGGCCTGAGTGTTGCAAAGGCAGTGATATTTTTTAACGTTAACATAAGAGATATTGTTTACACTTTATCTTATTAATATATGAGATAAACATATGGCACCTGAACCATAGATACCTTGTGCAAAGCGAAATAAGTGCCTCTTTCTTTAGTTTGCTGTAATAATGTAATGTTATTAATTGAAAAACAATTTTGCAATAAACTTAACATAGTATTGCTCTTTCACATAATAAAAACAGTTGTATTAAAATAGGAAATAATACTTTTTTTAACATAATATTTGCTTAATCTTACCATAAATTGTAACATAATTGTTTTTGTTCCAGTAATAAAATCTGCTCCTTTGACTGTATTTAAACTAGTAATGTTAAAATGTTTGTTAATTTAACATCTGTCGTTTTGTGAGTGTAGAAACACACAATATTCATTTAATCCCAACATTCAATTACTTCTTGTTTTTCTGAAAAGCGCTGAAAATTTATTTAATAAACGGTACTGGTTGACAAAAACATGCTAATACATACTAAACAGATTCACTTAGAGCATGTGAAGCACGGTTTAGTAATGCCCTTGTTCCCAGTTGTTCTATCCATTTATCAAGAAAAGTGTTGTTAAAAAAGCTTGCAAACAAAAATAGGAAGAAGCTCCGTTCTGCCGCAACTCAATTTGTGGAAGAAGGACTTTATTACATTCGATTGATCTAACTAGTAGAAGTTTACTGAATCTTTTTCTGGGGTTATTTGATTATGAATTGTAGTACAACACACCGTAACAAATGTTCAATCCTTCTGGAGATTGCTTTAATAATTTTGTAATATCTTCGTGGTTCAAATTAACCCAAGCCATATATTAAATAAAAAAGATTTATTTCTACACTAAAAGTTTAATTAAAATGAATACTACCGACTAAAACCACTAATTACTCTAAATTCACTTAAATACTATTTATTTCCATTATTTATTCTCACCGCACGCTTTTTCCGCACGTAACTCTTGCTTCGGCTTTTCCAATAGCACTCTGTCCTGGTTTCGTTCGCGCGCGTGTTTATATTTAGCTCGGGAGCAATCTACATCAATCTTGAAAGTTCCAGTGCGTTCGCTCTAAAGATTTCGATTTCGTTTCAATGAAGCCTGCTAGAACGCCCTCTGAACTTCGCTCTAAAGTGGTGGCGACATCTGCTGGCACGGTTGAAAATTCAATTGTTCAAAAATAGGCGCACGTTAAAAATTGTACAGAGTCCAGTAAAGCCCGCTCCAGATGATTTTCTTGGACAAACATAATGCGTTTTAAACTTACAACCTGTAAAAAAAAATCTAATCTAAAGATAGTTAAATAGCGCAAAATTGATTCTGAGCTTTTATCTTTGCTAAATATCTTGTGTTTATTTGATTTTGATCTCTCATTTTATCATGCCTCACGTATTTCTGGTGAAGTAAATTGGATTTTTAGCTATAGATCCAAGTCTATTTCTCTGTAATTTTGTCAAAAACTTTTAATTATTGTAAAAATTATATTCACAGACACATCAGAAATTTCATCACCCTGGCACGACATAGCTTCATGGTTAAGCAACCAATAATAACTAACGTTTTTATTATTTTTATTATGTATTTACACAGATTTTTAAAAAGCATTTGACAATTGATCGTCATATTATATTGAGGCAACTTGAAACCGTTAGTATTTCAGCGTCACTAACTTGTTTAAATTCTATTTGTTTGACAAAAAAGAATACGTAGAATACTTTTATATAAGATCTAATATATATTCCCCTACTTTAAGCATACCGCGTGGATCTAATTTTGGATCCATTCGGTTTGTGATCTTTATAAATAATATCATGGATGTGATTGAAAGCTTTTATTTACATACGACCATAAAATACATACCAAAATTGAATCTCTAAATAATAGAAGTCTTTAAACGAACTTGCCAGCAAATCTTTGTGCCAAGAAAGCAATGTCGCCTTTTGAGAAACTAAAAATAAAGGTATTTGACTTCTTATTGGATATTGCAATAACCGTTGCACACAGTAAAAGATTTGGGAGTTGTAAGCTTAACATTTTTGTATGGATTATTAAATAACACTATGGTTTTTCATTAGAATAAACTTCCCTAAACTAATACTAGGGATCGGAAATTCGATGTCAAGTTATGTTCTATTCTGAAGTTTAGTCTATTTAGATATTCTATTTCCAATATTTACTTAAACTAAGAACTATCCTTAATGATTGCAAGTACATTATACCAGATGGAGTTGAGGGTAAATAATAAAGGTCTATTTCTCAAAAATTCTTTAATAGTACGCTACCAGTTTTGTTACCTTTCTAGTACGTGGATAATTTTAAACAAAGTAATTAGCCTTAGAGTTTTAATATGTAATTTGTTTTATTTTATGTCCTTTACAAGTTTTATTTCATGACAATAGTTGTGCAATTTAATCATTTTACGTTTTATTGTTTGATTAATCTTTACTGCTATTGATTCTTGCTTGATGGTATCGCATAAGACGAAACCAGTAGCGTACTATTAAAGAATTTGTGAGAAAATAAAATTAATGTGTTTCAACATTTTTTTTTACAAATTCACTTCATCGCAAAGCTATGTATATTTTGCGTTATTTTATTGGCACACTGTACATTCAGCAAACGTTATATGTTTATCCTCTGATTTCAGTCCAAAAAGTTCCAAACCAGAGCGTCAGAAGGTGAATGGAGTATCAACAAATACACTACCAAATATAGGTCAGCAAATTGCAGAAAGAAATTTTGGAACAGCCACCATTGTAAAACCACATAAACCAGAGATATTTGGAAGTTTAGTTAGTTTAGACTTGAAATAAAACAAATTTGCAGTATTTACATTTAGTTTAAGCAATATATTGTTGCTAACTATGTACGACAATAGATTAATAAAGCAAATTTCTTTAATCACAATCCAAAACTTTAGATGCCATATTTATACTAGACCATGTTTTCTTCAATCCATTTGCGATAACTAAAGACCCTCGTAAACACATCAGGTTTGCCCTTAGCGCACGGCATTCCCCAAGATACCACACCCACTTGACTATCCTCGTCAACTAATGGCCCGCCGGAATCACCCTAGAATATCAACTCATAAACGCTGGAAGATCTTCGAAACAGAAACGAATCTAACTCACATGACATGCTCCTTCTCCTTCCTTGGTTAATGTACACAGATTAGTAGGCAATATAACAGCTTTAGGATGATCCAAGGCACATCTAACATTACTAACGGAAAATAATTTAATTGTTTGCAATTTATTTGGCGTATGTCCTGGATACTAGCAAATTAAAACAGGCAGAAAAAGTAGGTAGATACAGGTAAATAAATCAGAAACATTGTTATTAATCAGGGCAATAGCAAAGTAGGGCACTATCCGAATAATTATTTACTTATTTAATTCTTTAAATAACTATTCAAAACATTTACTTGCAGCAAAACCAACGGCTAATATATTCGGTAAAAACTTTGCAGCACAATTTAAAACTTATAAGTTAAAAATTTGTCAACTGATTTTAAAATAATGATGAAAATAATAATTAATCATGTTATGTGCTGCAGAAGCTGTGGATTGCATTATTTTGCCACGATTTTGCTATGACAATGGCGCAAGAATGAAAATCAGAAGTGTCAAATTCAGTTAACGATTAATTTTTATGCAGGATATTTATAATGTATCGCCAAGCTGGATAAGTTTAATCTTTAAACACTTCTTTTTCTAATAGAACGTAGTATTTCTGATTACAGTATTTATAGCTCTTCATTGGGAAGTATTAGAGATTGGTAGGATATTTTTTGTAGTTTTTCAGATAGTAGCTATTAGTTTTTCAGACAGAGTATTTGCATTTAATTTAGAAGTAATTCCTTCAGGGTATATACACAGACCATTGTTTCATATAGAATCAAATAGGCTGGTGAAAATATTCTTAGTCAAGAGATTGAAAATTTATCCATCCACTTTTAATTACATTTATGAATCTAGACACTTTAATTCATGATATTAAAGGACTGCTCGCAAAAACAGTTTCCAACTATATAGCAATTTCCTTTGAACAGTAAAATAATTATTAAACATAACTGTTAGTATGACTGAAATGATCCAATAAAAATGACTAGTTTGTGATTGATTTGATCGCTCCACAAACAAGCTAAAATCATTGTTTTGTGTATTTCGATGTTTACCTAGTGTTGTCTAAATCTAAAATGAACTAATGAGGACACTATCGTCTTGATAATTTCCAGAATGACATGCCATTTTAATGGGAAAGTTTAATTGCATACAAATTGGATAGATAAACACAAAAATAGAATCCATTTGAAGAAAATCAGTATTCTTAGATTATATCAGTTTGAGGTTGGGGTGGCCCACGGACCCGCAACCTTTTCAGGTCTTTTGTGTTCCCTTTTTCCCAAAACACTTAACTAGGCCTATCATTTTTGAGAACGGCTTCTAGCTGTAGCTGTTAGCTGTGGGGTTTTCCACGCCCATACCTAGAAACCTTGACGTTTCTTCTTCTTCTTGACAAAATCTGCAAGTAGCATCATCTACCAAACCTATGTTGTACATATGCCTGTTCTGTCCACAATGACCAGTCAGCCGATCTACTATCATTTTAACAGTCTTCTTGTCTTTACTCAGTAGGTATTTTAGTAAATTCAAGCCCTGAAGTGTCTTTTTCTCAGTCCTTATCTGGTATTATAACCTGATACTTTCTATCTAAGCTAAACTTTTGAACCATGACATTACATGGCATCCCCAAAAGGGGTACCCTTTTAACTCCACCTAATAGTTTTGATGATTAGCTCCAAGCGATTTACTTATCGGTGCTTAGCCATGCATAAGTCTATGTGTTGTAAACCTAGCAGTTTCTTATATGTAAATAAGTAGCATAGGCAGGTTTAGAATTACTTCCATTGCGGTGGTGAGGGTCGATGTCATCGAACCTGTGGCACACAGACACGCCAGACTTTGTATGCCACTTAGCGTTTTGGCCGCACCCTCTTGCGCACCTTTGGCCACCATACTACTGCTCTATACGTTATCATGGACCTATTACCTTAGGTATAACCACAGAGTCAGCTTCTGAAGGCGATAGCGACTTTGTTAGTTTTAGATATGTGCGTTCCATGTCAGTCTTTGATCAAACCATATCCCAAGATATTATGCCTCTTTGACATATGAAATCCTTTCGCTTCCTATGACTAGCGGTTGTATGAGGTGGTTGGTGAACGTGACAACTTAGGCTTTCTGAGCATTGACTGATAGTCGTTCTTGTTCACACCATTTTTCAATCGTAAAGCCGCCTTCTAACGACTATTGTGATGACATCAGCATGCCCTAGGCCATAATAATAATTCACGTCTTAGCAGCCCCCAACAACTGTCGCCAATTGCAGAGGGCATCGGCGACTTGAGATGTAGGTCTCTCAACATTTTGCCAAGGAGTGAGGGAAACCACGAAAACGTCACTCTAAGAACAGGTCAGCGGGTTCGCATCGAGAACCGCAACTGCTTAGTACAAACGTTGCAAGCGTACAACCCACTAGACCATAACCCCGCGAGGGATGTGAAGTATCTGATGAGACACTGCAGCTAATCATCAGCTGCAATGCCCATGCTCACCACGTGACTTCGCATACGAGGCAGCACAAACACAAAAAAAAGAACTTGAGTTGTTGTTACAGTCCATTGTGCAAATAACTTGAACATATTAGGCGTGGAAACGAACCGACCTTCGTCACTTGAAATGGAAGGAAGGCTATCGATGTGACTATAGCGACAAATTGGCATAAACTTAAGAAGACACAGAACGCATTAGTTTTAGTCTGGATGACAAAGTTGATACGATTACCTACCATGATCCACAGAGGACGGATTAAGAGGTTTTTCAATCCGACCTAAAGGCCGCCTTATTGGGGATTAAAAGAAGGATAGGTAATGTTGTAGAACGGGATATAGTTATAGAGCAGGTAAATGACACAATCATTTCCGCCTGTAATAACCACTGATTTCCTAATGCAAACAGTTCCTCAAGAAATGTGGTTTATTGTTAGTGGAACAGAGAACTTTCAGAATTACGAAAACAGACAAGAACATCATTCAATAAAGCGAAGCTAGAAAATGAAAGATACGCACTGCTCCGACTAAAGAGCTGAGAGAAGCGAAAGGCAGTTAAAAGCACAGACTTATACCGACATTTGTTTCGTTATAAGCCCATATGCAAATAAGTGGGGGCCAAAACCAAACATATTGTGCTAAATATGCTATATGGATGGTCAAATAAAATCGCTACTTACTTACGCTATCTTGATATGGTGGAGAAAGGCATGCCAAGAAAACTTTGTTCAAAAGCTAAGCAAGACGCACTTCCCTGCTTAGGTGTAACAAATGCCATACGTAGTACACCCACGGTAGCTATAGAAGCATTTTTAGACTTTGCACACCTTTCCACTTAGTGATACATAGGGAAGCCAGGATGAGTGCATATAGGCTATAGAACGTGTCTGTCACGTTGTAGAGATGTATAAGGTATATTAAAAACCAAGTATATAGTCGTGTAGATTTATTCTCAACTTTTTAACACACATACGTTACAACCATCTTGCCCATGCTCTCCCCACACCTGTCATACCAATCCCCTTAATCCTAACTCCCTGACAGTGTCCACCATAATAAGTCCGTAGGGTCCAAACCATTAGATCAGGACATGTGAAAGGGAACATCGTAAGAATGCAGACTCAACACGAGCCAGCACGACTTTGGTATAACAGCCCCTGTACGGCTTCCACACCACTGATGCCAAATTGGCAAAAAGAAACTATAAGCGTACCAAACGTTAGACGTTTACAGATGTGTCAAAGACCAATGGTGGTGCTGAGACAGAGATATATTCTCGAAATGGGAATCGTAGTTATGCATTTTGAAAATATGCCTCTACGTTTCAGACAGAGGTGTATGCGATCCTACAATATGCCAAAAGAATTAATAAGAAGAAGATAAATTCGCATTATATCTGACAGCCAACCGGCGCTTAGTTAACCTGATCTGGGTACTAGAATACCAGGAAATTGGAGGAAAACCGCAAATAAAATACGTACATAATACATTCTAAAAATTTTGTATGGAACCCATGCGGAAAACGGGCTGCAGAACTGCTGCAAATGAGTAAGAAACATATTTTATGGATGAAAGAACATGTTTGATCTATTGTATTACAAAAATGGTCTTAAAGGTACCACCTCTCTTACTTCTGGCTGATGATTACCCCAGCTAGGTATATAAGAACTGCTGTTAACACTGCGTAGGCTTTCACGGCCGGTGTAACTATAACTAACAGCTTCTTGCGGGTTTCGCCGTGTGTCTAAACTTTCTCTCGACGTTTCACTGTTCATACTGACAGCTTCTTCAGGATAACTGAACTGATTCTCCATGGTCCGACATTCTTCTTATATACGCCCCTAGTGCATCCAACCGTGTAGTTTCCGCTCCATTGACCGTGACGGCAGTAGGCTCTTCCACGTGTTGCTAAGGTGGTACCCTTCTTCTCTGTTAACGGTTTTATTCTTCTCTATTCCTATGGCTTCCCTGATGAGTCTTTTTCCGTAGTTCTTGGTGGTAGTTATTACTTTTACATTCTTGAAATCCATTTTGTGTCCGGTGTCGTGCATGTGTTCTGCCACCGCTGATTGCTCGGTCCTTCTTAATCTTGCGTCCTCTTTTATTCTTATGTCGATGGCTCTTCCTGTTTGTCCGACGTAGCACTGTCCGCATTGGCATGTTATCTTTGTTCCTTCTGTGCGCCCCTTGGGTATCTTATCCTTTGCGGTCGGTAGATACTGCTGGATCGACGTTGCAGTCCCGAAGCGTACTTGTACGTTACGTTTCTTCAAAATTCGGCCTACTTTTTCGGTGACTCCTGCTATGTAAGGTAAACACGCCAGACAACTACAGAACCACGAAGAGGGATGGCGAAAAAGACAGAGAAGAAGGGTACCACCTTAGCAACACGTGGAAGAGCCTACTACGAACCGTCACGGTCAATGGAGCACACGGTTGGATGCATCAGGGGCGTATATAAGAAGAATGTTGGACCATGGAGAATCAGTTCAGTTATCCTGAAGAAGCTGTCAGTATGAACAGCAAAACGTCGAGCGAAAGTTTTGACACACGGCGAAACCCGCAAGAAGCTGTTAGTTATAAGAACTGCTGTTATTTCAATATATTTTTTATATTTTATATTAAGTAATCCATTTAGTACGTAATAGCACTTACATAAATATAATACTCGACATTAATTCTGAATAATAGCTATAAATAATATTTTTTTTATTATAAATAACCTAATATTGTATTTCATTCGTTAATACCATGAGTATTATTTCTTTTGCTGTCACTATAGGTAATAAATAATGAAATATCTAGTAGCGCATGACTCATTTTGCAACACTATTATTTTACTTAACTAGACTTACCGAAGTAGTTCCCCACCCTGAAAGTGTCAATTCTTCGTTACAGTCTGTATCTTTATCAGGTAACTTTATGGGTTTCACTTTTTCCCCGTACTTAATTTCCTCCAACAATTTAATTAAAGCAATGTCATTAGTGATTGTACGGGCTGCGTAATCGTTGTGTTGAATTAGTTTTTCTACTTTATAGGTATCTCCACCTTCATCCAGTACATTGGAACCAGTTACTACTGTCAAATTTTCCGGTATTTGTCTAAAGTAACATATGTGCATGTTAGTTATTATTTTTTTTAACTAAGCACATAAAAACTTAAATAACTGAAAATCAGTGTCGCAATAAATGTTATAAATCAGTTATCGGTATATTTGTTTCCCATAACAAGAAACGTTAAAGGTAATTTATAAATTGACAAAACTAGTATTGCTGTTTTTTAGATTTATATAGAGCTTTTTAAAACAATTGACAGGGTGAAGTTAATAAGTACGTTGGAAAAAATCGAGGCTGGAAGAAATGTTGCAGGTTGGATTTTAACGAATTGGAAAGAACACGAAGAATGAAATATAAGGAAATGTTATCAGAATAATTGGACGCCTACTACGGTGTTCCGCAAGGAAGCATTCTGGAGGCCACTCTTATTTAGATTGATAAAGTGAAGGCTGCGAACAAATATGTAATTGATTTGGTGATAATACATTATCGTTATTGCAAGGTGAACATTTTTGTGATCATTTAGATATTCCTGATGTAGAGCCATCATTACAATAACAGAAGGTTGGTTAAATTTTAATAAACTCACATCTGTGGCGAGCAAAATATATGTTTTGTTTTCAAACCCTAAGCGCATTAACGAATTAATAAATTAATAATAAAGTGAAATGAGTAAAATGTATTAAATATTTATAGACGTGTATTGAGTAAAGGCAATTTTCATTGAAAAATATTGACTTTCTAAAAGAATTAATAGCATTTTGTTGTTAAACAAGAATAGCGCACAAGCATATACATAGAAGTGACATAGGATCTCGAAAAGAAGCAGTGTTTAATTAACTCACTTGTTCATAAGGGTATCAAGTAACAGTACAAGTGTTTATAAGAAAATATATATTACCTAATACAGAATAATATACTGCACAGCTCTTTGCATTTTCCTTATTATTTACTATTACCTGTGTATATCAACTCGAAATTGGGACGATCTATACTTATTACTGAAAATCTCACAAAAATACCAACTTACCTGTGCACACAATGAGCTGCAGTTAAAATGTAACGTTCATTCAATATGGAACCACCGCAAATGTGGCGACCGTGCCACCTTAAAGATATTTGGTAAGGAAATGCTCCGTCATCTGCATCAAGTCCTCCTCCACAATGCGGTGATCTTCATTTTCACTAAATTCTGTAATGGGAAATGCCAACATTGTTGTAAATGAAACCTTCTCTTATACCCTCACCAAATTGGGAGAAACATATATGGAATATATTAATTATAAGAAAGCAAAACCTCAGTTTCTTATACATGCCTATATGTTATGGAAAAAAGTATGCTATACTGTAAAACAGACAGTGGGGCTTCTTTATATACCGCATTGCAAAATCCTATGAAGTAAAATGTATCAGGATTATCGCGCATTGCATCCGTTCTAAATTGCCTTTAGTGTGAATAATTTACTTCGTAATTCCAACATTTGAATAAAGTGTATCTAATCTAGTTCCAGTTGTCAACCGAATGACCAATTAACACAAAAAACAGTGATCGAATTACGGAATATTAAATAATTATAACTTCAGTTAATTAATTAAAGCTTAAAAATAAAATTGCGAAACTCAAAATTCTTCAATCATCGTCAAACTTTTTTTTGTATATTTTTCGAGTAAGTAGAGCGAAATTGATTAATGCATATGACATAACATTGACCCATGAATATTTGGCCATGTTCTAGGTAGTATAATATACCTAACCTGCTTGAGATTGGGCTCTAAATTTGTGAAGTGATTAATATTCACAACGTCGCCATTCATTTATCATTTAGACCTTGGGTTAAAGTAAGTAAACCTACTTTTAAACTCTAACATAGCAACCCAGGAATTGCCTTGGATCACATAGTAATGAAATGTTGAAGGTTCACCGAGTAATACTGGTGAATAATGTGAATCAACACATTACAAATTACTGGAAATTGATCCTTTTTGTAATGTTGGTTCAAATACAAATGAAATATTGTGTGAAAACATTGTGCCGGGAAGATAAGATAAGATAAGATAAGATTGTGATCCCATGAAACGCTTTTCAAGCAATTTGTTTTAACTATAAAAAATAACTTGTCTGTAATAAAAAATGTGAGGAATGAAGATTTGTATGTATTTCACAAGAGCAGTAACTCTGAAGATGTTCGTTACGAGTGTGGACGAAACGTCGGCAGAAGATCCAGAACGCGGTTCCAGAAGTCTGGAAGTCCTGCAGAGTATAATATTACAAAAGCATGTTAAATTTATTTTTTAAATTCCATGCGGTTCAATATGCATCTGATTGTGTACAATGATTAATATAAGTGTAAAATGATGCAATTGCTTTTTCTTTTAAATAACAATTTAATTAAACGTTTCGATGACATGCTTAGTTACGGAAGTAACACTATAAAAAATTGACTGTTTACGAAAATTTCTAAGAACATATTAAATATCCATCCAAAATTAAAAAAGTAATTAAAAAATGAGATTATGTCTAAGAAAAATATGGTGTTGGCTATATGGCTAAATGAATCATCTGTAAGTAAAGTCAAATTCACAACTCATGTCTCCCTAAAGTATAATATTTTATAAATATAATGTCTCTGTGTTTGCTTAAAAATTTACTTGTTTTAAAAAAAAATGATTTTTTTATTTACTTTCGCAAAGCCATTCATAACATTAGTGAGTGTAAGTACAGTTAGATAGACTTTCATCATTATTTCTATTTTCTTTTCATAACGCTTTTACTAATTGATTATAGTAGTTCTTCAACGGTTTGGCAACAGCTAAATCAAAAATCTAATTTGTAAAAGGTGTGTGGAGGAAATGTAACTATGATCACCAAAGAATTAGATGCCACATGGAGAACTTCTACATTGGGATAGGTTTCGTGGATAGATTATCCATCAATAAAAAACACTTTCTTCATTAGAAGGCTTCAGGTTTTATTGTTAGCCCGAGCAATATTGTCTAGTCCTTTGACATATCCGTTGATTAAACCGCTAACACTTCGCAATATTAAAAAATACCTTTTTTATCAAAAATTTTGTCTGACGGTTATATTTGCTTATACACTATGCAAAATTCTCTCATTGAGTTGTCGCAAGTCGTAACTGCTTCTCCAGCACTTTTTGTCATTGGTATCAATTGGAGCCACATGACATCTGCTTTACTACGAGGCATGGTGTTTTGAAAATAAAATACAGGAACATATCACACTGTACACGATGTAGTGCGTTTCAGAGAGACATTAGAAAGCAAAGCAAGCACAAGAATTTCACATAAGTGTTTACTCATCATAAAAATAAGAACACATTACAGGTTATAATAAAAGCAAGTATAATCCCATTCTAAGAGTAAATAACATAAAGTAACAGATGAAATACTCACCCTTGATATTGAAAATCTATCATAATATTCAATACGGCTATTTTTTAATACAACAAAGCGAAAATAGTTACCTAAAGACATGTTCTACCACATAGTTCGAGTTAAGTTCTCTAAATAGCAACACTTTTGACGTGTAAATCTTCTTCGCTTTTGCTTGAGCGTCAATATTCTAGGTACGTAGTAAGTACCCATCTTAGAGACATCTTATGAAGTTCCAAATGATCGTTGTATTGCTCCAATTGTACTGTTAAATAGTACTTTTGCTAAACGTCTAGCAGTTGAAAGGATGATTTAGTTCATTTAAATCACAAACGCACATCACAAATCAATAATCATAAAATTAAAACCATAAGAAACTAGACCATTGAGAGATCAAAAGCAAGTTACAAAGGTCGAGCCACAGACTATTTAAAAATTATGAACATAATAGGGCGAAGAGATAGGAGGGGAACTAGAAAAAAGTGAATAAAAATAAGTTGAAGAAGCAAATAGCAATAGAATTTGAACTATTCTAAAGAGTTGAATTAAAACAGCTCACGAATATGTCGTAACAATAAACTTTTCTTCTGTCGAAAATTCAGTAAAAACATGAAGCTTGTATTTCTTTATTTGTAAAGGCTACTTAAGAATAAAAAAATCTAAAAGAAACCAACTGTATACTTTTGTCATTCGGCAAGAACAAACTTTAACAAACGCTATCAGAACATTATATTATAATAAATAAATAAGGGCATTAACAGTAAGACGTCTATTTGTAGAAAAGCACAGTTAAATGCCTCCCTTAACTGATCTATATAAGAAGGTTAGATAATTATTATTTGATAATAAATATTAGGTGAACGAAAGAACGAGTTTTATTACTCTTATCTAATCTTCACATATAACGTTCATTGGATACTTAGAATATAATGATCTATATAACTTTAAATTTTATTATAAACGTAAATATATAATCACTAATCGTTTGTTTTTTTTTTGGTTTACATTAAATTAATTTATGAAATTATGGTTGATATATATTTTGCTACAATATATGGAAATCTATTAAATAATATCATTATATACCTACCTACAATAGATTTTACTTCACATGGAATTATAGATATCTTACTGAATAAATATTAACGCATTTCTGCATAAGACAGTATGCATTAGATAGGTACAGTTAATAATTAAACTTCAAAGTTTGTTCCCCACTACCTATTCGAAAGAGACCAAGATTTCTGTACTTGTCGAACTTTAATTACTAGGTATGCAGATGTCAGTGTAGTTGTGCATTTTCTATAAAACCTACTGACAAATCTCTGCAATTATTGAAAGTTTGGGTTACAATATATCATAATAGTGAAATATCTTCAATTTGCGTTGCCAGATACAATATTTAACAAAGGTATTTATTTAACCTTATGCACTTGCAGTTATAGTAAGTATTAATGATTAACACATTATAGGTACACGATTGTTTTAATTAGATTACTGTTTTTTTTAAGTATAATAGTTACTTTGAATAACATGCGAGTATATGTTTTCAAGCAGAGTTGGGCATTAATCGATTAAATTTTTAATCAATTAAATTTGATTAGTTTGATTGAATTTTGCCCAACCCTACTTACAAAATAATGGTCCAATTTGTGAGAAAGTGGGCCATTATTTCAATCCCTTATTTCCTTATTAATTTACACACACAGAGTCAGAAATGGATTACATGGTAATTTCTCAAATTTCTATGTTCCCCAACATCAAACCAATATATATTCCAACACAAGCTATTACAAGTGCAAGTTAGTAGCCGCTTAAATTTAACTCTTCAGACCCAATTCTTTAGTAAATTAGCGATCACTCCAATTTTTAACAAGTTTCTTTCCATAAGTTTCATTTATTCTTCTCTAGCTCTCTCTGGTGGAGAGATAAGGTGGCAGACTTCTACAACTTGACCTTCCCAACTTGTTTTTGACCTCCTATTGGTCTCAATGATGATGATCCCGGTTTGACATTCTGTTCCAAAGTTTGTATCAAAACACTTGACTCTCAAGTTGTCCATCCCATAGTAAAATTTCGCGAAAAAAACGAAATATGAAATAGAAAATCCTATTGAAGTTGATGATGATCCCAGTTGCGTGTCTAGTGGCTTCTGTATAATTTTTCAATTTGAAATACACAACGTATTACGCAGCTCTCGTGTGCTGACGAAACTTTGGGCTTGGTTTTATACCGGTCGTTTGTAGTTTAATTTATTAAACATCTAAATTAGTTCCGGTTGTAACCTAAGAGTTTAAAGTTTGGGTTTAAAAACCTGAAAAGGAATTGCAAATTTACGAATGAACTGCAAAATTTTTCATTTATAAAAAAGCTATGACAATAAAGTGAAGTACCAGCAATGTTTTTCCGAATTTTCACAAGGTGGGCGGGCGGATATTGAAGACCATTTAAAGTGTGCAAAACAAGGATGGCGCAAAAGCTGCTGCAAGGTCTTCTCCTATTACTTTTATTTTAAACGATGATCTCATTCACAATGGTCTAGTTATTGCCGCCAAAGATGCCACATTTGCTTCTCACACAGAAATACATGATGTGAGTTTTAAAACTTCTGATTGTACATTCAAACTTTGGTTCAAAGAATGTTGAAATTAATTTGAATGCCAGAAGTGAAATGTATTTGTGAAGCAATAATTTTACATAGTCTGGCACCTGTGTTAGTGGAAGAATTGCATGCGGATCTACAGAAGATTCAGCTTAAATAGAAAAGAGTGAACAACCTTTAGACGTGGGCGTAAAACTGCTCGATGTTGAGTTTGTTCATGGTGACAAATCCTCCAAAATACACACTGAAAAGTTAATTTCAACATTGCGTCGTCATAAAGTTGATAGAAAGGTGGCTGCATTTTGAGATGACAATTGCAATTCGAATTTGGGAGGCGTGCATGAAAAAGAGCAAAATAATGTTTATTGCTGGCTCCAAGAAGAACTTAGTATTGATGTTTACCAATCGAAATTGAAGCGCTTGTTGTAAAATCTTACATGAAAATATACAAATATCTTCATATCTATACAGTTCGCGGCACGTAACTGGAAGAATTTTGTGGATTTGTAAAAGTGGAATAACGTTCTTACTCAAACTGTACTTCTAAGCACATTTTCTTGTACCTATTTTCTTTGGTCCATGTATTCTTAGTATTTTTTTTAGCACTTCAAATCCTTCTTCGACTTTCTTATTGATGAACACCATTTCTGCAGCATATTCCACCACCAGTCTTATTGCTGTTCTGTACCTATACTATTCTTGTTTCTCTATATTCGTATCTTTTTTTATTATATGTAATAGCTATTACGTCCAGATTGATTTCGCTGTGTAATTATTATGCTTTCATCATATCAACTTTAATGTAAGTCTTGCGTTAGTTTAAGTCCTCTTTTATTAGCCTTATTATATATTTTTATGAAAATATCTTCTACGCTAGAAATAGAATAACTTCTCGCGCTACAACGACTGGCTCATCTACGTGTGAGGTAACTTATCTGCTGCTCTCATCTCTTTGAATATTCCTTATAAAAGGTTTAGTGACATAGCTAACAATGCAGCTTCTTGTCTGATTCCTGTTTGTAACTTCCTAAGTAATTACAACTGCTTCCAACTTTTCCAAAGTCATTTTGATTATTTTTTTACCAATTTATTAAATCATATGAGTAACATATAACTAACTACTATCTGCTGTTCAACATTTCTTACATATTAGTATTATTTTATGATTTGATTTAAAACATGTTAAACATGTAGGTATTGTTTGTGTTTCTTCAATTATGGATGTTAAAACTTCATAATTTACATTTGATAAATTTATTTTTCTAATAAGTGTCACACAGTTTATTGATCTCCTTTCATTGGTATGGAAATTATAATACCTAACCGCCACTCTTTAGGTATTGTTACTTCATATTTGCAACATTAATTTGCAAATTCTTTCTGTTAACTCACCCATTCTTTAATATTTCGTTACATGCTATGGCCTTCTTTTTTATTTTGTTTTCTTATATGTTGGCGTAGTTTAACACTATTATTACTGCCATGTTCTATGTCTAATTTCTATTCATTTCGATTTTGCTCACTCTTTTCTTATTTCTCTATATTTCTCATAATTAATAACTTCTAGCCATTTTAACTCGACTTCTCTTTTTTTTTTAATCATTAATTCATAGCGATTCCAAACCAGCTGCTTCTTCTTTTGAGTAGTTCTCTTCCTAGAAGTTTTGCCATTTGGCTATTTGTGACCTTTTTTTATTGTGGTTTGTCTGTTTGACGTACTTCTTTTTCCAATAACTTTTACAATTTTTCATCTTTCTAGGTTATTTGATTTTCTTGAAAAATATAGTTTTAATGAAATTTACATTGTCTACTACATTGAACACAAATGAATCGTCTTTCTTATTTTCTTAACACGTAAAATTTGGAATAAGTTAGTTCTTTGCCGTTAGAGTTTTAACTGCTAATTAAAGTAACTCATTATAGTCCCTTAAGGTAAAAGTGATCGGCGTTATTTCTTTTTAAAATTAACGGTTTGTGTATAATTCTAGCAATTAAAGAACAACACACCTTCCATGAAATTATGACGTTCTATTATTCCTTTGTAATTGACAATCATTATAATAACTACCTTACAAATACTAATTTAAAAAAAATGAAATGTAAGTTTTAATTGATTTCATAATGTTCTGATTTTCAGTATTTCATAGAAGAATGTACCATAAGCATAAATAAACATTCATTTTTATTTAGTATTTATGCAAATAAGCAGAACACTCAAAAGAACTCAACCAGATATTGATTTTTGAGTCGAACTTTATATAAGACACTGGATAAATATCAGACTGTAATGGATACTAACGATATTCATTTAAAGATAAATATGAAAAGCCTATTCGTTCTTGGAGCGTTTCGCTTCAGGTTTAAGTGTTGGTTAACTGACATTGCTTACCGAGCTTACTCCTACTTCATACGAACTTATTTTGTGACATTTATCATTTGCGAATACATCGAACTAATTACTATGCCAGACAAAAGGCTTTTGAGTATCGTGGAAATTCTGGCAGTATCTTTAATATATTCCACGGCTGCATGGAGATTAAAAGTTTATAACAACAAAAGTTTCAATAAATTAATTAGACAATTACGAGAAGTGGAAAACGATATCTTTTCCGTCAATAACACGGATTTACTAAAAATCTATAATGAACATGTAAGGACTAATTCTCGAATTTGCACCGGATTTATGTGGATTGGAGTGTTGACTGTCATTCCGTATTACATCCATCCAATACTACAGGAGGCATCAGCAAATGAAGCTACATATATGAACGTTACACACAATAATATAACTAAATTATTAAAAATACGACCATTACCTCTAAGCTCTTGGTTTCCATATAATAGATATGAATATTACTATTACAGCTACGCTTACCATATTGTTGCTGCTGCAATTGGTGCCAGCATGGTAGTTTTAACCGACTTGTTGTTTGTCAGTATTATGATATTTTTAATAGGACAGTTGAAAACCCTCCAGTATCATTTTAAAAATGCTAAGAAAATAGCGATGGTATTGAAACTGAATATTGGCACTACTTATAATAACTCTTTGAATTATACTATTAAATATGGTATCCGTATGCATCAATTCATTATAAGGTAAGTATAAATTAAAAAAATTCATGGAAATTAGATATTAGTAATCCTACTACAATAAATTATTACTGTTTCTTACATACATTCTTAAAACAATACTCTGTTTAGAGTTTCGTAACCAAGATATTTCTTCGCAAATTTTAAGGGTTCGCTAATACATATGATAATATGGTACATGGTGGGCCAACACATTCGCGTCGGTTTATATACGAAAAGTGGTAACATATTTTCAAACTGTTTTTGTTAAGGGTTATGCGGGTTCAGAAGGACCATATTTAAAAATTATTTTGAAGTATACAGGGTGACTCAAAGAAAAGTTACACACCAAAGTTGTGAAAAATTAAATGGCAGCCTGTATATTATGGCGTATTTTGATAGTACAGACTAAATAAAGGCAAATTGATATTAGGTTTCTTATACTTAGCTCAAGTCGTCTTCAAAATGTAGACCAAAATATAAGAGACATGCTTGTCATGCATATTTAAGCTAGATATTGTGAACTGTGTTTATTTTTTAACTAAAGTATTAAACTTGATAATAAAATAAAAGTAATGCAAAAAATATACAGGGTGAAATTAATATATTCAAGGTATAAAAACATCTATAGTTTGTGCTGCTATAATTAAAGTATTTAATGAATAAATTCAGGTGAATAGGTATATTATTATGACTGATTAAAATATAACAAATAAATGAAAAGAAAAAAATGCTAACAATAACAGCCACCAGCTACCTGTTTTAAATTATTAAAATACTAGTTTTCAATAAACTTGATAATAAACTTGAACGATATAAATCATCTAAACCCATAATCATTCATGTTGATAAGAGGTCAGCAGGCTCTCTATTAATTTGAAATATGAGGAAAATAATGATTTTAAAATTTTAAAGTTAATGTAAGGAAAAAAGACATATAAGTGTAAAATGTGTGGATTAGCGGTTGATTGATATTGAAATATAAATGGTAAATTGTGATTAATTGAATTTATGTAAAAATGCTTGTTAAATGTATAAGTAGACTTTGTGATTGTGGTGGAGGGGTGAAGGTTTAGTAGCCAAAGTGAATTTATTATTTTGCAGATATTTGAAAATTGGGGTATAGTTATTTTCTATTTACTAAAAAAAGTAACTATTCTTCGTATCTTGGGGATTAATACAAACCTTTGGACCTCCTTCTTCTTCTTCTTTAAGTTAGGGTGAGCACCTATATATATATAGTCCAGACACTTGAGCTAGATGCTCATTGTACCGTCTCTATTAATCTCTTACTTCCACTCAAGCACCTTGGTGTTCTCTATAAAGCCCAGTATCTTGCCCAATAGATCCTTCCCGAAATATTTCTGCCTGCGTTAGGACCCCCTAATTTCCTGTTTGATCGGTGGATAATGAAATGGTTGCAATTTACATCTACAAGCGTTTTTCAAATGTTGTAATTGTAACCGTTTATAACAATCCAATTAAATCAATCTAATTGAAGCATTAAAAAATTGACATAACTAAAAGATTATACAAATATAATAAGGTTGTTCAATAATGGAAATATGGATTTTGAAAAAGATGGTATACATAACTAATCATCGAAACGTGCGTAAAGAAAATATATAAAGTAATAGTTAAAATAAATTATATAAGTTAGAATGAAATATGCCCCATACCCAAGTGTTTAATTTTATTGATTAATAAGTTTGGCCAAGAAATTTCAATTTCGAATTTACATCTAGGTATAGGTATATGTTTCAAATCTATACAATATAAAACTACCTTTTTCGATTACAAACGTCGTATTAACTTAATTTCATGGAATATACGGATAAATAAGCTATAATATCTAACTGCCCACATACTTTAGTTTAGTAAATAGAAGTATCAAATAACCCTAATTATATTGGTATAAAATAAAGAATTCATGTTCATCACCGCAATATCGAAGTTAGAGTAAATACTATGAAACCAGGCCATGAATTTTCATTTTCTCTCTGAATATTGCAGATGTAAAAGACGGTATCTAATATAATGGAAAATAACGACTTTCACCTTAAGATAAATATGAAGTGTATGCTTTTCGCTGGAGCATTCCACTTTTCTTTTAATAATCGCCTACAAAATATAGTTTATCAAATCTATGCTTGGTTTGTAAGAGCATATTTCATGATATTTATCGTCTGTCAATATACGGAACTCTTTACAATGTCTAACAAAAATCTTTTCAATGTTGTCTCAATATTAGCAGTATCATTACTGTATACAACAACAATATGGAAATTGGCCGTTTGTAATGGCAAAGAAATCCAAAAATTAGTGGCAAAATTGAGGGCAATTGAGAAAAAAATACTCTCGTATAACAACAATGAAATCAACGACATATACTTTAAGTACGTATTCAAGAATCACGCCTGCTCGTGGTTCCTCTTGATAGGAACTATAACCAGTTCCTTATACTACATCCGGCCAATTATCGAAGAGAAAACGAACGAACCGAAATTTATGAATGTCACCAATGATATAAATAACATAACTGTACAGTATAGAATAAGGTCTTTACCATTGAGTTCGTGGTTTCCTTTTAATAGATACAAGTATTATTTTTTCTGTTATTTCTATCAAATTATTGCCACACTAATCGGAGGCACAATGGTTGTCTTAACTGGTTTACTTTTCGTAGCTTTGATGATTTTTATTATAGGCCAGTTAAAAATTTTACAGTACAACTTCAGAAACACTCCAAAGCTGGCAAAGACACTTAAAAAATAACATTGAAATATCTTATAATGCAGCTTTAAAGCATACAATTCGTAACCTTGTGGAGCAGCACAAAGTTATTATAAAGTAAGTAAGTATATCTGAAATCTTTAAACAAGACATGCGTAAATATAATTTTCTGGAGTTCATCCAAGAATTATTGAATTTATATTTTGTTCAATGCGTACACAAAATATTTTGATCATTGTTTGAAAAACTACGAACCAATTGTATGTGTCAATCAATCAATTTTCCATATTATGTTATCATGCTTAAACCAAACGTATTGTCCTTTTAGATACGTTGAGGATTTGGATAAGTCGATGAGTCGATTAATGCTGGTTGATTTTGCGGTAGCTTCTTTGCAAATGGCAACACTAGGACTTCAAATGATTGTGGTAAACGATATATTTTTAAACAGTTCTTCAGATTGTCAAACATATTACGAGGTCCATTATTGTCTCTAACTTAATTCAAACGTCATTTTTATCAAGAATATTTTAAAATTTTATCTTTCTTCTTATCTTCTTCTTTATCACAAAACTCAAAAGTTTTCCTCAACATTCCAAAAAATATTAGCCATAATCTCATCTACTGGTGATTGAATCTTAGCACTTTAACCGCCAGAACTAGAAATAGTTTTTTTAAGTTAGTTTTAACGTATGACAAATAATCTGGGTCACTTCCAAATTATCGAATTATACTTTTGAAACATGTTCTTCTTTGTTGTTTACTTTGTTTATTGAAGTCACATTCTTGGTTGATATTTTTTTGAAGATACATAGTTTGCTCTACCACATCGAAACTCCTAAGATCACTATTCTACTATTATTGTGTTAAACCTTTCGTCTGCAGACAAACACGTATGATGATACATACAAGAGCTATACGGTATTTATTGCCTCTAATTGCCTCTATCATAACAAAATAAAGACAGTACCTACGTATAATTTCTTAACTTTTTAGGTAGGTGTTGGATGGCAACAATGTTTTGCTCTGGAGTTCCTAATTGCTATGTTAATACAACTGTTTTTATTTTATTGGCATGCTAATGAAATTATGCTTCAGGTAATTAAAGGTCCAACAATTACAAATATAAAAAGTTTTCATCTTCGGGATGGCTATCTGTACGCCTGTTGTAGAGCATGGAAGTGGGTAATGCAATTTGGGAAAGTGATTGGCTGGAATATAGCGATGAATTAAAAAAATCATTGATATTAGTTATGCTTCGGTGTCAAAAACCATTAACACTGTCTGTAGGACCGTTTTATCACATGTCAACGCAAACAGCTCTCAGTGTGAGTAAACTTATCTAAACTTTTTTTGATGTAAGTAAATACATACAGGTTAATGTTTTATAAAAGTATTCCCAATGCACTAACACTTTAATAAAGAATGGAAGGACGGACGACTAAAAAACACGAATTTTAATTAGAAGTTTCTGATGTAATAATTATTTATATTTTTTTTTATAGATTTTAAGAGCAGCTATATTCCTATGTTGCTGTCATCAGACAAATGTACTTCAGAAAAGGTTAAAAAATCCAAAGGAACTATGGAATCCAAAATAAAATGCGGCGAACTTTTCTATTATTAGTGTCTCTCTAAAGTTACCACACGCTTTTTATTCTAAAGATTAACTTGATTAACTGGGTTATTAATCCTATTTCTTTACTTCTGCGGAATTAACACTTACTAATGTTACTAACAGATAAATTAGTATCCATTTCCACTTGTAGTCGAAACACCATTAAAAAAATATATCACTGCAATATTTTAATTGAATTCAAGTACCTACCTCTTTCTACTTCTGTCATATAAACATTGGCCGAAGCAACAATATCGATATATCGTCACCAGTCCAACAAGTCGTATCTGCAAGAAGGCAGCATAAAACAAAGACAGGCTACAAGAACACAGGATCTGCAGCATCTGTACCCGCTTTGCCGAGCTGCAACTTTGTACGTTTCAGACGTTGGTTTATTCAACTAAGTTGCCTGGTTTAGGCCTCTTTCAGACGAGGGGATTAGTTGATTTCCACTCGTTGAACGGACGGTTGTCAAGGAGCATACTGATATGAACCCTTTCACACGGAGTCAACTTATTATCTGCTTCGGCGGCTTCAATCTACAATGACAACAAAAGTATCCCATAGCCGAAAACGCGGCTAGCATGATCAGAGGAGCAACTAATTCTATTCTCGGGTGCCCGCATCACGCCAGCCATATTTTATGTATATTTATATAATTATTTTCGATGTAACTATACCTACATACATATAAAGTTACATATGGTAGACTATCGAAGCTTGTGATGGGAATATTGTTAAAGCATCTGTACGTTTCACGATTATCAAACGTTCACGGATACTTCATTAATCTATTTGTTTATCATTTAAATTTTATAAACTTCACTAAGTGTATATGTATTAGATCTATAGTTATATTTTGATTCTGTGTCGGGGTAAGATATAGTGTTACTCCTCGACAAAGTTCAATAACGGTAAATTGAGAGTTTGAATTTGCTAAAAGAAAATAAATACATGGCAGTTGACGGGATAAGAAATTTGGGACGTACCTCAAAGAATCCCAAATTCAGTTCTGCTGACTGTGGAGTGCTAACCTTGTTCAGCCTTATTTTATAATGTTCTTAAGTGTTTATAACAATGGATGATGAGAAGTTTATTAGGGTTAGTACAAGTTTATAGAATTGACGGATATCCAGCGCAACTTTTCCACCTACAGAGGTCGAAAATATTCAGCCCATGGAGGATGAACTAACATACATATATCAATGGATGAAACTGAACCCGTTGCAACTCCATTTATATCGGGAGTAAACCCTCCTTGGGCTACAGATGGGCAGATTGAAAAGACAAAGGCAACAGCAACATTCCGCCAGCGCTAAAAAATATTTGGACGCCCGGACCTCAATGACCAAGATATCAAATACATAGTACAGACAGTTAAAAAAATTCCACGAAGAAAGCAAAAATGTTATTACTGGAGCAAAAACATAAATTCTACATCATTTAGTCTTGAAAGTGACGCACCGCACTTAGCATTATACGAATGATACATTGTCAATATGGATTCTCTCCAGCGCTGCTGACTGCTTGCTGCACAAGTTTTAACTGCTACAATACCAAGTGCAGTGCAAGATGTGGTGCGCCCTTCTGGGACCCTATTCTTGAGTCGTGAGAACACAAACTTCGCACGACTTTCGTAGGAACAGAGGGCGTGGTTGTGACTTGGTTCTCTCAACTTATGAAAAGCCGTATTCTTGAAATTTACTATGAATTTACCAATGCTCACATCTACTGAAAGTTGAGAGAGCGTACTTCGCTTGGTCCGGAGTAGGCGAAAGCGAAGATTTCAAGAGAAATGAATACACGCGAAGTGGGCGATAGAAGCTAACGTTGCTCACATTGTTATTATTATTGATTCCATCTTTGCTTTGCATATAGTTAGGTTATTGTTGAGACGGCGTATATTTCAGTGAATATAAGAAAATTTATATTGATCACCGTTCGTTTTATCATGATTTCTCAAAATGGACGTGGAGGAATTGTAGAGAATTAATCAAGTCAACCTTGATTTGGTGGAACTAAGTTACAAGCCCTAGAGATTCCATGGGTGAGAACGGTTTTAGACAAATGCATTCGATATGCCAGGCGCACAATTTATCAAAAATTTCGTTTAACAAAACAACTGACTCGGGTACTAATAGAACTGATCTGTTCATTTATGTATCTACCATCGGGGTATTGCTTTGTCAATAGAAACTAAGGTATTTACCACTTATGCAATTTAATGATGTAAGTTTTTAATATATATTTTATTAGGTACTTGTTGCTTTACATTTTTATGGCCACAGAACTTATCAAGAAGGAATTGGAAAGCGTAGTACTGCTGGTGTTAGCCAAATCATATCTACGATCCTGTCATCAATTGCGTTCAGTATAATGTTTGAAGATTCAGCTCCGCTTGTTTCAACTGGATGCTGTTTTAGCTGAGCAGCTTTTGCCTTCATGTTTTTTCTTCGTATCCCATCATATCTATGTAACATTCTTTGTAAATTATAAATAACACAAATATTACATTTTATGTTACTTTACGCCCATGGCACCAGTCTTTTATTATAGCCCCTTCTGGCATAGAATAAAATTGCAATAATTAAAAAAAAATCTGGCAATTGATGGGTTTTCGTAAATGTAAAATCTCTTGTGAATTGCCCGCTTTGCAAATTTGGGTTTTGTTGCATAAACTCAACTAGGGCTTCCTTTTGAGTATTCTTTACTGCACCACTTGGTGGTTTGGACATTTTGCCTGATTTTGTTTAATAATTAAATTGTGATAGATTGATATGTAATATCACATAATATATTCACCACTGCAAATTTGACAAATAAATGTGCAATCCATCGTGTGTTATTAAAGAATTCTGTTCTGTGAGGATCTAGACCTTGTTTGATTTCTTTTTCCTTATATTAACAACTCCAACAGAGTCAAATATGGATTTTATGAAATTTGCAATCGTTTTGTAGGAGCGGGAAATTTCATATTGAGTAAATGTAGGCAAATGTCTTTAGAAACAACAGTACAAAATATATGGCAACACCGATAACGCGGATCGTGTAGGAACAGTATAGGATCGCGTTATCACTTAGTGTCAAGAATACGGGTTAGCGCCACCGGAAGAAGTGACCGTAGGATGTGATCGCTCCTTCTCCTACACGAACACCTCACTTCTCTCGAGTTCGAGAATAGGGCCCCTGGTCATACCCTAACGAAACACTTAAAATCTCTTGCAATTTAATGCAATCTCAAAAATAAAAAAAAGTAGAAGGGGTATATACTTGGGGAGTGCCCAGTATGCAACGATTTCATGTTTAGTAACACAATGATAGAAAGGTTATTCGTTTCCAAGACATATCTATAATATCAGACATACTCAGTAACTGTATTCTTCCGCTTTAGAGCTACTATCCATTTTTGCCACGGAAAGTTCCACTACATAGAAATAAGTTAGATTTAAGAAAAGATGTATTCAGAGATTACAATCAGATTACCGGAACCTCGTCAGCACTTTTCGAGTACCGCGCTCGTAAGGGGATTGGCGACGAGGTATTGGCAATTCAGGTTGTGATCTCCGAAGAACGTGGTTGTTTAATAAATTTAGGGATATAGTATAAAGTGGTGTTTTAATAATTAACAACCCTCAACTGAAGTTCCACGGTAAGTACCTTTTTGGTAGTCTATATATTTATATATTGAAGAAGCGAGTAGCTCCAACCCCCAACCCTTACGCAAAGGGGCGCGACAGTTAGGGAAGTCGCGACAATATCTATTATTTATATGCCTGTGATGTACCTGATACAGAACACAAACTATATAACAATTCTATGTATCTGGTATATAACATATTAACATGGTGAGGATGTAAGACAGATATATGAATACGATATCTATTATTTATATGCCTGCGATGTACCTGATACAGAACACAAACTATATAACAATTCTATGTATCTGGTATATAACATATTATATATTAACATAGTGAGGATGTAAGACAGATACATGAATACGATATCTATTATTTATATGCCTGTGATGTACCTGATACAAAACACAAATTATATAACAATTCTATGTATCTGGTATATAACATATTAACATGGCGAGGATGTAAGACAGATATATGAATACGATATCTATTATTTATATGCCTGTTATGTAGCTGATATAAAACATTAGGGGAACATAAACTATGTAACAATTCTGCGTATGGTACATATTTTTTATCGAAATGTGGCGTCATTAGAGATTTCATACACCCCAACGCCCGCTCTGCACGTTCTTCAAATTCTTGTCTATGTCATCTAGGCCTAGAAATGGTCTAGAATATGTGCAACAACGTGTATCAGCGTGTGTGCATCGAATATATCTAGTGATAACTTCCAAGGGTATTGCCAAAATTTCAATTTTCTGCTGTTCATTGAAGGTAAGTGATCAACCAGTTAATTTTGTAGGTTAATCTGTTTTTGTTCTTGTAAAAGTTTTAACTCATTATATCAGTTGCTAGGTTAGGTTAGTCACTTTTGCGGTCAAATTTTATTGGTATTTGCTAGGTATATGTAAATATACTACATATTCTTACTTTTTAGATCATAAATTCCAGTACTTTATTGGTTAATACAAGGGTCTTTTAATTTTCAGAGACTGTTAAGGTTGTGTAACACATACTACAAACGGTTGCTGAAGTCAAATTAGAAGTTTAAAACGAACTCTCTATAAAATAGGATGGGTATTGTGAAGAAGTAAGAATTTGAAATGTTCAACAACTAATGGATATGGTATCTGAGTACATCTTCGCAAGATATCTCATAATGTGATCCTTCGCTTCTCGGCCATCAATGCCAATGCCGTCAGTGTGGGCAACATTTTTTTATACCTTCGAACATGTCTCCATTTTATCCAAATATATTTTTAAATTATGGTATTCGAATATCATATAAATAACCAAAATGGAATTTGAATGTGTAGCTGCAGAATAGCTCAGGCTTTCTGAACAACGATGAACGAGAAACGGTGTACAAAAAATTATGTATGTATGTATTTTTAACTTATATCATTAAAAACTAGTTTCATATAACTTGTGTCCTTTTCTATACATTTTTTTTGTTTGGTTTTAGGTTGAAACTGTGTTCTGCAACTGCTTCTGGCCGACGTATCGTTCTCACTCGTATGAGATATCTTTGAAGCTGCTACTTATGTTGCGGTTGAACCACAGTTTCAGCTGTACAGCAACATTAGTAGCAATACCTAAAGATGTCTCATTCAAGTGAGGACGAAATGTCGGTCACAGGTATTTGCAGGGCACGGTTTCAACCCGCAAACCGAGTCATCGTGTCTATGTAACGTTGATATCGCCAGCATATACCTATTCAATATCGCTGGCATATACCTATTCAATATCGCCGGCATATACCTATTCAATATCGCCGGCATATACCTATTCAATATCGCCAGCATATACCTATTCAATATTGCCAGTATATTCTCAGAATGTGTACTTGTTGCGGACATAAGTCTCAACATGTAAGGCGCATGCATGGTACTGAGTACATCACCAGGCTTGCGATATGTACATATCTACATCGCAGCGATGTACCTGATACATAACTTGGTTTCTTGGGAACTGATAATTTTACCTCCTCTCGTGGAGGTTTACAACCATTTGTTTGCTCCGGCCAAGACGGAGTTCCTTCACCCCCCAAAAGTCGGCGCTTTTGTATCTACTGCTATCTAGGGCGAAGGCATGATCAGTCAACGTCTCATTAAAAAGGGACTTGTAATTTTTCCATTTGGGGTTAGGTAACCTCTAGCCCATCGGATTTAGAAAGTCCACAGTTTCTATCCTCAAGTGATTTGATGTAGCAGCACTGTATGATCCAGGTTTCGCGGATGTGCACTTTCCTGCTTTTTGGAATTACCAGGTAGGATTCTTGGCTTCTATCGGAACGATGACGCTTTTTAGCTTTGGGTTGTACCTTAAGCAAGCATATCGTTAACGTAGTCGCAGTAGTTACCTTCCGACGTTCCGCCTTTCTAGGGTCTGCCGTAAGGGTAGAGAGAATACATAGATGGGAATTGGGGCAACGCCAGACTTAGCCACAGCGGACCTAGCCTTGGCTCATCGCTGAATGGTCGTTTTCGCCGTAGACGGAACTCTCCAAACGCTGTTTTATTTGCCCTTGGAGGTTAGGGTTAGAGGCATCTGGAGACGCTACCCCTACCTTAGCACTACGATCAAGTTTCATGCTAGTTGATATTAGTTTCATCCTTCTAGTTTCGCACCACGGAGTCTAAGAAGGAGACGTTGAAGAATGCCAAGACTACCAGTTCGATAGAGCTCCTCCCTCCCTCCCCCCGCCCAACCTATTACTCCTACTAACTATCCGTGTCAAGAGGAGACATTAGGTCTGTTGTGGTTCTTACTTCGGCCGGTTCTATTACCGTTCAGAACAGTAGACCAGTACAGATCATGACCTTGTCGTGTAGTGGGAAACTTTTTACTACGCACGTGAGCGTTTGCTTTGAACCGTAAAGAACCGTTCAAAGTTGGAACCAAAACAGACCTAATCGGAGACAATACAGTCATTTACTACCTAGGGAGTGAGGACGTGCCTGATAGGTGCTGCCAAACTACAGGGTTGATTAATGTAAACTATAGCAATTTTTTGAATTAAGAACCATCGCATTTTCGTAACTAGCGGTAACTGTTATACATCTTCGCTATAACGTAGATTGTGTTTCTTAGCCTCATAATTTTTGCGTTAAAACTTTGTTTTATAAAACATTGCGTTTTGCGTCATAAACATTGCAACATTAATGTTTGCGTTTTGCAATATAATACAAACAAACCACAAAAACAAAGATAATGTACGTTATGACTGCGATAGTATTTTCATGACTAACTTACGTATTTTCAGCAAAAATTCACCTCCACTATTGCGTGCAATAAAATTGCGCGCAATGAAATATTAAGGCCGCTTTAGAGTTCGTTTCGTGTTGCGCACAATAGAATTGCGGGCAATGCAAATAGCGCATGCGCATTCAATGGATTTCGATCAGCTGTGTGCAATCTTATTGGTGTTGCACGGAACAGAACGTGTTCTAATATTTCATTGCGCGCAATTTTATTGCACGCAATACAAAAAATTGCGAACTGTAAAGCGTCCTTAATAAGACTTTCAACGCAAACAGCTACTTGCGTCATGGAGCAATATTGCCATAATTTTGCTCGAATCAAATGGCAAATCAAGAAGCTTCTGTATGTATATTGCCAACCCTTACATAATTTCTGATAATTACAAAAATTCAATTTTTCTACCTCTCAAGATTCTTAAAGCTCGAATCTTAACAAACTGAAGCAACTTGATGAATTATTTAATGAAGAAGTGGGTGCATAGAAAAATATAGATATCGCGTTTTATGCGGCGAGCTTTAGAAATGCTTTCTCTCTCGCATAAGCGACATAGAAAAGCGATCATTGTGAAAGTGCCCGCTAGGTGGAGCATTTTTGAAGGTCGCCGTTGTATCTATTATACATTATTAAATATAAGTTCGCTGTAAACTTCTCCTAGACCCCTCACCACAAACTGCGCTAAACTGGACGTACGTTTCGATAGCAAAGCTATCATCATCAGCAGATACACTGAACTAAATAACTACACTAAAACTACCCTAATTTATACCTAAAAAAGGTCATGGTACAATGATCACGGTCATGGATGACTGCCGTCATGCTTAACTAGTCACTAATCCTAACTCCGTCTAATTTACTACTTACACTTAAGAAACCGTAAAGCAAGAATTTAAGGGTCCTAAATCTGAATTCATTAAAATATGTTTGTTTTTATATATTTCCATACCTTCATAACAATTTAATTGCATATAGTTGTTTACGTTTTTAACTAACTTTATATTGTCAACTTTATGGTTTTCTTCAAGCATATATATAAAAACAAATATATTTTAATAAATTCAGATTTAGGACGCTTAAATTCTTGTCTTTACGGTTTATTAAGTATAAGTAGTAGATTAGACGAAGTTAGGATTAGTGACTAGTTAAGCATGACAGCAGTCAGCCATGACCGTGATCATTGTACCATGACCTTTTTTGGTATAAATTAGGGTAGTTTTAGTGTAGTTATTTAGTTCAGTGTATCTGCTGATGATGATAGCTTTGCTATCGAAACGTACGTCCAGTTTAGTGCAGTTTGTGGTGAGGGGTCTAAGAGAAGTTTACAGCATTACCAGTACCACAGTTTGGAGCTATTTTTGTTATATAAATATAAGTTCATGAATAGAAACAAGATACACTTTCAGTCAAATTTAAATAAAACATTTGCAAACTAATGTAAACAATTTATTTAAACACATAATTTAATACACTTTGTTGCTGTATTGTTTACTAATCCTTATGATAATGACAACAATTATTAAATAATTATATTACATGGTAAATAAAGTTATTTCAATTCATCTAAGAAAGGAACACACCGTAGATTACCCACAGCTGCTATCGTAGGTTTGCCAGATGCTACTTTTTGAGCGGCCTGAAATACACAGTAAATATATGTATATATATATTGGATAACAAACAAGTATAAGTAAATGGTATGCATATTTTACTATACAAACATTAATTACACAAATAACGCTAATCTTTTAGTTTGAGTTTGAAAAACTAATAAAATATAAAATTACATATTTTTTACGGCCCTGCATGTTTATTAGGTACTCGCATAAATTATAAACATTAATAAAAATAACCAAATGTTTATTAATTTAAAATAAAAAATATATACCGCTTTAACATCTGCTGTTGATACACCATCAATTGCAGCTGCAATTTCAGTGGGTGACATAGCACTGCCAGTTAAAACAGCTTGAAGCCCGATTCTCTCCAAAGCATTTGCCCCACTCTCCAAAGAAGATAAAACTTCAATTTTTAATTGATTCTTTCCTAAGGACAGAGCTTCTTATAAGACCTCTTTTAAAATGTAATTGTTAACATTTACCTCTGTTTACATCAGCATCACTAATATTTGCAGCTTTCAAAGTTTTTAGAGCAGCACTAACCAAAGCTCCAGCAATATTTGCAGAACCAGTAAGAAGAACACCAAATAATCCAGAGTCAGAATAACTGACATTTATAGCAGCAATGGAATGAGGCTCATTTAATTCACCAATTGCTTTTCTTAAAAGGCCACTACTTCCCAAACCTCTTTTTGTGGAAGGACCCATGCCATACACTTGTTGTAAAACTGCAAAAGATAAAGCTTCTTTTACATTGGACAAAGCACCTCCTTGGCCGGCAATTGCCACATAAGCCAAATCTCCTCCTTTATCTGATCTATAATAATAGTAATACAGTAATTTGCACAATTATATAATCATATTATATTACCTAATCTCTCCTCCTTTATAAGCAGAAGGACCTGCTTCATCTTTTCCACTTTCTAACTGCAAATTTATGGGCGCATTCAACCAATTTATCATGAGAAATACCTACACCAACAACAGCAGCTCGGTTTGAAGTGAAATTGTTCGAAACATAATGTTGAAGTGTTTCAGAAGATATTTTACCAATATTGTATTTTGCAATATAAAGGGAATTTCCTAAACCAGTTCTGTAGGCAGCTTTATGAAGAAGGTCTATGGCCCTTAGCTAAACATTTATTGTATTAAGAATTAGTAATTATAACACATATCCTTTACCTGAGGTGGACGTGTAGCAAGTTCTAGTCTCAGACGTTTCGCCTGATCAGAAACTTCCCATGGGTAAAACAATTGTTCAGTGGCAATAGCAGATAAAATTGGAATGGTTTCTTCAACAGCTGCACGTGTTCCCTCCAAGGTGTATGCTACAACTTCACGATCTGTAGTGCAAGATAGACTTGCGCCACACTGAGCTACTTGTCGAGAAATTGCAAATTTAGAAAAGCTTTGGGTGGTGCCACCAGCAGCAACTCGTAATACATGTGTAGTACCCAAAGTGTCAGGACATTCATTGCGAGAGCCAGCCCTGAACAAACAAGTGTACTAATTTTAGAACTGAATTAATTGCATAATAATACCTGAATAAAATTGAAACTCTCGATATTGGTGAATCGTTTTCAGCAGATGCTACCACCAATTTGTTAGGCAGAACACTTGTCTTTACGTCGTAATTCGTAGTACCAGCAATTGGAGCTGCTTGTGCAGAATAAGCACGTGTCTGCAACAAATTATAAGAATTTATCGTCATGGGCCCGCATTTATGTAACAAGCCAGCCATAACAAAAATTGATTATTTTCAAACTTACAACTCCAACTCGCAACAGCGAAGCTTTAGTAAGGGTGCATGCCATCATTAATTCCTTGGTTCCGAACACTGATAGTTTCAGAAAAGATAATAGATGTATAAGAAATATAACGTCAATTAAAAATATCAAAGTGACATCGCCATCACCAAAGAACTAAGAACACCACACACGTGCCATCTGTCAACTAACTTTCAAACTGTTACTATTTTTTTAAGAATATTGCGGATAGAAATCTTTTCAATAGATGGCAGGAGTTTCCTATTATCTCTGGTGCTGCTGATCCTGCTGATTTTTATTGTGCAGGTTAGGAAACCAAAGATTTGTTTGTCATGCAACTATTTTTTGTAATTTGTTTGTAATTAAATGGCTTCAAATAGGAACGTCGTCGTCTTAACACCAAATGGAAGACGTCAAAGTGTTAAAGTTTCGCCCAACACCACTATTTTACAGGTTAGGTAATTTAATAGACAAAATACTTCAATTGACAGAGCCAAATTATATTACAGATTATTGAAGATGTATGTCATAAGCACGGCTTTAATCCGGAAGAATACGATGTCCGGCATCATAAACAAACACTAGATACAAATGCTACATTAGCATTTTCAGGACTCCCCAATAATGCTCAGTTAGAATTATTTGCTAGTTCACGGACCCGAGTTGACAGCGAAGTTATAATTGGAATACATTTCGAGAATGGTAGTAGATTGCTGGGTACCTTTAGGCCCAACAACACTATATATGAAATTCTCAAAAAATTAGCACCTGAAGAGCTAGAAAAATCAACAAATCCTGTTATAATATATATGAGGCGAGAAATATATGGTTTAGAGGCATTTAAATCAACTGATTTGAAATCACTGGGTTTAACTAATGGCAGAGCGATTCTAAGATTAATTCATAAGTAAGTAACATTTGAATAAAGTTTTTTCAATACAAAATAAATAAGCAAAATTTAATGAAAAAAAATATTTCTTTAGTGGGTGTTTTACAAAACATTTTAAATATATGATGATTTTAAATAAAATACAACAAATTAAATATCACATATTCAAGATAAAAATTAATAGACAAACAATAAGTGCAGTCTTCAAAACATGGTTAAATGACAAAAGTTGCAACATTAAACATAGATATAATAGATATATATTTGTGATTTTGAATATATTACCAATAACATCTCTATATTTTCTAACTATTGGAAAAATCTCTAAAAAAAAATAAAACATATATATATAAATATAGAATTCAATAAATAAAAAAAATCATTTTCTTTTTCTTTCTATCATAATGTTTATTTTTTATTGAAATGGAAAGTAATGAAATAGTACTAAACACGTAAAATCAAACACGATCAAATATTTTATGTGTCTGTTACTAGGTTACAGTCCTTATCTTTGCTATATATACAGAAAAACTTCCTCCATCCCATACTTTTGAGGTACACTTTTATTAATGAGGCGCTTTCATTCACTAGACAATTTGGCCAGTGGCAAACATTTGAATATTCAATTTTTAATAAGGTGATATCGTTTATATACAGAAATATTTAAAGTATCACAAATAAATTACAACAATGCAATGACGTTCTTCAAAATCTCAAGACTAATTAATATATGCCTGATTTTTTTGACTAAAAATGCAAAGTTAAAGAAATAGCTAGGATAATTCAAAGAAATCCAAATATCTTACTTTCATTAGCAATCATATCAAAACTTGGATTGATAACATAACTGCAAGAATGGACTAATGCTGCAGAATGAACCATTAAAACCAAAAGATTTATTGAAAGCCATAAATAACATAAATGTATAGAGAGAAAAAGGTGTTAGAATAAACAAATCGGAGTTTCGGTGGCGGCGTTTTCTTTAGAAATACCGAGTACGGAAATATTCATGCAAAAAAGATTCATAACAACAAAAAGGCCTCTTGAATAGACGGCTTCATTTAGAAATATAATATATGTATTTAACTTGTTTGATGTTATGCAGAGATAATTGTTTTTTAAGAAAACATTGGTTATGGGATTTTAAAATTACATTATTTGTTAGTGCTACGTTGATATTAGTTACTTACATACAATAGACAATATGTCCAGCCTCCTGACTTTTGGGACAATGTGATTTTTACAGATTTATTGATTACACTATTATTGTTTAGTATTCTTAAATATTGTATTACTTTAAATTCACGGAGATGACAACAACTATTGGGTTTCAACAGCCTGACGAGACACAAGGAGAAATAAAAGACTCTATTTCCAGTCGCTTTAAATTACTTTAAATGTTTTCGTCTATCTATTAAAAAAAATACCAAAAACAGTTTTAAAATTTAAAGCAATTAAGTTCGCAAAGAAATTATTTTTTTGTATTAACTCTCCGTTTATTGTATTTTTAAGAAATATTTCTTAGTTATCGCCTGTGTAATCCAATATCTTTATTCTATTTTATTGAACACTTTTGGTCTGTAGCACAGCTCCAGGCAGTAGAAATGAGAAAATATTAAAATTCAATGAATCAAATCCAAAAACAAATATTTTAGCACTAATTGAGATTGACGAACAATATGCTTTCTTACGATGTTTGTTGTGTATGCAATGATATTGTAAATAAACCTGTGCTACAAAATGACTTTATGTATTTCAAGAAAATAGAACGACATTGGATTACACAGACCGTAGCTGCAATATGTTTCTTGAATATACAATAAACGCAGGGTTAATAAAATAAATAATTTCTTTGCGAACTTAGTTGCTTCAAGAATTTTATAAATAAACTTAAAATTATTTGTGGCAATTTTAATTATTAATACATAAAAACTTGATAGTAATGCAATATTTAAGAATATTAACCAGCAATAATAGTTAATACATCAATAATTGTGTAATCAATAAATCTATGAAAATCACACTTTCCCGAAACTAAGGAGACTGATTGATTGACTATTGCTAAAGTTATACTTGCGCGCATAAATCGAACTAGGTGACCAATATCAAAGCAGCACTAACAAGTAATATAATTTTAAAATTCCATCACCATATGTTTTCTTAAAAAAGAATTATCTCTACATAACATCAAATAAGTTAGATACATATACTATATTTCTAACTGAAGCCGTCTATCCAGGAGGCTTTTTTGTTGTTACGTATTTTTTTTTCATGAATATTTCCGTATTAGGTATCTCTAAGGAAACGCCGCCGCCGAAACTCGGATGTGTTTATTCAGTTTAAAGCTGCATTTACACCCAAGAAATTTTAAAATTCTCGATTGCTGGTGTCCCGATTTTTCCTGCGAGAAGTGTACATAGAAGCAAATCAAGCGAAAATTTAAGGGTGAAAAATAGAAGACAAGGACGAATGCGAGAAAATAATTAAAACGGTTGACGTTGAACCTACATCTCAACGAGGGCACAGAATATCGTAACAACCAGAATGCAAACTCTTTGTCGGCCCTTTTGATCTGAAAATTTCGTGACCTTGATGTCAGTGTCTCGGGCGAGAAGTCAGAGTCGGCTTCGATAAAATTCCGTACCTGACAGGACCTAACTAAAGTGAATTTCGAGAATATGATACATATCTACGATAAAATGAAAGAATATCGCTTATTTTTACAAATTATTTTAATTTCTTTTCCATTATTTTCATATTTTATAGACTTGCACTTGATAACACTATTTAAATTAACATACGAATATAACTTGAAGTCGCGACGTGTGCCTAATGCAAAGAGCGAACATAGCCGGAACACAAATTCTCGCCCGATTTAATGGCGGATCAAGCTGCGCGATGAGAATGCGCCAACCCTTCCCGGCAAGCCAAGTTGATGTTCTGGTTGTTAGATATTCTGTGACGAGGGTGTGAACCTGAGGTCCTGTACCCTTTCATCTCTGATAGAAGTGGCACGACCAAGCCGCTGGGGGTGGGTGTTGTGAGGTAACTTAAAAGTAACTTACTCTTCAAGGGAAGTTGGTGATCGTCATTTTTTGAATCTAAGCCGAACCCACGTGTGTTTTATATAGAAGTTTTACCTCACTTGAAGGTGTTTGAAGGCGGTCGTCTGGGTTTTTGTACGTTAGATGTTACTTTAAGAAAACATCTAGGCGTCTGACTCGTGTAAGTGGAGGTGGACGAACCTGGGGTTCCACGACCGCCTGAACCAGAGGGTTTTCGCTAAATTGGGTGCGAATCCAAGCAGCGTTGAGAGTCTGCTTAAGGAAGTCTCGGAGAGCCGGAATTTGCAGATCTCGATGAATCTGCTCGTTCCTTACGAACCAAGGTACCTGCACGATCAGCCTGAGTGTCCTGTTTTGAAGTACCTCGCGGGACTTTAATCTAGTGAGGGCCAACGACGCCCACGCGAAAGCGCCGTAAATCAGGACAGGCCTTAGGATGGACTTGTAGAGTAGCAACTTGTTTACTAGGTGAAGGGGACTCCTTCGCCCTAACATTGGGAGTAACGAGTTGCGTGCAGCGATAAAACGAGTTCTGAGCTCAGAGCTCTGCTTCGACCAGGTGGGACGCCTGTCGAAATGAAATTAAAACGGTGGTGAAAGGACAATATTAGTGAAATAGAAAGAAAAAGAGCGAATAGGAGCAAAAAAGTCTGGTATAATAACGATATATGATAACGTACACCAGTGACACTTTCTAATTGTACGACCTGCAGGATAAAATAGAGCCTATAAGTTTAGCGTGGATAATAGACGGATCTATGCACCTGGCCGCTTCGAAATATGTAAACACAGATGTGCTGTCTCTGTTGTCGTTTAAAAAAAGCTTAGGCTGGATTTATTAATGTGCGAAGTTGAATGCATCTATTATGTATTTGTTATCTTTGCGTAAGAATAAATTTATTTTGTGTTTGAAGTATTTCGAATAACTGTAGTCTTATTAAATGGTTTTAAAACGTATTTTCATTTTACAGTTGAACTTCGACTCGGAACGAAACCAAAGGCATGTTAATTATACAATAAATAGCAATATCAATGGGTTTATTACTTTTATTCATTTTATACATATGCAAATAATAATGAAAGTACCAAAATGGATCGCATGAAAGTATTTAAAGTATTCAGCTATCAGTAAAGCATATCTCTGTTATGAATGAAAACACTTTTTTGAATATTACTGAACACATAACTAAGTTGCGACAGCCCCTATGCAAAATATAAACAATATTGTAATAAGGATTATTACAACTTCTATTTTTCGTGAGGTGGGTGTTGCCCCAATTAATTGATTAAATGCAGAGAAATTTGTGGTAATATCGTTATTGACAGATATGCATGTTTTGTTTTTAATTGATGTCTGATGATTTCATATCCATTTTTTAATTCGTTCCGGCTTCCTTCTTTGACATTAAATATTGAAGATAGATATGATGAGGATGCATTCAAAACCACGATTTTTATATCGGATATTAGAACAAAACGCTCTACACTCGTCAGATTTTTTTTTTATTGGTTATAGTAATGGTATGTTTTTATTAATATTATAATAACAAGATAAAATAATATTTCGATTATAATTCCCTAGTTCCAAGATTTTACATCAAAGGTCTCAACAATATTTTTTTAAAAGAAATACAAAATTTGAATTAGTCCTAAATCGAACAGCAGTGATAGGTATAAATATAAAATGCAGGTTTAAATTAATAATTAATGATTACTTTATATATCAAGCCGAGGCGAATTAAAAATAGATATGAAAACAATCATTATGAATCAATTAGATTAAAAAAAACATATTTAGTAAAGCTGTAGAGATGTGTAAAGAAAACAAAACATCTGTTCGTATACAATATTATATTTAAGGTAAGTAATTGAGAAACTTCGAATTGTGCTAATCGGGTAAGCCGGCAGACATATGTATGCGCCTTTGATGTATTTATTTCTCCCTATTTTAAAGTTCCATGTTTTTTCTGTTTGCTTACTGCGTTCTTCCTTACATTTAAAGTAGATTTACTACAAAAAAAACACAGAGACCACACATCTGTGTTTATATATTTCGAAGCCGGCAGTAAATACATAAGCCGTCTACTATCCATGCTACATATATAAGCTCTATTTTATGCTGTAGGTCGTACAATTAGAAAGTGTCGCTGGTGTACACATAATGAACAAAATATACAAGGAAAGAATAAAAGGAACAAAGGATAAGGAGGAAAAGTTAACAGAAGAACATCAATATGAACATATATGGCCAGATTAGTTTAAGAAAACAGTAGTTGTATTTTCACGCTCCCATTACCAGAATAAGTCTGATAAGTTAGAATAGCCAGTAAAAAGAAGATTATGCTGTACTTTAATCACCATCTGCACGAAATACATAGTGGAAAAATTCGCTTGATATGCGCTTTACAGTTCGCAATTATTTTTATTGCGTGCAATAAAAATTGCATGCAATAGAAATAGCGCAAACGCATTCAATGGATTCGATCAGCTGGGTGCAATTATACTTGTATTGCGCGTGCAGTGCACAGAATAGAGCATGCGCTATTCTTATTGCATGCAATAAATTGCACGCAATAAAAAAATCGAAATCCATTGAATGCCCATGCGCTATTTGTATTGTACGCTATTCTATTGCACGCAATACAAAATATTGCGAATTGTAAAGCGGCCTTAAAGCTACCTTATTACACATTTTGTTGAAGTGCCCCATATCCCATCCCCTAGGAACCGACATTTCCCAGATGACATGTCATTGGAAGAATTATTAGCTAGTGAAATCAAACTACAACTAGACTTTATGTTTACTCAAGCGAAACCCTAAAATTAAGATCATTTATTATCAAAGAACAATGATTTATGTTGCGGTAACAACGAATTGTGCTAATTTTATTGAATTCTCCTTATTTGCTAGAGATAAATGCAAGTTTATAAATAAAAAAACTAATAAAACTGAACGATGCTACTTTAAAAAGAGGTGAAACAAAGAGAAAGTAGTTTCCAAGAAATAACAACGGAAAAACTAATAACACAGAGTGGTGAAAGAATAATGGTCTAGCTAAGCAGATTAATTTAAATGACGGTGGACCGAACAGGGTCAGTATATTAACACAAAAAGGTGAAATGGAAGAACGTATGGCTTAGGAAGGGATAAGGTAGATAGATTCATGTTTCACGACACTATTCAATATTTTATTAGACAACACAATGAGGAAACTCCATAAGAATAACTTAAGAACAACAGGTAGCCAGAAAATACCTTATGCAGACGATATTATAATGGGAGATAAAAAAGGAAGGGGGATTTTTTGATAGGTTTATATTCTTTTGATAGGTTTATATTCTTGTCATGTACAGCCATACAAGATTCAAGCCGATAGCAGCCATAATAGTTAAGAGCCTAAGCAAGCTCTTAAGGCACTCGGTCATCAGGCGGCGTCAAATGAAGGAGGTATTAAAGAAAATAGTAACAAACGACAGAAAAAAGCTGACAATACATGAAAGAGGAACAACGTTAAGTATTTCTTTGGTATTAATATGACCAATAATGACGTACACAGCGGAAACGATAACGCTAATTAAAAAAGAAGAGGAGCCACTACGAGTAATGGATAAAAAGATACCGAACAGTACAAGCGCCGGTAAAAATCAATGAAAATGAATATAAAATTCCGATGAATCTTTTGTATTCTTCTAATTTAACCCATCATTTGATCAATTGTGGTAATCTTTTTTTTATTCATATTTTGTTCAAAAAGCATAACATGATTTGATTTGCTTATTTTTCTTCCCGTCGACGGTTCTACCAAGCAGATAATGTTTTACTTGCAATGTTCAACTACCCATTTCAGTCAACCAGTAAATTAACAATGGTTGTCGGAACAACTATAAGAATTCTTGAACTTGCGAAATGGACTTTTTTTTTTGTTTTAAAGCTTTTACCGTAACATCAATATTTACCGGTCCATAAATGCCTAATAAAAGAACTTTTACTATGATAGGCAAATTTCAAAATCAGAAGTACGTAACCTGAAGACTATTAAGAATTATCAAATTCATTATTTCTTCAAATATGAAAAAAAGCACAAGAGAAAATGATTTTTTGCAATTCCTTCAAAATGCCCATTAAATATTTTTACTAAGAAAAAATTGTATTGAAAAAACTGTTCGCAAATATTGGTATTTAAAGAACTTAAAAATTTAAATTATTGTCAGATCACCTGAGGAACTTAAAACACAAGCAAACATTTCAGCACCGTTGCCTGCAAAACCCACTGAGGAAAAGCCATATGTTAGGAAATTGCAAAGGATTGAATCTCCTGTTCGTCAATCAAAAGAAAGCACGAGTCCGCCAAAAACTGAAACACCCGCGGTTACAGCACCCCGCAAAAATGATAATGGGGCGTTAAGTGCCAAACCAATGAATGACAATTTAAAGAGGTCAACTGTCCAAAAAAGTCCAAATCTTATGGATGTCATAAAATCTGAAAAGAAAAAACAAAAAACTGCGAAGAAACCGGAACCTATGGAAGTTGACAAAGAACCTACAGAAACAAATGCTGAAAAAGAATTTCTATTTGTAAGTACTTAAAAAATAAGACAGCTATATGTACTCAAGACCACATGTATTTTATCTGTACAATTTTAACAGCTTGGCGAAAGAAATGCCATGTTATTTTCGTTGGAAACGGCGCAAAGTGTGCCAAGCGAAGATTTACCAGATGATTTCTTTGAATTAACTTTAGATGATGCTAAGAAGCTTTTGCGGGATATCAAGAAACGTAGATTGGAACTAGAAAGCAGACCTCTGCTAACATCAAACTTACGCCAGTTAGAAGAATCAAAGAAGCAACTTAGACAGCTCAATACATATACAAGAACTATTATTAGAATTCAATTTCCTGATCGCAATGTACTTCAAGGTACTTTTTCAACAGCAGAAAATGTACACACGGTTGTATGTTTTGTAAGAGAATATTTAGAAAATAAAGACCTCAATTTTTACTTATGTAAGTACACCAAATTTTAGGAACTTCGAATGTTTTTATATTTAATAATAATAAATTTTAGATACAACTCCACCAAAACAAATCTTGGATGAAAATAGTCGTCTCATTGAAATAGGATGTGTACCTGGAGCTCTTTTGCATTTTGGTACTTATGCTTCCTTTGATCAGAATAAATCATATTTACGTAAGGATCTAATGGATAAATTCACTACATCTTCAACAGCCAGCACAGCTGCTGCTCAGATAAGGTAGGTTTTTTCTTTTTATTGCCGCAAAAGTATAATATTTAATAACGTATAAATGTAGGGAAAAGCTACCAGAAATAAAAAATCTATGGAGGAAGATGATGATGATGATGATGATGATGACATACTCTTAGATAATACTGACATTAACGTTGGAGCAAGTACAAGTGCTAATGTGGATTATGACAAACCTTCAACTTCTAAACAAGAAAGTGTCCCTAAATGGTTTAAAGCAGGCAAATAGCTGTAAACAGAGAACTTTTACTCTTAATATATGCTTTTCCGTGTTAATCATTTTGTTTTTACTATATAATTCAAGATGTACTACTACAATACATATATAATTTATTATACATTTATTTCAATGTTCGTCTTTGAATGTCCTGTCCCAGAATATTTAAAAAATAATCACCGTTGTCAAGAAAACGTATCATCTACTTTTATAAGTACATGATACATTTTAAATATTAGCCTTGCATGTACCCTTTTGCGGGTTAAGTAAAAGTACAATACTGAAGAAACTGAAAATGGAAATGGAGCAGAGAAAATCTCCAAGGAATGAGGCAAAGTAAAATTCTTCTGGGAACTTATAACCAAAAGAGGTTTACAAAATATATCAACCTAAGTAAAAACAATGTTCGCATATTAACAGGAATACTTTCAGACCATTGTAGACTGAAAGGACACTTGAGTAAGCTTGGATTGGAAAAGGAATCTGAATGTAGATTTTGTGAGGAACAGGATGAAACCCATCCATCTCCTCTCAAACTGCGTAGCAGGGGGGAGGGGCGAAGAAGGAGACTTACCTAGACTAGGGCCCTCTGATATCCTACACTTTCTGGAAGGAATAGGATTGGAAGGTCAGCTGTAAAACAGCAAGAATAGGGGACAACAGATCTTTTAGGTCGCAGTGTAACATCACCCTCCCATAATATACATACATACAAGTATTAAGGCCGTTTTACACCTAGCTATTTATTGGGTAATTTTAAATTTTACGTGTATAACACGGATTAAATACGTGTTGTATACGTAAAATTGTAAATTGGCCAATAAATTGCGCAATAAATAGTTAGGTGTACAGCCTTTAGCCTTGTTTATATATCTTATAGTTATTCAACCGATTGAAGTACTTATGGGTGTCTCTTAGATGGCGCGGGACGTAAATGGAATTTTACATTAGCTCAGAGCGCCATGTAACAAACACCCAATTATACTTCCAATCGGTTAAATAATGTAAACAAGGGTATTAGTAAACTTTGAGCGACATATTTTTAACGATGACATAATTCTTCTAAATCGACTTTATCTCTCTTTCAAAAATTCTCAAAGCTAGTTTTAACTCAAAGCGACAGAAAATAAAATAAAAAAAAGAGATTAATATTAATACTAATGTTTGTTTTTTTAAAGTAACTTTAATTTAATTTATATATCAGATATAATTCATCAGCTAAATTAGCTCTCTATTATACAATAACTTAGAAGACATAAGGTAAAAAAAGTCATATATAAAAAAAAACTACAACTACATTTTAAAAAAAAATTCAAGTACATGTCATAAATATCCAGTACTACTTGTTATTAGTATTTCCATTATCATGTAATTGTATACCCATAGGTCCTAACATATTACTGGATGGCCCTGCTTCCCCTAATTGAGACTTATAACTTTCTAATATATTTTTCAAGGCATTCATATCTATATCAACAGGCTTAAACGCTTCTATATCTTCAAATCCTTCTGTATCATTGTTCTTCACAAAACTTTCACCTATTGTAGTCTTGGCTAATTCCCTATCCATTGCATCCATTAATTCCTGCATTTTATTGGATTCGCCATTTTTGCCATTTTCATCAACATCATAATCGCTCATGTCTGAATCTGTATCCAAATCCCATGAATCATCCTCAGGTATAACAAAATTTAATATATTCTGTACAGCACAAGCAAAAGAAGACGGATCGAAATTGATCTTAGTAGCGTTATCAACTATTTTTGAATCAGCTGAAAAAGAAACTTTGGCTTTGTTAAGTTTGTTTCCTCTTGGAGGTCTCACTGGCGATTCTTGAGATGCGTTTGGATATTCAGCACCTTCAAAACTGGATGGGTGATTAAGAAAATTATTAATAGTACTACTAAATTGTGTGGGATCAGTTTCATTATTTAAGACGAGGATTCCTTCATGTCCATATTGCTCTTCTAACATTTTATCGAGGTCATGTGGGCTTACGTTTAACCATGAATCATCATCATCACCTGGAAGATTTTCTTCCTCCATTTTAAATTCTTCTACATTAAGATCTAAAGACTGTAATAATTTTAATGTTTCTAAGCCTCTGCAGGAAGTAGTAGTGGAGATATTCTTGTAATTCGCATAATACTCTTTGGCTTTATTTAATAAGTCATTATATTCCTTTGAATGCTCTAATAGGCCTTTAAAATAACCTTTATCTTCTAATTTCTTTTTATATAAATTCCAATCTTTATCATATTCACCGCCGATTTCACTCTTAGCTTGTGCAATGAGAATTTCAAAACCGCAAGCCAATTTAGCTCCTAAATTATGAGACTTGAAACATTTTGCAGTTGCAGGTGGTAAATTCCAACCAGTTTTTTTATCTGGTTGATATTTACTGTGCATCAACATAGCATATAAACACTTTGTAAATACTACACTAGTTAAAACTCTTATCTCTGGAGGGAAATACTTCATAGCACGACAAGCTTTCAAATCAATTGGATCACGATTGCAAAATGCTTGAACAGCAGGTGATATCAACTGTGGATTTGCTTTTAAAATAGAAGCTACACCTATGGGAAGATAAACAGTGGCTTTATGATGATTTTCTTTTATTTTTTGAGGGTAATCTTGTATTTTCTTAAAAATAGATTGCTGTATATTTTTGGCTGCAACCGTTAAACTTGGATTCTTACGTACTTCACATATAGCACTTTCCACATTTATAGGGTCGATATCATCATTGTCATCATTTACTTCTGGAGCTACAATATGTACATACCCCTTATAAACATATACCTGCAAAGACAAAAAATGTATCTCAATAAATATCCATCTAGAAATGAAAAGCAAATTAAAGTATAAGTAGGCTGCTAAAATACCAGTGTTGTAATTTACATTAAATTCAGATGAGACTGCATGCAATAAAATTTCCACTGGAACTTACTAATAATAAGGGATTAATCAATATAGTATATAATAAATAGATTCCACATTATTATCAAACCTAATAAATTTATGGATCAATTATTACAGACCAAATCCTTACTAATCTCACGTGTCATCTGAGAGTATATAATGATATACTCGTACATCACTTGTATCAGTTTGATAAACTTTAATTTACAGACATTTGGAGAAGGTTGGATTTAAAGAAGTTATTTGTAATAATTGAAATCGCTTTATAAAAAGTTCTCCTTATGCATTTCAAATTTTTACTTGTAGATTTTGCTTAACAAGGATGTAAAGAGATAAATACAAAAAAAAAATCAATTTAAAACAAATTACCATACCTTACACAATGATTTATATTAAAAATTGTAATAGGTACTTTCCATTTACCTCTAAAAGTAGTTCGCTAGTATTCCCGGTGTGCTCTATCTGCAATTTAAGCATTCCTTTCAATGCTAAAATTACAAGTGGAGTACACTGGAGGTACTATTGAACTACTTTTCGAAGTGACTGGAAAGCACCTAATAAAACCATTAAATTATATTAACCAAAAATATGTGGCCTACCCTTTTAGCACATATCTCTGGATCAGCCCATTCTGGCAAATGATTTGCTGCTTCTATTAGAAGGAACTCTCCATCATTATCTACAGCCCGCACAACAAGATCTTCAAACTCTTTTGTTAATTGTATCAAAAGATATACAATAAACCATTCATCTTCAATATTATCCCCATAATATGTAATTCCATACAAATGAGGAAATGGAGATTCTACAATATAAAATAAAGCATGTGCATAATAGGTCACACATAATTAAAAATTACTGACCAGTTGATATATCATTATTTGATAAAATTGTATTGGAATATCTGGGGGTCAAATTAAAACCATCATGCTGCCAAATGTAATCCCGTGTATATTTTTGAAGAAATGTTGTTATGTTTGAAATAGAGGAATTTAATATTTCCGCTTCATTGTTATCATTGATGTTATATTTAGGAAAAAGATAATATTCTATAAAATCCTCTCCATTAACTAATTCCAATATCGTTTTATTATTTGCCATCATTCTAATTTCTTCAACCCCAATGTGGGTTTAACCTAACCTAAATATCATAACCATAAGTGACCATAACAAAAGAGTACAATGTGGAAAGGTTAAAATGACAGGAGTTGAGATGAAAGAGATGAAAGTCCCTATGAAATGTAAATAAACGTATACATTCCTTGGGGATTTTCTATGGTGGAGTCGAATTTTGTGGTACGACTGGTACAAACTTTGATTGGTACGTCAGCGGTACGTCAAGTTGCAAGTGGTCACAGTGGTTGGTTGTCAGTTTAGGAGACAGGATTTGTCATATAAAAGTTGAAGAGGTTTGGAACTATCTTGTAACCAAATGTGTTGTTTTAAATTGTGTAAATAGACACAGAATATTTAAAAAATATAATAATAATGTCAGTAGATGCTTTTCGAAATGGTTGTACCAAGAAATGTAGATAATACAAGATGGTTGAGAAGATACAAAACATTTTTTATAATAGGAATCTTAATTTTATGTTTTCAACTTTTTTTGGCGTTCCAATTTTTTACATTGAACCCTTCATACAGTAATTGGAGTCCTCATAAATTATCGAAATCTGAAATATTTGAATCTGATAATAATGTAAACTCAGCTCGTAGAATTAAGGATGGTTTATCAATGGACGATGAAGACATGAGACTTGGTGAAAAAGATAAAAAATCTAGGAAGCATAATGAAAAAAATCAACTTAATAAAACCAATATAAGACTAAGACTGGAAGAATTAGATTTTGTACCTGTTTGTGAAATTATGACAAAAGAAGCAATTTCTGCAATACATAGAGCAAAAACACAAAAATGTAAACAAGAAATATCAAACACCACGTGCCTTATCCAAAAGGGAATGTTATACCCAAAAACATTGCCAAATTTTTGTGAAAGTAAATATTCACATCTAGCAGGAAAATCTCTTGGTTGTTTTAAGGATGATAAGAACTTTAGGATATTAAGTGGTTATTATGGTAATAACAAAGACAAAAATTCACCAGAGTATTGTATATATTTGTGCCTTCAATCTGGATTTTCGTTTGCGGGTGTGCAATATTCGTATGTGTATACCTATTAAACTAGCTTTAACTAGTAAATCTAATAAACTTCATTTCAGAACTGAATGTTTCTGTGGAAATGAGGAACCATCACTCTCACTAAAATTACCAGACTCTTCATGTAATATGAAATGCCCTTCCGATACACATTTAATTTGTGGTGGCTATTACACAATGAATATCTATTACACCGGTGTAAAAAGTATGTTTTAATTAACAAATAACTGTGATTGCCTCATTTCATCAAATGTAATATTTTTCAGAGTTCACAGCTCAAGTAGCTAATGAATCTACAAGTTCCAGTGGTGCAAAAGTTAAAGTAGTTTTTCTTTTGACTTTAAATGGGAGAGCTTTACGTCAGGTTAAACGACTAATTAAAAACCTTTTTCATCGTGATCTTTATTTCTACATCCATGTTGATATTGTGAGTATACACACTTACCTTAATAATGATTTTGGTAATACCTATTGTAACTGTAAAGGTATACAATATAATGTATAGGCTACCACTAATTATTACATTTATAAGCCTTCATTTCAAATAATAGTAAGTATAACAGTTGAACAAGAAAAAAATGGTCATTCCAATTATACTCTTGAAGTTTAGCTTTAGAGTGGCGGAATTCTGAAAATAGTTTTATGAATGACATAACTTAATGGAGAAACTTAAATTTCCCATGATTATTTTTAATCTCAATGGTGAACCATGAGTTGTATTGGATTTATAGATATTTGAATGTCCTCCTGTTGCAGTTACTAGAAATTCAAGACTAGTCTAGCAAAGAAGAGTCACTTGCTACTTTCAGCTACTCCGCATACACAACATTAGCGTCCGGAAAGGACAACTGAATTTACAAAAAGGCGCCGCTTTAGGCATTATTCTGACGTTGATTTTGATGATTTATGAACTGAGAATAATTAAATGTTATTTCTGGAATAATTCTAAGGCGTCCTTAATTCAAATATTATTATTTAGTTTGTTTCTTGCTGTTCATTTTATTTAATAGCAACAGTAATAACTTATTTATCATCATTCAAGTTGCACACAAGATGTACATATGTACTGCTGTGTATTAATTGAAATAAATGAAAATTGCAAAATGAACTTAAAATGAAAAAGAAAAAAAAAAATTAGCTAGCTCAACGGAAAAGATTCTAATGAAACAAAAGAACTATTTATGTCAGAGTTACTCTCCCGAATTAAAACTTTAATCTATCCACGAAAAGTAAATTGTAAGTGAATGAAATTAGACTTTCTTAAATACACGAAAAAATCAAAAGGTTTAATATAAAATAAAAGTACATAATTTTTAACCCAATGACGCTAACAAAAAATGAATTTATTTTTCAAAACGGGCTAAATTAGAAAGGTGCAGAAAAAACCTTGAAGTGAAGGTTCTGGCCTAAAACAAAAACTGCACTTGATTCTAATTTAAAAATAGGACAATACTATTTCCTATGCAAAGCAAAAGAAAAAAAGGTTATAATATAATAGGAATAAAGTGCACACTTTAATATATTAACAATTATTACTATAAAAATTCCTTGATTGACTAAATAATTACAAAAAAGGAAAGTTAAATTTACAATATCAAAATGAATTACAAAATGGCAACAATGATTTAAGAATACGTCTACTCACGTCAATAGTCGAACAAGGAAGTCCTTAACAAAATCCTATAATTGTTTTTCTTACAAAAATCCCTCTCTCAAAATCATACAATGCAGACGTATAACATTACAACAACAATATTAAACAGAATACGCATAAAATCAGCACAAGCGAACAATAGACATTTGAATGATTGGATTAATAAAAAAAAAAACTTAACACTATATAAGTAAAATCATAGGATAAACTCTTAAACTAAAATTAGTCAAAACAAAACAAAATTGTGAAAATTCTTGGTAAATTGAAAATCAGCTGATCCAACAAGGAAATCAAAACAACCAAAATATGCAACTTAAAATACACTCAGCGATAAATGGCTTGTATAAACCACAGCAGTACGTACAATTAACGCAGCATATGATAAATAACCACCATTTCCTGATAGGGGCATAAAAGTAGAGCATAACATATAGCTTCAGTTTATTCTTTAAACATGTATAACATGTGCATTTGTAACTATTTCGATTTTCGTAACTGTTTAAAACTTTTATTTCGTTTCGTTTTAAGAATTTAATTAGCAATAGATGAAGGAGATTAATTTGAAACAATCATTAACTTAATTATTATTATTCTTTTGAACTCTACTTATCTGACTAAATCAGTAATCAGAAGCGCTACTCTTTAATAACTGTATAGCTTTTCAAAAATTTTTAAAAGATCCAAGTTTTTCGAAGAGAAGGATGTACATTTGGTGAACATCCTCATGTCAATTTTAGAATTAGCATTTTTATATTCTAACTAAAATTGCATTTAAACAATATAATAATACGACAGTTTTATGCAATTGATTACCCTAACAAATGTATGTTCTGTTTTAGAGGCAAGATTACCTATTTAGGGAGCTGTTAAAACTAGAAAAAGCGTTTAAAAATATTAAAGTTACTAGAAAACGATTTGCAACTATATGGGGTGGAGCATCATTACTGAAAATGCTTTTGTCTTCTATGAAAGAAATACTACAGATGGACTGGACCTGGGATTTTATTATAAACCTCAGTGAATCAGACTACCCTGTGAAAACAGTAAAGCGATTGGTCGAATTTCTTTCTGCAAATAAAGGCAAAAATTTTGTAAAATCACATGGTCGCGAAGTACAACGGTTTATTCAAAAACAAGGATTAGACAAAACATTCATTGAGTGTGATACCCATATGTGGCGCACAGGTGATCGAAAATTACCATGGGGCGTGCAAATAGATGGTGTAGTGATTGGGTTGCCTTATCACACGACTTCGTGCAATATGTTGCTAATCAGCAGCCTGATGAATTAGTGACTGGTTTAATTCTACTATTCAAATATACTTTACTGCCGGCAGAATCGTTTTTCCATACAGTTTTAAGAAATTCATTTTTCTGTAATAGCTATGTTGACAATAATTTACATGTAACTAACTGGAAGAGAAAATTGGGATGTAAATGCCAATACAAGCATGTAGTTGATTGGTGTGGTTGTAGCCCGAATGATTTTAAACCGGAAGATTGGCTGCGAGTACAAAATACTGAATCGCGGCAGTTATTCTTCGCTCGAAAGTTTGAACCCATTATAAACCAAGCAATAATATTAAAATTAGAAGAATGGTTATACGGAATCGATTTAAGTACGAAGATTAAGAATATAAATTCTTATTGGCACAGTGTATATAACCATTTGGACGTTGATGTCAGTGACGATGCACTTTTAACAGTAAGTGATAGTATAGCTAGAACAACAATAAAGCGTTTGTCCGACACAAGTAAATGTTCATTAAAATTAAATACGGTTTTGGAAGTTACATACTTCCATTCAAATGATATACACAATAAGACTTTAGTTTTATCTGAAAGTTATGTGAATAATTTTGAAAAAGTTGTTTTAGAAATAGGTTTTAAAGCGAAAAATACACTAATTATTGTTAAGAAAACTCCTTTAATTAAGCGTTTAAATGCCTTTTTTGTAAGTAGTGATTATGATCAAAAGGAACAAATATCCAGAAATTTCCCGCGAATTCTCGGACCTTATTCTGAGCCTACAATTATTTACGAGTTTGGCACCGATTTTGATAATAGTATTAAAAGTGCAAATATTACGTTCTTGTGGTTAGATCCTAGAAATAAGTTGGTAGAAATAAGTGATCTCCAAATCGACGATGGTTTTAATACTGGTTATATAAAACCTGTATTCAAACAACCATTATTACCAGGTGTATGGTCGGTTAAACTAGTTAGCAGGTCAAATATATTAGCTGAAACTAAATTCTTAATAACACCATTGCGATTTTATTCCCGTAATGTGATTTTACAAAATCAAGTTGAATTTTTACACGGCGGCGGGGGATATACTAAGGATTTTGATTCACAGTGGGATAAGTTTGTAAATTATACTGACCGAAATCGCTTAGAACAACTAGCTCAAACTAATTCCAAGCGGTTCGGTCCAGATTTGGAAAAATGGATTGATTCCTTAGTATTAGAATTTTATCAAGCAAGCGTTTTGTGTTTAGTTAACGTTAATACGATGACTAATTGTTGGCAGAATATTTCTAAATGTGAAGATACAGACTGGAGTTCTTTAGCTCCTGATCCAAAAAGTACAATAACTACTATTAATGAAACTTCAGGAATGTTCGATTTGTGGGTAATTTGAAATTGAGCTGTTTTCTTATTGTTCACATAATTATAGAGACGTTTATAATTATGATAAATGGTGTGTTTTATATCAATGCAACTCTAGATTTACCCATATATACCAGGCATACTAATTATTTAAGACATGTTCCTCCAAGATTTCGGTGATTTTTAGCATTCTTCCATGTGGCGATAACATGGCAGAATGGAGAAAATATGTGATTCAAACATCAAATGATGAAAGTTTTAAAGGAACAGCTAAAAGGAATTATTATTATGTATTGATTTAATTACATATTATGTTGTATATATTAGGTATTAGTAGCTAAAATATTAATTTCTTATTTAAGTATTATAAAAGACATTACAAATACAAATTAATTTGATCAAGTACAGTAACTATATACAAGTAGGAATACAATCATATTATTTACACTTTATTTATGAAAAGCTAAATAATTACAAATCATCCTAACCTCGTGCTCCACCTAAAGGTACTACACGAGGCTACCTATTCTAAGTACTATATGTATTCCATAACAATTAAAATGTTCCTACTCTAACTAAACAATTTCCCTATGATTGTTAATAACAAAAATATTATGGAAGGACTTAGTTATTTCCTAGCATTCGCCAAGGTGTTCAGAGTGACCCTATTTACTTATATCATTTTTTAATTTATTATTTAAGACCGTTATTTTATTGAAGCGTTAGGGTTGAAAATGTTCACTTACAGATCACGAGTTCAAACCGCATTCCTGGTCATTTGTAATAACGGTTTCTTTTACCGAAGTTATAATAATGATTAAGAGGGAGATTTTACTCAACAGGGATAACTGAATAGCATTACTAATTGCTTAGCTTTTATCCACCCCATAAGAAAAGCCACAATATCTATATAATAAAGCCCAGAAAACTCTTCTTTAAATTAAATAGGAGAAGAGTGAGTAACTGGTCATCTAAAGAAAGAATATGTATAGCATGAAAGGATATTCTGGTTGTAACATTTGAAATCACAAAACACTGGTTAGATTGGCAACATACACACAACTCTCTGCAATAACTTTATGTCGGTCACTGTACTGCAATCTGCGAATTATTGCGAAAGTCACCATAAATCTTACGCAATTAGTTAATATTCGGGCGTCTGTTTCTGGGGTGGAGTTGCTATATATCCAAACATATTATTATTGTGAAAGAAACTTCACTAAAATCAGCAAATTACTATTCTTCAAACAAATACATGCTAACCTCCACTATAACAGAAATATTTAAGCAATACATAAATCGGCTGAAATCATTAACGGTGAAAACCCATCAACTCGAAAAAACTGACCGCAGCGTCTTACACGACGTTACGGTCCTATTAGTTTATACGGTTTAGTCCTTTTCAGTTGAAATACAAACGGATTGCAGTGAGAAACATGCGCATGAAACAGTGCACGTAAACATAACGTCAAGTGTAACGGTAGAGTCAAGTTATTGTTACGTTGTCACAATTTTTTCTTGTATCGAAAGTGCAAATAACATTGCAATTAAAACAATCGCATTTAAATTTTATTTAAAACAAACACAAATCATTGCAATTTTTGAAATTATAATGGACAAAAATTACCAATCATTTAAACTTAAACAACGTTATATACAATAACTTTTCAAATGTACAACTTACAACATAACTGAGATCAAATAAATATAACACGACTTTATGGTGTAATTATTATGAAATGTCCTTCCTAGAGCGTACACTATTTGAACACCCACGAGTGATCGATCGGTGGCTAAAGTAGAGAACAAAAGAAAGGCATTGTGGTATCTGTTTGCTAGAACGACGCATTAGATTCCCTATCATTTCTATGATTACAAGCAAAAATTCAATACAATCGCAATAGTAATTATTGTTATCGCATTTTTACCTTTGAAAAATGCGATGCCATCGTAATCCACGACAGACGATTAAATGTAAAAATATTTTTAGAATCTGCGCATGCGCAATCGTGGGTAAATTTTTAAATCCCTTGCTAAAGTCAAAATGATTCTCCAATCGTCGCAGTTAACTTCGACCCTGTCGATTGCCAGCCAATTGTCAATAAATGTTTGCGGACATTTTTAAGTATTTCGAACAACCAAGCGCGTTAAATTTTAACGGACCTCTGCCACTTAGAATCGATCGGTTGTTATTGATATATCCCATCAAACGATTGTACCCACTCCTTTCTCACTCTGTTCCAGGTTAATGCAGATCATGATGTGATTACAGAACCTTAGACTTTCCAGAGACTTTCTACTCCTACCCTAACAGTGCACCCGTCCCGTCACTTTATATAGCGGTTGCTACTGTACTTGGTCAAACTAATTAGAACATAATTGTACCCACTTTAAAGTAGTTTTAATATGTTAAAATTAAAATAAATATTCAGAATATTTTTTCTTATTTAAACTCGTGTAAAAGATTCTATATAAAGCGCAGTAGTAGTATCTTATTTCTAGTCAGAAAGAATTTTGATGCGGATCATATAGAAATAATGATAGACATGCAATTACTAAATAAGCACTTAATTTTTTAACGTAAATTAGTTATATTATTTATACTCATTTTTATATTATGTGTACATATATATTTATACCCGATAATGAATTTCAGTTACACTAAAGTGCTATGAAAACAAACAAACGGAATACTTAAATAGACTGATACTCGGATATTCGTGTACTTTCGAAATGACCGCCTTTAGAGCAGCGCGCACCACGCTATATAGTCACAGTCTATTCTATTGTGTTTCACTACATAATTATAAAAATATTCTATTCATTCGTTCGCATCCAACACATCTGATCATATGTCGCGAAATAAACGAAATAATAAAGATGTAACTAACGCGGCAATCGCTGTTCTCTAGGCGGCATTCCGAAAGTCCGCGACTGTACATAGAAGCAAATATCAATAAAATAAATATTGAGACTTGTGAAGGGTATTCTGGATTAATTTTGAAAATTGACAGATATTCACAATGATGCACCATTTATCATTAAATTAATTACGGTATATGATGTTGGAATAAGCGTTGTTATAACGGTTTGAAGTATTGAAATATTAGTAAGAAAGTCGCCAACTTTAATAATAAACGTTGCAGTTATTTACTTTATACACGTCATGTCACTTTCCCTTACAAAAACATATTGTATGTTTAGTACACCATTAAATAAATTGTTCTTTAAAATGGATAATATTATAAGCTATTTATTACGCCAGTTTTTGAGGTTAATAGTTTTAACGTTGAATGAAGAAATTGTAATAATCTTTAATGTATAAACCAAATAACTAAAAACTAATATGCTCCACTTCCTTATTTCTTTGTAAATACTTACATAGTAAGGTAGTTTTAAGACGAAATCATTTAAATTTGAATTTACTGTTAGTAAGACCAAATATTCAAAGTATTATTTTTGTATAAACTAGAATGCTGACAAAGTTTCTATGTAAAGTAAGATAATCTTATACAAAATGTGCATATACATATGTGCAAATGTAAAATACTGATAAATTAATAATACGCAGGAATATTTTTAGTTTAACAATACAATGAACGCGCAAGTATTCTTTTCTATTAGTGTAAAGTTCGTTTAAAATTACGTTGCCATAATTTTTGCCATTTTTCATCCACTATTGATGTAATATGATGTTGGACAATAGTAGACAAAGTTTGATAAATAAAAAAACAATAAAAATCATAAGCAACTAGAAAGGGGAGCAAAAAATGTAGACAAGAGAATTTTTGTTGAAACAAGGGGCAACTATTGCTACCCTAGTCCGTGTGGCATCGTTACTTTCATTCCGCTTTATCTTATCCACAATTTCCTGGTGTTCCTAATCCTAAACTGAGGAACCTTGTTCATGCACTATATAAAACAAAAATCTTGCATCAGATTTAACGAGGGATATAAATAAAGCGAGAAAGGTGACCATAAAGACCATTTCTGAACTGTTCGAGCGTAATTTAATAAGCCTGCGTGGTCAGGACGGCGCCGGTTGCCTTTTGAAGATAACAAAATAGCAAGTAAAATAACGGAGGAAATGCCCAAGCAAAAAACCTATTGAATAGACGGCTTACATTTAGAAATGTACACATTCTTATTTATTAATGTTAACTATTATAGAAGTATGTTTTTCAGAGAATATGTATTCGGGTTTTAAAGTTTTGGCTTTTTAATTACCTTCCAATAATATATTTTACATTTCATAGTAGATAATATTATTTAGGTTACTGTTATTCCTTAACAAATATTTTTTTTCTGTAGTATTTCTTTTATTAATTTATTGATAGTTTAGTGGAGTTTTGATTTGAAATAGTAAAAACTAATTTATATTGCAAGACGTTTAGGCTTTAATACAGTCTTCTTCCAATTGCTTATAATAACATTAGGTACTGTAATATCAAACGTTTTGCAATATAAATTAGTTCTATATATACAATATAAATAATTATAAAATTATTTAAGAAAAAAAAATGTGTAAAATTAATCCCCAATTTACTTCCTAAGATCTCAATGAATATTATTGATTTCAAATATATATTATGTTTCTTATATTTTTTTTCCATAGTAACTAAGGATAATATTTATCAGATAATTGTGACTTCCTAAGCTTATTCCTACTATTTACAAAACAAATTATAGCACAAAATTAAGTATTTGTTAGGGTTAAATTAGGTACGACGCTATATTTACATTTTTTTTGCATTACAAGGATTGTATTACATGTTTTACTAATATAACAAAAATCTATGTACTTAATTCAGTTATATAAAATAATAATAATATATTTCGTCCCCTTTGATCATAAACATGATATAAGGCAGAGTCGTGTGTAAATATATTATGACGATCAAAATAATAATATTAAAATTATTTTAGAGTATACTCTCAGAGAAAAACACTCAAGTACTATGAATATGTATTTCTAAATGTGAGCCGTGTATTTTGCAGCATGTTTTTTTTTGCTATTTTCTTATCACCGAAAGGCACGCGCTGCCCTTAAAACCACACGTGCTTATTGTGTTGCGCTGGCACAGTTCATAGATAGTCTACCTTTGTAACTTTATTAACATCCCTAAATCTTAATTATTTGCAGTTATCAACGAGTAAATACATTGACCATAGATCAATTACCTATTGTGACATGTCAGGAGTTATGCCTGAGCATTCAGCCTGGTTTTCTTTCTGTATTCATAACCATGAGCAAATACTACAATCCCGAGTGAGAACACCAACAGCTAACAAGTTTAGCACCCAAGAATCAACCCCAAACTTGTTAGGAGTTGGTGATATAGTGCCGGAGTGAACTGGTCAAATATACAGTAAAGTTCTGAGCAAACTAAAGAACATTGGTGAGCAAATAACTCAAAATGTTCAAAAGAACAATAACATTGGTCTTACCCAGAACCGTATTACTGGTTACTGCATAGATTACATTACGAGTGTATTAGAGACGTTTTGACGAATTATATACTCTATAAATCCATAACAATTTTTTATTAATATATTGGAAATATGCAGCAGTATGCCATTAACGTTATTAAATATGACAGCCGATTCCCTACTATTTGACGGTGTACATATATAGTCCAAGAGCTGGCGTCAAAAAAATGCAAGTTTTCGGAAGGTTGATATTTTGAAATCGAGTTGTACTTTAGTGCTACAGAGCCACCGTAGAGTCACCACTTCAGAGGCCGGGCACCTGGTGCTGGGACGATGTAAAATTAAGCTCAAAATTTGTGAGGTAGCAAATTTTGATTGTGTGCGTGCAATCGTCATCTTTTTTAAGTTTGTTCAAACCAATATCAGTTAAAAAAATAAAAACTTATTACCACCACCATATTTAAAAAGTAAAGTTGATCATGGTTGTTCAGTGTCGAATCGTCGTATTATTTATAATAATAAAAACGCAAAAACATGTTTTTTTTTTCAGTCTTTTTTCTATATCTTGGTAGCGGTTGGGGTTTTTTACTTTTTTTTAATACAATTTTATTACTCTAATATAAGCAACCTTTTTCCCACCTAACTGAAGAAAACGTAACTAAATTCCTGCTAAATGCGGTGAAGATTACGTGCAAATGCACTGTATTCTTTACGTTATAAAAGTATTATGCTAACTCTAGTTTAGAGTTTATCGAATTTTACCCAAATCAAGATCAGTGAACCAGTATGTTCGTATAAAAATAGCAACACCTAAAGCTAGATTCAGATTATACTTTTTTCGTCTAGAAAAAATTCTAACATTGCGTCGCTATTTAAAGATGTCAAAGGGCTAACCTATTGTATATGGCGAATGTAATATGTAGCTGAACTTTACAAGCGTCTTGTAGAGTTAAGAATAAAACTTTTCTTGTATACAAACACGTGTCCAAAAATACACGTCGTTTAAACATTACTTTTTATTTTTAGTGTCAATTACAGTAATAATTCAAAATTCGTATATATGAGGCAATGCGTTCATCTATTCTTCGCTTCATTGCATCCCTTTCAGAATACCATGCGTATTCCGAATTGTCATGAGAGCGTTTTTGATTCGCTAATGTAAATGTCGATGTTAGGGATTAGTGCATAGTAAACCAACCTTTTAACGTAATCCCACTAATAAAAACCGAGGGATTTACAATTCGAAGATCTAGCTGGCCATGGCTCTAGTGCATCCTTTCCTATCCAACGTTCTTGATCGTATTAATCAAAAATTCACGAACATCGTCAACAATTCAATCGATAATGCGACGGGTCGCCATCATGCATAAAATAAGAATAATCAATCAATCCTATTGAATGGGGTTAGTTAAAACGAAAATAGAATAAAAACTAATCTTTCATTCAAATTTAATAATTATATTTACTACTACACATGTTTTGGCGGGATGCCATCCTCAGGTAATAAATGATGTCAGAGGAAAAATAAAAATGAAAAGTTTAAATAAAGATGTGATGACGTTTTAATTAAATTAAATTAATAGAAGAGATGTGTGATGTATGCTGTATAAATGATGTGTGGAGAATGTTCCACATTTATTCTCGTCGCTGGTGCCTGCCCACACATTTAACGAAAAAGTTTACTAATGTATAGATTCGACAATTGCGTATGGATTTTCATTTGCCCAGATGTGGCTGTGAAAATTAGTACGCGCGTACGAATCTTGCTTCGTCCGTAAAAAGTACAGAAGGGTAAGGGTAGGAAAATCTTGAATTTTCAAAGTCTGCTGGGAAAAGTGCTTGAACTCTTTGCAAGTGATAACGGTAAAACATGATTTTGTAAACTCGCCACACTGTCATGTGCGACACATTATTTCCAAAAATTCTGGTGCTGATGAATGGACTTACTTGATGATTAAGGACTTCTTCAACATGAGGGATTCTAACAGACCTCTAGCTGTTTTCTTTTCTGTTCCTTGAATAGGGCGTGCACCACCCGCATTACTCCTCCCCCATCTCCCTGTACATGCGTCTGACAGAAATACAAAAGTCTATACTTACTCAATTTTTTGATTTATCTATGGACTTCAAGTTTTCAAGTGACAATATTTCGAAATCTAGCTCGGAAGGGGTGCATTTTCGGACACATGTTTATTTAAAAGAAAAGGTTTATTTTAATGCCTACAAGGCGCCTGTTGGCTACATATTTTAGATATATAATGTAAATCAAACACAGTAAACAGTTCAATGAGTAAATTAGTAAATTAGCGGCATAATCAAATGTTCAAGCATTTGTCATCATTCAATCAGTATTTTTTTTTAGGTCACAACATTGGCTTCGTTTTATATATTATCTTATATCCTATCCTATAATCAAATACAATATAAATATATATACGGACAAAGAATAGTTCCGCTGGCGTACTATGGGTGTCACTGCTAGCCTTATTTTAGGAAAGTGTTCGGCCAAACAAATATTAAACATAATCGTTTTCCGTTGTATGAACGCGTCAAGAGTGAGATAACCTTATAGTCCATGAGAGACGGACAACCAAAACGCAGGCCCAGTAAATAAAATAGAGTAATCATTATTTCATTAAACCCGGAATTGTTATTTCATAAGAAAGACACTAAATATTCATTTCTACAATACTGATTATTGTGTTTAAAGTAAACGAATATTAAACGAGTTACAGTAACAGGCAAGTAAATCAAACAAAAACACAAATGTTCGGTCAAATGAATGACAATAGTATACTAGTATTATATTTGCTATAATGTAATCACTTTTTTTTGGTCCTACATAAATTAGCCCTAGCGAGGGTTTTTGTTGTCAGAGAACGAAAGGACACAGTCTCAAAACGAGGACAATCCTCGCGAAACGAGGAGGGGTAGCAACCCTATACAGTACATACCTTAGCCGAAAAAATTTAACTTTAGTATAGGGATCTTATACTATGCATAAAATGATCTTACAATATGCGCCGATGCTAGTTTTGAAACGATATTGGGCGTTACGCATGTGGTGGGAGACACGATTATACATCTGTGTCTATTTTAAAGTGCCGCGCTCTTTCCTACCCCGTGCTTTCCTATATCTAGTTAAATTTTGACGATTACAGTATGGTGGCAGACGTTATATTGAACTTTATAGTTTTCTTTATGTATTCTACAACGTAAGCAAACATTTCAATCTGCAATTCCGAGTGAGAACATCGACCTCTAACAATATTTTGTAAATAAGTAATAAATACATATACAGACCTCCGATATGTGAATTCCTATTTGCATCCCAGGACAGATTTAGCTTGACGGTCCCCGCGGAACATGTACCAACTTATAATAAGGCAAAAATTCTAGTAATAAAAATTTTGAGCTTTGATAAATATGGTCTCCTGTTGTTTATGACGGCCTTTTACATTTACATTCGTTACATTGTTTGATTTATAGCTTACATTTTTTTATGATTTACTTTGTTTAATATTTAGTAGCAATTTGATATTTTTGCTGGAGTAGATATGTATATTTATCTGCATTAACTTTTCTGTTCTGAGTATATAGTTATTTGTCGTGAATTTTGTACTCCTAATTTGAAATTGATAATTATTCTAGTATCTAGTTTCTTTTTATATATATATGTATATAATGAACTTTACCTAATTAAACATTTCCTTATAGTACATTATATAATTTTAGATCCAGTGATTGTTAGAAATGCCATATCTTTAAGACATATACTTCTTAATTGAAATAGACTAAAAGTTTTAAAATACTATAACTATTATATTTGGTGTTGACACTCTGTGTTGCTCTCTTGCTATTTTTATTTTATTGAAATAGCATCTACAAAACATGTATAGCTGTCCATAAATATTACTATATTTAATTTTTAAGTTTATGTTCTTTTTACTAGCTGATTACAATGTTTGCCTCTAGTCGTTTCTTACGTAACATTAGCAATTAAATATTCGTCATCGTTTATTTGTTTTGCGTATTAATGATATAATTGTGATATATTTGGTGCTCAAAAGAATAATTTTTCAATTCATAAGGTAGTACAACTAACATTTTAATTGTACATACATAGATAATAAATTTTGAAAAGAATGGGATATGCAATAATAAACCCAAAATTCGATTCTTTTTTTTTTCATTATATGTTCGAAATTGATATTTTTATATTGCATATTCGTACCACAGGGATCCTGTTCATTTCTGAAATATAAATAGTTTTACTTGTATTCTACCTTAACCATATGTCCGTCATACACGTTTGAACTATGTTCCACAGTAAACATTTGTTTTACCTAATATAAATTTATAATTTACACATATACAAATAAATTCTTTGTAAATATAAATTGTATTTTTTGTATTACTACCTATAGTAGCAGTTTTTGAAAATAGAAGAAAGAAAGTGTTTGGCGTCCCGCCTCTACCCTTAGCTTTTTTTCTTTTATTATTTTCCAAAAGTAACAATTTATTTTTTTTCCATAAATTGTGAAATTACTAGCAATAAAAAAGGCCAATTATTAATATAACTATTTTACTTATAAATCTACATGGGATCTTGAGTAACATGAAAATAATTTTAATAAAATAGATAGTATATTCCCAATTGCAGTATCTATTCTATTGATAAGGATAAAAAATTATCTGTTGTATTTACAACACTGCATTCCCAATGTCTATTTTTCCATATCTTCACCAATGCATTGTATTCCAACTTGTATCTTTCTTTGTCTATCGATATTCTTAAGTTTTTAAGGTTACTATTTTCATTTAACTTCCACGTATTCTCGCCTGCAGTTTCAAAATACTGTAACACTTGTGAACAGCCTTCAAGCCATATTGTTTTTATTGACGATTCCTCTTGCAACAAGCGCCTCAGAGAAATAGAACTAAGGTTTTCATTATAAGATAAATTCAATGTTAGGCTGTGCTCAAGTGCAGATAACAACCTGTTGAGAATAAACTGATTTCTAAATTCTATAAACATAAATGGAAATAGCACTAAACATACCTTAATAATTCATACACTTCTGCATCTGTTACTTTGCATCTTGAGAAATTTAAATATTTAAATTTCCAGAAAGTTGCACTGTTAGCTTCAAAAATCCTAACTATCTCTACCACCAAACCATGTTCAGTAATCGTGTTGTTGGAGATATCCAATATCTGAAGATTAGTAGGTCTTATCCATTGAATGAATCTTAGAATATCGTCCTTATCCAGTCTATTTTCACTGATGTTTAACTCTTCTATGTAATCCAAATATAATTCCAAATTTCTGTTTGAAAAATCATCAAATATTTCAGATGTAAAGTCTACGTCCATTAATTTTAAAGTGCGTAGTTTCAAATGCCTAGTAATGATTGCTAAATGTTTCAAACTACCATTTCCTAATGGATTGTAACTTAAGTCCAAAACAACTAAATTTTCTAATACACTCTTTTCTGATTGATTTGAAAAAATGTTTGCTATATGATGTAAACCGTCGCTACTTATTTGACTCATGCTGAGGTTTAACACAGTAAGGTTTTCAAGTGATATTAAAGAAGAACTCAATAGTTCTAAGCACTCATCCAAAATAAAATTCCCAGATAAGTTTAAGTGATGTAGATTTGTTTGGCGATTAATTGCTTTACAAAACGGTTTCATTATTTTGCAACCAAAGTTATTATCTGATAAATCTAACACTGCTGATGCTTCTGATAATACCTGGACTAACAAAGAATTTTCACCTGAAATGTATTTGTAAAATTATAACATCTCCATAAATAAACCAAATCAAAATTGTTGCCAAAATAATACCTATATTCATGATGTTGCAAGCTTCTCGGTATCTTTCAATTAGCGGTGGTACATTCCATTTTACAACAGTCGCATTTACTTCATCACTTTGTGTTGCATCTAAAGGAAATAATATACCCACGAGATCATCTTCAGCTAAGAGCGCCCCATTTTTTGTTTCTAATTCAAGAATAGGTTTCATGTACTCCTTCCTAATACAACATAAACTTTAAATTTGTTTAAGAGGAATTATATTCATATTTTACCTACAAAATCTCTTGGCTGCTTCATCTGCAAGCCATTTTATTGTTAGTGTATTTCTTAAACCATATGGTATAGGAACTCTATACAATTTTCCGTTTATTCTAACATCAACAGATAACAATGTGTTCTCGAGATCTTCCTTTGTTTTTCGTTTTATATTTGTAGTTGTACTGGACCCATCTATTAAGTGCTTTTGGGATGCAGGTGATTGTGTAGTTGAATCTGGTTCTGTAACTCTTTCGTCATCACAAAAATTGGTCAACTTTATTTGGCGATGTTTAGACTGTTGTGGATGCTGACTTCGACTCACCGTGGGTTGATTATAAGAGATCGGGCTTATACTCCGTTCTGTTATGAATCCAGCATTTATTAGAGATGTTTGGCGTTTCTTTCTTTTAGAAGTAAATCGCGATGGTTCATGATTCTCCTTCAAGGTCTTGCGATCATTAAAACTATGAAATTTTGCAAGTCCGTAATCTTTCACTGGCTCGTCTATAGAAGTACGAGATGAGTTTGCATTTTTAACACCAAATGTTGATGTAAGAGCATTATTAAATGTTCTCCTTTTCTTAATTCTTCCTAAGTCATCATCTAACCATTGAGTCTCCAGTTTCATCTGATTCTAACAAAGCTGGTTTCTTTGCGGGGCCTTCATATGATCTGGCTTTTCTCTTAATATCAAGACTGCGATGTCTTAGATTTGTCATTACTTCTTGGTATTCTTTTGTTGCACCGGTTTTGCGCACAGAAACCTCAACATTACTTGCACTTTCATCGCTCGACGCATTGTCGACATCCATTTCCTCTTCATCACTACTTGTTAAAGAATAATTGACATTCTTTTTCCTTTTATTTGAAGGTGTCCCACTTTCAGAAATGACTGTTACAGATGCATTATTTCCATTACCTAGGGACACATTATCTTTATAGTGTCCAGATCTTTTTAATACATCTAGCATTTGTTTGTTTATAGAATCGTAATGGGTTTCAGTAACTGGGTCGACACTTTCAGCTTTCTCCCTCCATTCTTTGAAACAATGGAATGGCGTTTTCCCATCATCGCTTTTTGCAATAATTGAAGCTCCGCTTTCTATTAAGTATTCTACTATATCCAAATGTCCATTAATAGCTGCATCATGTAAAGGTGTTATGCCTACAAAAATCTGATAATGATTGTAAGGGCTATGGTTAAAAGGAAAAATGTTTATACGAAGATAAAAGCATAGATACAGTTAACTAATAAGAATATTTCACTTTATTCACTTGCCCTCGCATTTTGTTCCACCTCTATCATTTATTGCAGCACCATTTTCTACAAGAATCTTCACAACATCTAAATATCCATGATTACAAGCTTCATGTAAAGGTAACCATCCACAATTATCTCTAATATTAACGGGATGTCCTCGTTCCAGTAACTGCCGAACCAACATGGAATTTCCACTTATACAAGCAAGATGCAACTGGGTTTCACCTTTACTGTTTTTCTTGACGACAGATACTCTAGTTCTCTTTCTAGTAGTATTAGATACTAATGTTTCTTCATCGGAAACATCTAAAATGTATTATAATGATAAGTTTAGCATTGATATTTAATAAGCGTGTAAAAGGGATATTGTTTACCTGTAATGTCGTCTATGTTAATATCTTCACCTATATTGGATGTCGTTTGTATATCAGTAGTATCGCTTTCAGTATCTGAAGAAATGTTTTGACATGCATTTAACTCTCCTTCATATTGTTTTATTTTTGCATTCAAATTGTACTTTTGTAAAAAAATCATGTACTTTCTTACAATTTTCCTATGTAAATTGCTATCGCCTGCTTCTTTGCAAAGCAATAACGCTTGTTCATATCTATTTTCGATTTCATTACTGTTCTTATCAATTAAATCCATTATCTCAGCAATGGTTAATAAGATACTTGTACTTTCCTTAATGTTATTTCTGCATATTTGATAATATTTTTCAAAAAATTCTAAAGCTTTATCATAGCGTTTGGCATCAAAATATGTTTGTGCTAAGCTAAAGTAACATGGCCCCATGCTGTCCTTAGAATCATTATTATCAATAGCAGCTTGTAACATGTTCTCATAGTATTCTATAGCTTTCAAAAAAATCTTTAGATTAGATGCACCATCACCCATTTTTTCATATAACTCTTTCTTAGTTTTATAGTCATCGTCTGGTACATTTAACAAATGATCTTCAGTATAACACATTACTGCAACTAATTCACAACATCGACATGAAAGACAAGAAATGCTTTTTTTAATATGTGTATTTTAAGGTGGAACATAAGATCATTTCGGTTAGTACGACCAGAGGACGCCCACAGGGGGAAGTGACATCCCCACTTATGTCGAGCCTAATAGTAGACGACCTCTTATGGGGGTTGACTGATCTAGGCATACCTTACGTCAAGGGTATGCTGATACGAGAAGATGGTGCCAATTAGTGGGGCTCAATATTAACCCCACTAAAACCGCCTTAGTAGCATTTACTAGTAGAAGGAAATCCAATCTCAAAACCATAAAAATGGATGGGCAAACATAGATTGGAGAACGGAAGTTAAATATCTATTCCTTACTCTAGAAAATAAACTTCTCTGGAACAAACACGAACTTGAAGAACTTTGCAGGAACAAACTCTGCTTTGGATGTATACAGCGATAGTGAGACCGATCATCACTTATGCATCAGTAGGTTGGCGCAAAAGAACTAATGTGGCCACCGCAAGAATAAATCTCTCTAGAGTGCAAGGATTAGCATGCGTATGCATAACCGGGGCTATGAGAACCTGCCCAACAGCAGCTATTGAGATAGTATTAGATCTTACCCTTCTCCACATTGTGGTAGAGGGCGTAGCAAAAAGAAGCAAACTCATAATGACCATGGAAGGAACGATTAGGCATAACCCTTAATCTGCTGACGGTAGGACATACGCCAGGATAACATGTCTAAAAAATTCAGCTTTGTGAAAGAATTCACCGCAAAGCTGAGTGAGTGGGATCATAACACCATCTTGAAATTGAATAAAAATCCCATCAAATGGAACGCTGATGGCTTCAAAGTGGCAGAGGAAACTGGAATAGCAACACATGGACCTTGAGCCAAGTATGTACATCGAAAGTTTGGGAAGGTACCCAAGTATCTTCCAGGCGATAATCACGCTGTTGAAAGATACGTCCAGTTCAATATTGACAGGAATTACCGAAAGCAGGAGATTATCATTATGTCTGATAGTCAAGCAGCCACCAAGGCGCTAAGCGCACATGAAATCAGTTCCGAGATAGTCTGGGAGTATTATTAAAGGGATATTAAACGAGTTAAGCAAAAGAAATAAAGTAACCCAGCTCTAGGTTCCAGACCATACAGACGTGAAAGGAAACGAAATGACCGATAATTCTTGCAAAAAAAAAAGGTCTGGGACATCTTTTGTAGCGCCCTTTTGCGGGAAAAGTAGCAGTACAATACTGAAGAAATTGAAAAGGGAAATGCAGCAGAGAAAATCTAATTATTGGGAGAATCTCCAGGGAGTCAGGCAAAGTAAAACTCTTCTAGGAACCTATAACCAGAAGAGGTTTACAGAACGCGTCAATCTGAGTAAGAACAATATTCGCATATTACAAGAATACTTTCAGGCCATTGTAAACTGAAAGGACATCTGGGTAAGTTTGAATTCGCAAAGGAATTAAATGTAGATTTTGTGGAGAGCAGGATCAAACACCCATTCATCTCCTCTCAAATTGCGTAGGACTGTGCAACTCAAGGGCGTTGCACCTGAGAGCATATGAAATCGAAGAGAGAGACTTACCTAACCTAGGGCCTTCTCATATCCCATACTTTCTGAAAGGAATAGGATTAGAAGGCCGGTTGTAAAACAGCAAAATAAGGGACACCATAGATTTCTTAAACTACAATGTAACATCACCCTCCATACATACATACAAATATGCATCATTCTAATATCAATTTTTTGAAAGTACTTTAAGTGGTACTTACTTACCAACTCTCAAGGTTTGTTCAATATTTTCCAAATCCATTCGGTCCTTCCTCCGCAACTTGTAAGCTTTAAGCAAAATATTTTTCGCATTATGAAAGTCGAACAATTTAATAAATATCTCCCCTTTTGCAGCTAATATGTCAGAAGTTAAAGCAGATTTGTCTTCAAGTCTACCTATGCAATAAAACACAAAAATTAAATTTTATCATCAATACACAATTGTCATTTTTTAAAAGTCCACTTTTATAAATATTGTTAAAGTAATGCAATGCTAAATTCTATTGCAGTTATTGCACTACAATATTTTTTTTTTAATTTTGGTTTTGCCTTATTCTATTTTATCAATCAAAGCCGTTCCCAGACAATATAATGCAACAAGTTGCTTATACCTTAAGCCTTCTTTATACACCTTGAGTTAGACTTAAATGGTAGTTCACATTACTTTCTTGCTCCATTATAAAAATTTGTTTTATTTGCTGCAATCTAAGTTGGCATTTGTGTACTAATATTATGATCTTACAGCAGGTTATTATTATTTAAAATTTACAAATCTCATGTATCTGTACCTTAAAACAAATAATGACCAATATGAATATTATTAACGTTAAGAAAAAAAAACTAAGTAAAAAAAAATGCAAGTTTGGAACTTCTGCTCATTTTCACTGTTTTATAACATTGGTTGTTCTTACTTTAAGATACAGACATACATATAAGGGAAGTGATCCATCTAAAAGAACAGTAATACACTAATTCACCTACTTGCAACTTCCAGAGCTAAATTATATTGGTGCATTGCATTTTTGTAATCTCCTATCTGATTATATATTGATCCAAGAGCTCTGTAGCCTCTCTCCAATTGTTCAAATATGTCGTGTCTTTTGCAAATATCAATTGATTTCTGTACTAGTTGTATGCCCTTTTCATAATTACCAAAATATTCTTCAACTAGCCCTATATTAGCAAATAATCTGGCTGTCATATCCATGTGTTCTCTCTGACTTATCGATTCTAATCTAAAAATATTGGCAATAATTATGAAATATCAAAATCAATGATTATACAAAATATTTACTTTTCGCAGACTTTCAAACTATCTTTAAATGATGTATTAGCTAATCTTAAAGCACTTAGATCAGACATATCTTCATATTTAGTCAAATATGTATGACCAATTGTTGCAAGAGCTCTTTGTTCTTCCAATTTATCTTTCTTTTCAACAGCTATCTTTAAATGAATATTTTGATATTTCAGGGCTTTTGAATATTGCCTTAAATGTGTATAAGCTTCACCAATCATTCTGTTACATCGAGCGTGGGCTATAAAATCATTCATCTTTTTATATTCTTCAGCTACTATTTTATACTCTGCAATTGCTGCTTCATATTTGCATTTTGTAAAATAATGTTCGGCCAAATTAATGCAAGTTGTTATTAATAACGTTTTGTTATTATCAGATATTGCTTTCTTCTTTCGTTTTAACAATTCTAAAATTCAAAATTTAATAAAATAATGCAAGGGCAGATGATATACTGTACTCTGTTCTTCCATCTTGCAAATATAACTTCTGCAATAAAATTACATATTCAAATATTAGAAGCGTACGGGATCGACATCACTAAACTCAACTAATTAAACAAATTAACTCAAATAATAAAATAAGTACAAAGCATGTTCTACCACTACTGCTATTGTTGATTCTGTCAAAATTAGCGTCTTACTTTCCCGCCTTTTTTCCTGAAATATTTTGTACCAACATAAAACACTTGTCAACATACCGTGCGTTCAGGGAGTTACGGCGCTGCCAGCGCTGAGCTCCCCTAGATCGAGCGGCGTCCTGAACGCGGCCGCTAGATCCAGCGCTGGAGCTAGCGGTCGCCATCTTTTCTAGCGAAAAATATTTTCGCTGGGCAATATGGCCGACCGCTAGATCATCCAGTGGAAAGTGGGGATAGACTAGATGAAATCGTTAAGTAATTGTGGTAATACTAACTATTTATTGCTTTTTTACTAAAGTGATGATGAATAGAGTGAAATGGAAACAATTAAGTCGCAGAGACTCAGAGAGGTTAATATAAATATTATAAATACAGAAACTACAATTTTTAGATCGATCAAAGCAAATTATTTTATTATATGGACATTTTGTGAAATTATAAAATCAATAGTTTACGAATACATATAAAAATTCAGGATTAATGCTTTTATCCTGGATATTTATTTGAATATTTGCCGATGAGGTTATATTTACCTATAATGTACGCTTAAATAGCAACGAAATCGCCTGGATTAATAAATACAGATATTATAAGAGTGAACGAAGATATTAGTGATACCTTTAACATATCTTACTCTATAAATCTTATTTTAAAGTTTTAATTACGGTGGTTGTTTTTATTTCCTATAGTTTTGTGATTAAAATAATTGTTGTGTACAATTTCTTATCCCTTTATATGGGTAACAAGATATTGTTGTCTAAGATTAAACACGAACGTTTAGTTTTGTGATATAAATTAAAAGAAACGCTTGAGCAAGCAACCTAACCTTTCAACATAGCCCAATTCTGTAAACGCCGCTATCAAACACACTAAATAAGTAAGCAAAGAGCATGCGCCAGCAAAAGCTATTCTTATGACCCGTTCAGGGAGTTCTAGCGCCGGCGACAGCGCTAGCGGTTATCGCTTGCAGCGCCGTAACTCCCTGAACGCACGCATAGATAACTAGTACTTGTCAACAACGACTTGACTTATCTACACTACAGCGTCTACAGACTTGTGATTTGTCAGCAGTGTTGCCAGATGGCGGGTAATTACCCGAAATGCGGGTAATTTAACCAACTGTGGGTAATTGGTGGGTACTTGGGCTATATCGGGTAATTCTGGTAATTTTAACAGATCACAATTTATCAATAATTTTTATATGGGATTTTATATGTACGTATGCTATTTAAATTTCGCGGTAAATAATTTAGAAACATTAGGAGCTTTTATTTGCTTTTGTTTTGCCCTAATAGCCAAATTTAAGTTTCCCGCCACAACTTTTAGTGAATTCAACGTAAAGGCATTAAAATAACTATGAATGTAGGACAAAATGGTGGGTAACTTTATGTTTCAACGTTGAAGTTACCATGATACAAGAAAATAAGGTATGCTCATCTGAAAACCAAAACTCGTCTTTTTCGCGCATTGGCCCTCAGATACGTCATCACTCGGCTGTCGCCATTGTTGTTGATGTATTTACCAAATTACTATATTATTTTTAACAAGTTTCAGTTTATTTTTACATCGATTAGAACACTTTATTTAGTTTTTATTTAATGTTTTGTGTCCTCTTATGCTTGTAGTAGTTTCGATTTACGTGTATAGTGATTTTAGTTACGTGTTATAAATTCGTTTTAGGTTTTGTGTGGATAAACTGTTTATAAACGTTGTAGTGGAAATTCTTGAGTGACTTTCATTCGTTTGAGGGAGTAGAATAAGAAGAATTTGTAAAAAAAGAAAAATAAAACACTGCACTTACAATCATTAATTAATTTTTCTTTTTTTTATCTGTATTTTTTTTATTCCAACACTGTCTGCATTAATGTTTGTACCAGACTAATAGATATTTCATTTGCCATTAAAAAAAAATATCAACCACTTACTATTTGTGAAATTTTTAGTACGTGTAAGTACAAAGTATGAAGGTTAAGAGCTGGAAGAAGTGTAGTCCATGTTTAGTTAAGTAAGGCTTGTAACTATTTTAATGCTTTATTTGCTTCATTGCCACTAAATAAGCAAATATGGAATGTTATACAAAAGGGAAAAAATACTTTACATCAACAGAATCGCTCATCACAAAGCAATAACGATTTTACATTCAATTGAAAATTACATTTAAAAATGTGAATTATCTAAAATTTTCTTTCAATGCAAATTTGATTGATGCAAAAAAACAGTTTTATTGATTTTGAGGATAGATTTTAAAAAAAATGGGAGTTAATTTTCTTTACATTGGTGATATCTATTAAATTCTTGGATTGGTAGGACCGTATGGCCCTCAAATACGTCACATCTAGATGCGCAAGAGCATACCTTATATTCTTGTATCATGGAAGTTACTTAGAATAATTGCGGGAAATTTAAATTTTGCTATTAGGGTACTTATAAAATGGATTGCTTTATTGTAACCTAGAGTCATGATATGAAAAGTTTAGATAGCATAGACTAGATTTAGAACGGATAATTCAAACTTTCTATTTAATTTCAGAGAAAATAAAGATAATAAATCAGCATCTATGACAAATGTAAATTCCAGATTCAAGTTCGTTTTATAGTTACATGAACGTTTGCTGAAATATGTTTACTTTTGGATGTGTCTAGTTTTGAAAATATACGATACAAATGTTCACCTAAACCCTTTAGCAACTTAGAACAAATCAACAATAGGTCAAAAAAAATGGGTAAAAATTCGGGTAATTTTAAATATGATGCAGGTAAAATTGGGTAATTTAATCACAGATGGCGGGTATTTGACGCACGTGGAGCTGGTAACACTGTCTGTCAGTTAAGTTGTGGTCAAGTGTCATGTGTCACTGTCAGCCTTGTCCTCTCCATTTTATTCACTTGCTCTCAAATTATTAACTGTCAGATCACAGCGATTTGGTAGCATCATATATGCCAATACGTTTGCATATAATGATATAGTCCAGTAAATAACCTCTACATAGGACGATAGGACTAATAAACATATTGCTCTGATTTTGCTTCGTCTGCTGTGAAATGACATCTGCCTCAGTAAGTAAATTAATGCTTTAGGTCGCTGTATATATCGTGAATATTTACCAAAGTAATAGTTTTAAGATTAGTCAAAACTCACATGCTATAACAGCTTGATGATGAACTATTTATCATAAAGATTTCCCAGTAAATATTCACCATCCAACTAATGTTGGATGAGGCAGGCAAATCACAATCAGAGCAACCCAATTATCATAATTTTTGTAATATTTAAATCTGTAGGTTCCTTTACTTGATGATACAATAGCATTTGGAGAAGAGGAAACCAATATTGCCAATAAAGATGCTTTAAAGTAATTTTATATAATACCACATTTGTAAGTCAATATACAATAGTTTTGCATTATAGGCATCCCTTTGTTACAATCTGGCACATACTGTTTCGTGGTGCGGCAATTGTAACATATATGGTATGTGGACTATTTAGTAACAGTTTTATTACTAGTTTTGTTGTTGTTGTATTATTACTTTCTATGGATTTTTGGACTGTAAAAAATATAACTGGAAGATTTATGGTAGGATTAAGATGGTGGAATTATGTAGCCTCTGACGGACAATCACATTGGGTTTTTGAATCAAGAAAGGTAAAAGTTTGCTTATTTGACATTATTTTTAACTGCCATAGCCAGGTAAGCTAGTGAAATCAGCCCTTGCAATTTTGTAATGATTATTAGGTCTGTTTTTGTTCCAACTTTGGGTGGTTCTATTACGGTTGAAAGCAAAGCAGACATGCGTAGTAAAAACTTTCCCACTGCATCTGTGCTGATCTACTGCTCTGAACGGTAATAGAACTGTCTGAAGTGAGAACGACAGCAGACCTATTGTTTTCGAGTAAGTAACTGTTAATAAGAAAAAGGAAAAACAATTATTTTCATTAACCTATGTGATATATTTTTTTGAGTTGCTAGTATGTTGTAGTAGTTATGGATAGTGTTTATCTGTAGTTTCTTGAGGACCCATGTAAGCCAAAAATATAAGTAAACATTTTAATAGTATTTTTTTTATATGTTGTCCTTTGGAGACACTCAAACTCATGAGTTTTTCGCCAAATATACCTACCAAATGCTCAAACAACATGTACAAATTGCAACTTGATACAGAGGGTAAGATAACAGAATATTAATTAAATAAAACGTTTACATTACTGTATTGTACAAATTGTATTCATTTGGAATTTCTATTTGTTGGTTGGATGTTTACTAAATATATAAATATGGTTCACAGGTAACACATGCTTTCCCAGCGCAATATACAAAATATATTAAAGCATATACCTTAGTTGCATCACATCTGACATTCTTTTGATAATGATTGGTTTAATATGATTATAAAAAATGTTAATGATTTGAATTTTATAAAGAGTGATCCAATGGCAGTTCCCTATAACTTTTATTTAAGAAAAAACCCGAAATCTAACATTTTATATTTTGTTATTATTAATGGTATACTTCGTATTATTCATTAGGGCGGTTTCCAAAGGTTCTGGTGGAGCGTATGCAAACCGCTCTAAACACGGTTGGTGTAAACAAGAGCGACTATCAGTCAATGCTCAAAAAACACAGGCTGTCACGTTCACAAGAAAAAGAACGCTAGAAGGCTTACAGCCACTAGTGATAGGAGGCGAAAGGATTCCATATGTCAAAGAGACGAAATACCTGGGGGTATGGTTTGATCCAAGGCACACATGGAATTCACATATCCAGAAATTGACCAGCAAAGCCACCTTCGCCCTAGGTAGGTGTAGGAGGCTGTGTGGAAAGAATTGGGGCCTTAGCCTCAAGATGACTCTGTGATTGTACACAAGGGTAATTAGACCCATGATAACGTATGGAGGCCAAAAGCGCGGCAGGTGGGGCGGCCAAAGCGTTGGGTGGCGTGCAGAGGTTGGCATGCCTGTGCGCCACCGGGACGTTGAGATCTACCCCTACCACCGCGATTGAAGTAATTCTGAACCTGCCACCAATACATATTTTTGTACAAACTGAGGCGGCGGACGAGCTGGCCAGGCGAGGTTCGTCAAGGCCATTCGTTGGAGCCGACCCTTCTTTCGGCACTACCAAATCGCAAATTAAAAAATCCATCAATGAATGGATACATAATCAGTCCAGAGAGTGGTGGCAAAAATCACCGGGACAAAGGCAGGCAAAAGAGTTCCTAAAGGAGCAGAGGCCTGAATTCACGAGAGATCTACTGAATAAAGACAGGAAGACTGTCAAAATGGTTGTAGGTCTGCTGACTGGTCACTGTAGACTGATTAGGCATATGTACAACATAGGCCTGGCAGATGATGCAACCTGCAGATACTGCCAAGAGGAGGAAGAAAACCAGTTCATGTGCTGTGCCAATGTGAAGGCCTGGCGAGGACAAGGTTTCTAGTAATGGGGGAGGAGAACCCCACAGCTAGTAGGTACATAAAGAAGCCGCTCTCAAAGATGATAGGCCTACTTAAGAGGGCAAAATTAGAGAGCGTCCTCTAGGAAAAAAGGGGATCACAATAGATCTGAAAAGGTCGCGATGAAACAGGTCGATAAGCCGCCCACCCTAATCCTAATCTAATTATTCATTAATTATGGAAGAAACTCAAAAGTCCGCTTCCGGACATTCTGTAACAGTTAATTCTTTCGATACAATTTTCGATGATTTTTTCCTAAGTTTTGGGGTCTACCCTGGCTATAACATGGCTGATGTTTTTTTTTTTTTTTTTTTTTAAGGAAAAGGTCCAATTCCAAGAATAAAGAAAACCTTTGCAAAACCAATACTAGTTAACTAATAAGAAGGACAGAAAACCTCTGAACGGTAACGAATCGATCATTCTTGGTCTTCAGACATACCATCACTCACAGCAACAATATTCTCGGCTAAACGTGCATCACGGCCTATCGTATCCCCGTCATGCTTCCAGTTTTATGAAAATTTTTCACTACGTAACGATTTGTTCCTTAAGTGGGGTGATTAGATTCACCGTAATCATCCCGTAAAAGTCGATACACAGTTCACACGCAATTGTTATTGCTGTACAATTTTAACGCGTTGAGCAATGGTTAAGCGATGAGTTCTTTTAACATTGGGTATGTCAAACACTCCAAACATTAATAAAAATTGCGTAATTTAGAATGTAGCCAATATAGGAGACTTGAACTGAATCGCGTATGTGTATTATTACATAAAGTATATTCTATTTTACAATGTTATACATCCTGCATTAAGTTACAATTCGTACATTTTGTTTGGGTATGGAGTAGGTATACTTGGTGAAGAAATTATGCATGCACCTATAGGATAACATATAAAAAAAAAAACACTATTAAAGTATTTACTTATATTTTTGACTTACTTGGGAGACGTCTAGGATCGTCGAAACACTGCAGATAATCACTATTCACAACTACAACAACATACTAGGAGCTCAAAAAAATATATCACAGAGGTTAACGAATATGATTTTTTTTTAGTTTTTCTTAACAGTTATTTACTTGAAAACTATGAACATTACATATAAACTTTCTGGGGTTCAATATTATATATATAAAGCTGCTTCAGAAAAAATATTAGCCAAATTTATGCAGACACCGATTCCACTAGCTTATCTGGCTATAGTCTTTATAACACAAATAAAGGATGTATATATATATTTTTAAAATATTATCGTTATGTGTTTGTTTATACACGCATTTGTTTTGTTTTCTTTTACCAAAAAAACTAACAACATTGGAAATCAAATATCCAGTTTAACTTAATTTTATATAATTATAGGATCAAGAACAAAACAGAACCAATGAAAGAGAAGCAAGAATTTTTTGGACAGCTTTAATATTGGCGCCTTTGCTTTGGTCTTTATTTTTCATTATTTCTTTATTTAGCTTCGACTTTAAATGGATGGTAAGTATTTATTTATTTCACAGTAATAGATGGTTATCGCCACTCTATTCCTTCAACACTTACGGTTCCTAAGATAAGCGTCAAAGCATGTGCAGTGTTCAAAGTACAACGGGTACAACGCACTTTCTGCATTGCATGTGCATTAGACCTGCACCTAAACAGCAGCTTTTAAATGAATGTAACCATAACCTTACTTAGAAAAGATAACAGTAACTTTTATGTTTTATTTTAGTTACTGGTAATTATAGCGCTTATTTTAAATGGAGCCAATCTATATGGTTATATAAAGTGCAAAGTTGGACAATCTCAAAGTCTAAGCGCAGTTACATCAGATTTCTTCAGGACACAAGTGTTACAAGGAGCAGTATCAATGGTATCGAAACAGGCCATGACGCCAAACTCCAACCCTATGTCTCCTCCAACTAATACTGTTTAATCTAATGTATAGAAAAATTTACTGTTCTTTGTAAATGTGATATATTATTTTGTGTTAAGAAAAAAGATTTTTTTTATCAAAAATATAAATAAGAACAAACCTATTTCGTATGTTATTTTGCAATTTTTTGATTTCTAAATAATAGTTCCAATAAGTAATGCAGTGCATTACTATAAACTATAAAGAAAAAATTGTTGCAGATTCGAGATTAGACATAAAAACGACGCCAATTCTTAAGGTATGGTACCTGCAACACATCTCTTAAAAATTTCTGCAAATATAGTACTTTTCCAATTGGTGACTGAAACTGATGGTTAAAAAAAAAAAACTGCTCTAGGTGAGGCTCGAACTCACAACCCCGGCATCGCTCACAACTACTGTCTTATAAGTACCGTGCGCTAACCAATTGCGCCACTAGAGCGTTCGTATAAAGATTTTTAAAATTATATAAAAGCAAACATTTGTATTAATAATTATTTATTAATATTTTGTATATTTGTCTAAAATATTATATTTATATGAATATTTTTCTTGTAATTTAGAATACATAAATTTTGTTATTTATATATTATATCAAAGACAATTAATATTGAACAAACGTGAATTTAGCAACAATAGCAACTGAAGCTAGTGAAAAGTAAAATTAACTAAGATCTCTACAGGTGACGTTTAATTGTCATAAAAATAAAAACAATTGGTTAGCTGCTGGGAAAGTAACTTAAAATGTTTAGATCTTGCGTATTATAATGAAATTATTAAGAGGCACTTACATTTTCCAACTATTGACAGTGTAGTGTAGACGTATAGTATAGTATTATTAATTTTGGCATGAAATGTTTATTTAATTTTTTAGCTGCTAAAATGAGCTGGTTTGATACTGCAAGTATTGCTAACATAGCAAAAACGGCATTAAAAGAAGCCCAAAAAACCATTGATAAAGCATTGGATATAAGAGATGATGACTTACACCTCGTACCTGCAAATACACCAGTTGATACAAATTCTGATGATTTTTTTAGTTCGTGGGGTATAACATCTAGCACAGGAGCCAAACAAAGCAATGCAGATCCTATTACTAAGAGTCCAACTAAACCTAGTAGAGGAACGACTAGTATATGGGGCTCCTTTACAGGTTCCTTTTTTGATGCGTCTTTAGAAAATCAACCTAAAGAATTATTAGAAAGTTTAGATGATTCTATTGATATTTATAGCGATTTTAAGGAAAGCAAATTAGTTGTGCAGGATAATGAAGATAGCGATGGACATCAAAAATTGCCAGATACAAATCAATTAATTATTGATAATGAAATTAGTCCCAAAGCACCTCATAATATTGCAGTCTCTTTTGGTAAGAAAATACCAGAAGAAGTGATTAAATGTAATTTATTTCTGGCTTTCAGATGAAAATATTTTACAACAATCTAGTGAAAATGTTATTATACGAAAGAGAGATAAGAATGTAAATAGTAATAGACTATCGATTATAAGTAGCGAAAGCGATAAGAAGAGTTCTGAAAGTGTAGAAGTATTGAGCAATACAGAATGCACAACTTCACCAGATTCTGATGCGCTATCACTTGGGCAGTCCATATCAACTAGTTCAGGTATATAATAAATTTATATTTAGTTTATCTAAACCTCGGTTTTTGTATATTCTTAAAAAAATTATATTTTCAAGAATCAATGCAAATTTTATATTGCATACATAAATATTCTTCTTTTTTCATGAGCAGTGTTGCACATTTACATTAACATTATAATTATTTTGTAACTGGTTATAATTAAATTCCACTTTTACCCTTCCAAGTTTTCTCTATTCAGTTGTCTTTGTTGGCATAGTTATTGGTTTCTACTTACAATCATTATTCAATACTATGGAATAGAGTTTTATTTTACTTTTGCGTAGCTTTTGCTGTAGTGTAAATAAGATAAATAGTATATTAAAATTGATTAAACGTTGGATGCAGGTGTCAAGCTAACATCAGATTCCGTCGAAATTTTACTGGGGAGTTTGACTAGTCCTAGTTCAGTGGAAATATTAGAATCTGAAAGTTTAGGTAGCCGGAGAGAATCACAACATACAGATGAGTTTATATCACCATTGGAATCACCAGAAGAATGTTCAAGGTGTGTAAAAAAATATACTAGTTGCATGCATAGATAAAACCTATAATGTATTTTATAGACAAATTAATTTTGTTCTACAGGTATGTATTTCATGAGCTTAGCGTAAATAATATATTACAATATTGTATTCAATAAAATCTCTATGTTTTGAGGAAATCAGGGTTATTGTTTGCCTGTCAGTAGTAAATTTTTAATTCTTAATTAAAAACAACCCACAAAAATAATTTGGTATCATATACCTATGAATTTGTACAAAGTTATTTATGCCATAAGATATGTAATAAAATTAACTGTGACTATTGAAAATGATCAAGTTTCTCCAAAGGAGTTGATAATTTCCGCCACACCGTTACATTTTCAGAAACCATAGCATCATCACCATTAAGTGAAAGTTAATAGTATTTCATAATTTTTATTTTGAACTATTTGAATGTACACCAGCGACACTTTTTAATTGTACGACCTACAGGGTAAAATAGAGCCTACATGTTTAGCGTGGTTAATAGACGGATCTATGCATTAACTGGCCGCTTCGAAATGTGTAAACACAGATGTGGCTGTCTCTATTATTTTAAAAAAGCTTAGGCTGGATTTATTAATGTGCAAAGTTGAATGCATTTATTATGTGTTTGTTATCTTTGCGTAGGAATAAATTTATTTGATGTTTGAAGTATTTCGAATAACTGTAGTCTTATTAAATGGTTTTAAAAGGTATTTTCATTTTACAGTTGAACTACGACTCGGAACTAAACCAAAGGCATGTTAATTATACAATAAATAGCAATATCAATGGGGTTTACTACTTTTATTCATTTTATTTGTATGCAAATAATAATGAACGTATCAAAATGCATCACACGAAAACGTTTAAAGTATCCAGTTATACTGAAATCAGTAAAGCATATCTCTGTTATGCTTTTTTAATCTAATTGATGTCTGACGATTTTATATCAATTTTTTTATTCGCTCCGACTTCCTTCCTTGACATTAAATAATGAAAGAGATATGGCGAGGATGCATTCAAAACCACGATTTTTATATCAGATATTAGAACGAAAAGCTCTACTCAGAAATATTTTTTATTGGTTATAGTAATGGTATGTTTTTATTAATATTATAATAACAAGGTAAAATAATATTTCGATTATAAATTCTCTAGTTCCAAAGATTTTACCTCAAAAGTCTCACAATATTTTTTCAAAAGAAATACAAAATTTGAATTAGTCGTAATAAAATGCAGGTTTAAATTAATAATTAATGAATACTTTGTATACAGTGACCGGCATAAATATTGCAACATTTGGGAAATTTTTTTATTATTAAAATACACTAAACTTTTTTGACGGATAGGTTGTGCATGTCTAGAAATCCCAAAATCTATTTTGACACACGTCACGTGCAGTGGCGGTTTCTGTATAGGAGCACATGACCACGTGAACCCCCTAAACAAATCGTCTATTACAAACTAATAAAATCTATTACACGATCTTAATATATTCGTGAAATATAACGCCGCGAAACGAATAAACGACGCAACGTTCCATTCTATACATATGTATGCACATCGCGAGCAAGCGACTGAGGACGGAGCACGTGCGCCGAGTAGGCGGGACTACGTTGATTTTATCCAATGCCTAGCCGCATAAAGGACGTAGCGGAGGTGGGGAGGGATACGGCAGATTCCATATGAACGGTGCACAAATTGAGTGTGCTCTTTGTGCTCGCTTTCGTTGCGTTCTCGGATCACGTTAACAAATCGATCGACATCAACGTTCAGATATCGTGTTTTACGGATAAACTATATTATATATATTTTGTTTATGAATGATTCACCGTTCACAGGTCGTATCTACCATCAGAACTAATGATAATGTTTGTTGGTGACAGTTTTATAATGAAACCAAGGGAGGCGTAATTATTTTAATTTATTAAATAACATACTGCTGTAGTTTTTTATTAAAAAAAACAATTATCTGAATAAATTTCTTAATTTAATGTTACTTTCATTTGAAAGTTGTTTTGATATTTTAGGATAACGGTGTATTTCGTTATACTTTAAGTTTTAACAGAATTTTCGTGACATAATAATATTTACATTATATTATTTATTTCACTATTGCTATATTTTCCGTATTGGACGGATTTGTTTCCAGGTTTTTTGTTTGTTTTCTGGCTCTCTGTTTCGTACGTGCGAACGAGAGAGGCAGTGTGCGTAATCTATTAATTTCTTGCTGATATTAAGCGTGCAGTTTAGATGAGTAATTAATACAGGTCTATATTAAATTTAATTTTATACTTTAGTTTTAGGTATAAGAAGATTTTCAAAGAATTGTAGATAATAAAAGTGATATAATTAACACAATAATCATGGTTGTAACAATTTAAATACATAGTGTTAATTTATAAATATCTTCTCGTAAACCTTTAACTGTTCCCAAAAAATGTACATTTCCCTCAAAGATACAAAAAATAATTGATTTTTTTAGAAAAACAAAAATATATTGGCAACAGCGCAGCCGCAGTTAAAAACTACGCTGCATCGTTAAATCCTTCTGCAAAAAGCCGACAAAGCGAAGCCGCCACTAATGCGCTTTGGGTGCCGAAACAAAAAAGAATAATATAACGTAAAAAACTAATGAAATATACAGTACGTAAAAAAGATAATGAAATGCACACAAAACAAACAAAGTAGTATTATAAGTAAACACTAAACAGTATATAAATAAGAACTATGGATGCGAACAGTTTTACTGTGAAATATTTGAAAGACAATTTTAATTCGTTTAGTTATGAACAAAAAATTCAAGTTAAAAGTACGGGCAGACCAAAACTAGAACTTAATTTGACGCAAACTACAAAGGGCAAATCTAGAGACTTTACAAGAAAATTTAAGAAGGGCATGTACGAAAAAAATGATTGGATGTTAGTTAAAAACTTGCATGTTCTTGATTTTGTGAACACCCTACGTTTCCGACCACGAGCCGCCACTGGTCACGTGACCACTAGTATGACGGTAAATTTGAAAAATAGGCTGTGAATCTGCAAAAAGTGAGGTTAGATGACATGATATCGAAAAAAGTTGTTCAGAATTCAATACTGAGGCTGTACGCAAATTTTTGTAAAGATACTTTAAAAAATTTACAAATCAATTTTTTCCAAATCTTAATTAATTGAATTACATATTTAATTTTGTTTTTGTTTTTAGGGGACTGTATCTAGAAGTAATAAATAAAATTTTACAAACATTTTTATTTTGAAGCACTTAATAAACATTGCTTTTATTGAAAGTTATAACACTTTTTTGTTTTCCGCATTAAAGTGGAAACCGTTAGTCTAAAACCAATAACTCATAACACTACATGCGTGCACCGAAGATATTAAAGTAGATTTTGAAATTAGAAAACAAAAAATAATAAATAGTAGGTAAAATAAAAATAGTAGTAAGTGTTCATTTACTAGAAAATTACATAATGTGGCCGACCGTGTAAATAACTACTAAACCATTCCAAAGCCTGGCCTCTGACACGCAACACTCTAACTTTGCAAGCAAAACATCATGTTTAACAAGGTCAAACGCTTTGCTTAAGTCAACAAACACGCCGATACTGGATTGTCCTTCTTCAAAAGATTTATATAATTCGGTTATAGCCGACACAGTGGAACGCCCCTCACGAAAACCAAATTGGGAGTTATTGAGCATGTTATCTTTGTCAAAAAATTTCACTAATCTAGCCACTATCTTTTCAATCGTTTTTGAGAATACACTAAGCAACGAAATAGGTCTGTAATTATTATCAACGCATTTTTTAGATCCAGATTTGTAAAGAGGTTTTATTTTTGCTACTTTTAGATCGTTAATGAATAAGCCTGTGCTAAACGAAGGATTTATTATCTCAACTAATGGAACGACAATATCATCTAAACACGTTTTTACTAGAGCAGTAGTACTAATACCGTCGTAGCCCGAGTATGTCAAAATAAATTTTGGGGTTCCTAAACAAGCACAACCTATCCCCCCAAAAAAAAATTGAAATATTTTAATAATAAAAAAGTTCCCATATGTTGCAATATTTATGCCGGTTACTGTATATATATTAAATTATTCATTATGTTAATATCGGAAAAAAAAGCCGACGCGAATTAAAAATAGATATGAAAACAAGCATTATGAATCAATTAGATTAAAAACACAAACATATTTAGTAAAGCTGTAGGGATATGTAAAGAAAACAAAACATCTGTTCGTATACAATATTATATTTAAGGTAAGTAATTGAAAAACTTCGAATTGTGCTAACCGAGGTAAGTCGGCAGGCATAAGTATGCGGCTTTCATGTATTTATTTCTCTCTATTTTATAAGTTCAATGTTTATCTATGTTTGCGTACTACATTCTTCCTTACATTTTTTTTACTACAAAAAAAAAAACCGACCGCACATCTGTGTTTATATATTTCGAAGAGGCAGTGAATGCATAAGCCGTCTACTATCCATGCTACATATATAGACTCTGTTTTATGCTGTAGGTCGTACAATTAGAAAGTGTCGCTGGTGTACATTACATATTTTTCATAAGTAAAATTATATACAAGTTATATAAAAAAAAGGGTTTTATCCACCTTTGTTCCGCAATTAAGAACGAAAATGAATTTATTTAAATAGATAGAAGTCTCAACATTTTTTTTTAAATAAATTACTAAATGGGACGACAAAAAATGAGAAAGAATTAGTAAATTAAGTAAAATTTAAAAAACCTTTAGGTGGAGAAAGGTACTGAATACGTATGAATTAATTAGACACACAGTGATAAAATATAATCGATGAATTTATCAATAAATTGCAAACTCTCCCAAACATATTTGCTTATAGTTTTACCGACATTAGCAAAACACCTAAATGACTCAGAAACATTTGATTCTAGTTGCAAAGTCGACGTTGGAATCCTGTACATAGTTGAAAATTTCTAAATTCTATAAAAAGTATCTAATATATAATTATGTATAGTTTATAATAGTTTAATGAATACCGAGATTCCAATATATTATTCCTATTAAGTTATATATTTTTGTCTAGCTATTTTCAACTAATATATACATTTTTCTTTTACCACACAGCAATGTTGATAAAGGATCTCCCAGTAGTGTTGAAGTTATACCAGAAGAACATGAAGAGAATAGCATGGCGGAAGACACAATATCTTATACTTCTATATCGGAAAGTACAGCTGCTACAGTATTAGATTCTGCTCCAATTTTACACATAATTCACCAAAAAAATATTAAAGACATTCCTTTGAAGGTCGACGAACATTCAGATATAAATAATTCTGAGAAGAATTTAGAACCTATAACGAGACCGCCTAGTCGTTCAACATTACATTTGTCTTTCAGTCAAGTGAATATGATTAACACCCAACCGCAAAGTGTTAAACAAGACATTTCAAATCTATTAAAAACATCGAACATTATTGATATACCGGAAACGGAGAAATTGGACAGTCTTCAGGAATCTAATGATGAGGGTTCTCAGTCAGATAAGACTCTAATTGCTAGTGACAATTTTATGGATAGCAGCACGGATACGAGCACAACCACAGATAGTAATTTTAATTCAACCTATTTAAAAAATATGCTAGCTGATGCTATGGTTGAAAAAAACCAATTAGAAAATTTGGAAGAAACTAGTTCCTGTACTGGAAATTCTTGCAGTAAAGATGCAGGTATGACGCTACCACAAAGGGAAATATCACCTCTAAGCTCAGAGAGCAGTAATATGGTAAAAATTGGTTCTGATCAAACATCGGGTCATACATCTGGAGATGAATTGGAGACTACTACTTCTTCGGACATAGAAATTATTTCTAGTCCAAATGGAGACTCTAGCAGCACACAAAGTAGGCATAGCCCATCGAAACTATCAAATATTAAGCACAAACCAGGTAAAAGTTTGTTTCTTTAAGTAAATTATGAAAGAAAGAAACGTTTTATACAGGGTGAGTTTTTTATCTTGAGATAACGGAATATCTCTAAAACACTGTATCAAATCAAAAAAAGATCTTAATAAGATTTGTTAAAATGTAGGGGGCTCACTGAATGGTGCCAAACTCGATCCCCCACCTCACCATTTTAACATTAAATAACATTTCAAAAACCCATTCAACAACGAAGAACTTTACTTTATCATATCGTCCATAGCCTCCATTACTGTTCGAATATTCAACACTAACTAATTTGTATTGGATTAATAATTAATAATCTAAATCGGGATCGGACAATGTGTAAGTATTCACAGCTTGTCAAGTACTGAATAAAGTACGGTTTTGTATAGTTGAATAGCATTCCAATTGCGAATAAGCAAATGTATCGAAGTGAAGGGGCACAGCTTCGAACACATGGCTTTTTGAAATGTTAGTTTATGTTAAAATAAAAAGACACAAAACCATGTTTGCTTGCTTCTCCTTTTTGTGTATTTTGTCTAGACGTTCACAATCATGTGTTTTGCGATTACAGCGCAATCTGTTACGAATCGAAAAAAAGTTTCGAACAAAAACTACATACTTGATGGCGTAGAATCCGAATCTGCAATACAAAATAGGGGTTCCCATTTAAGATTTCAAAGGTGTCCCCCTACCACTATGGGGGAGGGGGAGAGGGGTCGAATTCGGCACCATTCAGTGAGCCTCCTACATTATAACAAATCTTATTATCTTGATGCAGTGTTTTAGAGATTCCGTTGTCTCAAGATAAAAAAACTCACCCAGTATAATTTCATATTTCAATTAAATTACAGGTGAAGCAAATGTTGATGTACTACTGGGCAAAATGACATTTAAAAAGATGAAAGGTCATAATCGCGAATTATCCGAAGCCTCAAGTATTAGTGACGATTCAGAAATGGATCGTCTAGTTAAAAGATTATCAGAAGTAACTGAAATTTTAGAGTCACGTGAAGCAAAATTGATTGAAATTGGACGAAAATACGTTGAACTACAAGAAGTGAATAACGACTTGAAGGAGCAATTAAATTTATATAATGACAAACAAATAGACTCTCCTGATCTATCACAAGTTACTGAAGAATATACTCAAAGACTTTCAGCATTAGAAAGGAAATTTCAACAGGCTATAAGAGATAAGGATTCATTGAGAAAACAATTGGATCATTGCAAACAAGAAGCAACTTTGAAATTGAACAAAAGTGAGTTAGATTCTATGTTACTAGAAAAAGATGAAGTTATAAAAGAATTACGCGAAGAAGGAGAAAAATTATCTAAACAGCAGTTACAGCATTCAAATATAATTAAGAAATTACGAACTAAAGAAAAGGAACAGGAGAACACAATTAAATACTTAAAAAATACAGTGGAAGAGTTAACTTCAGAGACTGAACGTTTGAAGAGATCTTTAACGGCAAAGGAGGAAGTAGAACGTACTCAAATAGAAGCTGTACATCAACTTACGGCAAAAACTAAGAAGTTAGAGAATGAGACTAACCAACTAATGGGAAATCTGGATGATATAACTCAGAAATACGAAACTGTAAGGAAATCTTTAGAAGCTGCAAAAAAGGAACTGATGGATAAAAGTAGAACTACCTCAGAGTTGCTTGCACGTGAACAATTACTTCAAAATCTTGAAAATCAGAAACGGATGACAGAATCGCAAAATGAAGAAGTAGGTTCGAGAGAAAGTCTTGTTTGTTCAATAACAGTGCTATAACAATAATTTGCAGGTAATAAGTCAGTTGGAAGACCTAAGACTAAAACTTAGGGAAACTGATCAGAATCATTCAAAGAAGGAACAATACTTCCGCATGGAGAACAATGAACTTTTGAGACGACTTGAGGACGCCGAACGTAGGAATGAAGAATTAGCGCAGGCGACAATGGAAGTAAGTAAACCACTTGTGAGACAATTAGAAGCTTTACAAGCAACTTACAATATGAAAGTCGCTAGTTTTGAACAAACGGAGCAAACGCTGCTAACAAAAATTAGTACGTATGCAATATTTATTTGTGTCGTTAACAGTAACTATAACGCTAAATTATATTCATATAGGCGAATTACAAAGCCGGTTACAAACATTAACCGACTTAGAAAGGACTGCGCGAGAAGACTGCATCTCGGTAAAATCGAAGTTGGGCAGTGTCGAAGCACAGCTAATGGATACAGTTCGTGAAAAGGATATGTTAAAATTGCAAATTGATAGGTTACAAACAGAGCACATGTTAAAAGAACAGGAGTTAAGAAGGTATTATGATTAAACTTAGTTTCTATATATTTTTTTTAACATAAATTCTAGTCAAATGGACATTTTACAACAGACACTGAGGGCGGAACAGGAATCTAATGAAGAGAAAAAGAAGGAAATTAACATTCTCCAACGTAAATTATCCGTTGATAAGCTAATTACCGAAACTGAAAAGAGGAGAGATGTAACAATACAAATGAGAATCAATTGCCAATTAACCAACGCTTTGATTTTAGGAACAAATCCAAGAAAGAAATGATGCTCCGCCACATCCTGGTCCCGCATCGCATACACCTGGCGATACATCACCTACCTTAAGTCTGGGAAGAGTATCCTTGTCTGAATCACTCTCCAGCTCTTTATGGCTTCCTGTAAGTGATGTACATGTATAAACAACGTTATTCTGATTTATGTACAAAAATGATACATGTGTATGAATAGCAGTATTTTTCTGATTCACTGTAGTATTATCTAAAATATACTGTTCCTATCTTTAGGATGAAGCATTCGATACTAGCACATCTGGAAAATGTACAAACATGTTAGAAATGCAGTACATCCAGAGCAATTTAAAACAACGAGAGGGTGACGTACAACAGTTAACTTGGGAACTGAATCGCAGAGAACACGAACGCACCATATTAAATTCGGAAATATCCGCGCTCCTTGCAAAGGTGGAAACTTTGGAAGTTAAAGTTACACAAAATGAAACGTTACAGTTACAATTCAATGAACTACAACAGCAGTACGATACTTTGTGTCAGTTGTATGGTGAAAAGGTGGAGGAAACAGAAGAGTTGAAATTGGATTTGTTAGATGTAAAGGAAATGTATAAATCGCAAATCGATGAGTTACTAAAACAAAATAAGGAAAATTGCTGAAAATAGATTTGTAATAATTTTTACTAAACAAAAACTGAAAAGTACATTTCTCATTATCATTAAGTTATTTTTTACATCAAAAGGATGAATTTTAACGGATTAAGCATAGGCAAATGTTTTTTTATTAATAAATAAAATTTACCACTTGTAAAAGAAATACTGTAAGTAGGCACAGGAAAATCTCATAGAAATCACTGCTGGCCAGTAAATACAATAAAAATATTAATTATAATTATCCCGTAGAAATCTTTTTACAAAACATGTAATAAAAGCATTTTAAACAATCAAAAAACGAGCACCTAAAATGCTTTATATTTTATGGGCAATATAAATATATTTGCACATCGTTTTACAAAACAATAATAAGTTTAAGCTTCTAAATCCCAAATAACTTTTTGTATTTACCTTTATCGTAATTAGTTAAGGCACCTACAAATTGTAAAAAAAAAAGTTGCAAAGTGTACAGTTAATGGAAGAAATGTTTTATTGGTTTTTTTTTGTTTGCTTTTTTAGGAGTACACGAATTTATTTTTAACATGACCTGTTAAATGAAAGGTTCCTTTGTTTTAAAGGGGTTATTTTTCGTTTTCTATAAATGTAAATTTTGATGAGATAGGTAATTAACGGAAATTATTCATAAATAAAACATTCGAGAACTAAATTATTTAATGCCTTACGTTTCTGTTAAGTATAAGTAACGACTTAAATTCACTAAACTAACCTACATACTAAAATTTCAAATTAATTTTCCTTAAATACCTGTGACATTGTTTATAACTTTCTTTTTAAAACTGATAAATCATCAGAAAATAGTTTATAAAATATAAAACTTCTTTAGTGTAGTAATTGTTAGGATTTACTTATTTAAAAAATAAATAATATTATATCCCACATATTTATCTTAAAGTATAAATTAATTAGAACGCACAACTGCCATACCTTTAATGGAAACATTATTCTTAATTTTTAGTGATTCTAGAATTCATATGACAATATTGCTAGGTTTGTGTTAATTAATCGTAATTGGGTTTATTTTTCTCTAGCAATAAAAACTAAGTTTTAATAAGAAAAACACGTGGTCATGTTAAGGTTTGGGTGCTATGGAAATGCCATTTAGTTTTAATTTTATCTTCATACATCAGAAATGTTTTACTATAGATTGTATATTTTTGTGTATATAAGTGGTAGAAAAATGTTTTGAAAATATTGCCTATTGTATATTTTGTACACTGTGATACTTCAGCTTCAATTATAAATTAAGAAAATAAATGATTTATTTTATCCCGTTATTGTATATATATATAAATTGTTTTTTTTTTAAATATATCAAATGTTTGTTACTGTTGTGTTATAATTTATAAGTTTTGAATGAGAGCTATTCATATAAAATTTGACACGTGAATAGGTAAAAATAAAACAATAACATCACAGAAAATGCCTATATTATATCGACTATTACGAGAAGTATGGGGGAACAGTACAAACTATTTAGTAATAATTTACAGCTTTTTACCAACATAATATACCAAAACCATAACTGCGATAAACATAGTCAGCGCAAAGATATTAACAGGAATACGTTTGTTGCTATCCCCCGCACAAACAAAAACATTACAAACAATAGAGCGTAAAATAAAAGTTAATAAAATACTCTAGAAAATAATATGAAAGAAGAATTCAGTAGTTTATTATAATAAATACTAAAAATTAAGTTACTTCATTAATGGTTATATTGTAACAGGATATATACCAAAAACTGCAATAGGGTGTTCATTAGATTTTGAAGCAGATAGTATGATAAACATTGAATTTATCCAGCTAAAAAAATCTCTGAAGCTAAAAATAGTTTATAGATGAAAATTTGACGTATTGTTGGTTTTAAACTACGTTATAAATGACTGACACCTGTACCATATTTATCTTTACAAGTTATAGTCAGCATATCCAACACATTATTGCAGTACATGAATTTCGATCTTATTACACATAAGGATGTTGCAATTTCAGCGTTCATTATTCTTTGATTGTGTGCACTTTTAATTTTGAAATCCATTAATAATCTAAATAAGACTCTTACAATTTTATGATGCTACTAGAAATATGATTAGATATGCAATATTCTGTTCAATGCAATTGTTAGATGTTTATAGAATTTTGTGTTGTATACTGCACTTGTAATAATAAATTTTACTTTTAGAGATTACCACGTAGCAAGCAGCGAAATTTACATTTTTTTTCGAATTATAAAAGTAATAAAATATAATTCCGTAATCAATGTATGTATTCGATGTAACACAAAAAAAATATTATATTATTATAAATTAGCTAATGAACAAATAAAAAAATTCTCTTTATTGATAAAAAATTAACGAAAACACTAGAAATTTTGAATATATTATTATATAAGTAAATAAAAGAATATTGTGATAAAATGGTGATGAATTTGATATTGTTTTAAAGTAGGCAGCCTAAATATTGTAGTTTGAAATTGGTAATTAATATAAATAAAATATTTACACTGTAATTACCTAAGAAATAATATATTTTAACAGGGTACTTTCGAATTAGAATTTTAAAGATAACAATTTATCTCTCGTTTCTTAAAGTATCTGAAATTGAATGATAAGAACAGAAATTTAAACACCCTATAGATATCAATCTTACATCTTCGGATGTTTTCGAATATATAATGTAATTTATTATATTGATTAAGGTAAAACCTCGGCCGACATTTTATAGTGGCCCTTGTCAATCTGACTAAACCGTCGACAATTTTAAAATTAAAAGCAGCATTAACTTTTAAGTGTATCATTATCAGCAAGTACACAATTAGTTTTACTGATATTGCAAAAATTTTACTCCGTTTTCCGTATTGCGTCTCTCGTCAAACCCCGTTCGGAAATATGGGCACTTTCTAAACCCCATTTCGATTATTTATACAACACTTAACGAAATTGTATAATTTGTGCATTGTATCCTACTGTTGGTGATAGATACCTGCATCATACTCCCAGATTATTTTGTATTGTAGTTTTCGAATTTTTGCAAGAGCAATAAAACTAAGCGACTACGACCCAAGAACTATTTAAAGTTATAGACGCTGCTGCTTGATTCACGACGCCCTTTTTGCACAACGGACGCTTGGTTGGTTACTTTTTTTTTACTGAAGAGAGATCCAGGCAGGACGACTGCTTCTTATGTTCTTTCAAACCCACGGTGTCCAGCCCTCGTACAGCAGAGCTAAGTTATCCAAGCTGGTTGCTTCTCGGATGATATATTCCACCTAATAGGCAAAAATATAATATAATCGTGCGATTATAGCAGCTAGATTAAATCAAATGCAATGTAAATATAAATCTTTTCCTTTGCATAGAATGTACAGCACGGAACTATACTAAAATCCATTTTTTTGCAGTTCAGCTACACTTTTCTTTTTCCTTTGCATGGTGTAAATTTAATCAGTGCTGTTTATCTAAAATAGTGTAGCTTAAACTGTACCCATACTACACCAAAAACAAATGAAAAGACCTTATGTGTACGTGTAAAAGTTACCATACAAATATTAAACATATAGAATTGTTTTCCGTTGTACCATCGCCGTCACTCATAATGTCCGGTCGGTGACGTATATCCAGGAGCGCGGTTATCTATCGTTCCCAGCTTATCGGGTAGGCGTGGCAAGTATGGCAGAGGTCTTATGCAGGTGGCCTCGGGTACTCGGAAACGATTCGAATGTTTTTTTTTAAGTTTAAAAATCGTTTGAGATTAATTATAAGGGAGAAATACTAGGAACAAAACAAACTTTTCACTTATTCAGTAGACTGTTTAATTTAAAAGTTGTGAATTTGTTTTTTTTTTCCTGTCGATTTATCTGATAAAAATTTGTAGTTTTTAAATAAATAATATTATTAATTATATTAAGTACCTGGTGAATTATTAATATTAACGTTAGTTGTTACTTTGTCTTTAGCTACAAATGTAGAGGGAACTATAATAGTTTAGGGAAGATAATTACCAAATTTCCAGAAAAATAATTTGTAGAAATATAATTATTATTATTTTTGAAGCATGAGATTGCAGCATTGCACTAGTAAATTTCAGTCAGGTTTTTTATCACAGCTTTCTAAATAACATAAAAAAAAATAACATAAATAATCAAAAATTCTAAAACAAATATTTAATAAGTATAAAATCTTAAACTTAACTAGGATAAAATTCCTAAAATTTTAAATTCCACTACAATAAAATAAAACTGACGCAAAAAGTTGTCAGGAACAATGAAATACATTAATTATTGATTAAATATTCAAATAATCCTCTTGATAAGAATAGTAACCCAACCGATTTTAAAAATTTCGATGCACATCTATTATATATCCAGAGAGATAGTGTTACTGATTTCAATAAAAAATAATAAACAATCTTTAATAAGGGAAATATCTTTCAATAAACATAAAACTTTAAATTCGACTAGGCACAATAAAATATTATCTTTACAGATAGCTCCGCTCTTGTTAATTGCATTTATCGTGTAAATGCGAATAGTTGGTGGAACAAAACTTCATAAACAAGGTAATTAAAAACTCTACCCATGATTGCGCATGCACAGATTCTAAAAATAACAATAATAATATTTCTACGATTAATTTTTAGGCGGGAACTACAAAGGACAAATTCTTCGAACGCAAATCTATGCCCAAACCGAAAAGGGTGCAGCATCTTTGTCGCATGCCGCAAAAGATATTATCTTTCGCGATGATTATCTGATCCGTAATCACGGGTGTTTTTTTTTTATTTTCCTAGAATATTAAGTTAGTATAAAAAACCAAAATAAAAAAATACGGACTTATTTACATAGCCACTATTAAAAATATACGTACCTACACGTAAATATGTAAAAATAGCATAACTAATATTTCTGTTTCCCAAACTATGATAGTTTTCCCTACCTTTATTGCTATAATATGGTAAAGTATATTATGAAAGTAACATATGGTGTTTACTTATATACTTATATATTTTTTGTTTAAAACAAATTTTTATCAAATGAAAAAAAAAAAAACAAATTACAATTTTAAAATTAAATATACAACGCAGTAAGTTTGTTTAATTTCTAGTATTTCTCCTTTAGATATAATCTCAAACAATTTTTAATCCTTAAAAACCCGCATAAGACCTCTGCTTGCCGCACCTACCCGATAAGCTGAGAACGGTAGACTGTGACCGTGCCCATGGATATACGTCACCAACCGAACATTATGAGTGACGGCGATGGTACGAACGCGCAAAAGAATGAGATAACCAAATCGGTTTGAGTTATTTCACAAAAAAAGGCAGTAAAACTTAATTTTATGAAATACTAATTATTAAACACATCCGATCACTCCCTGCTACATCAGATTGGATTAATTCGGGACAATTGTTTCGACACGTGGGCGCCCGAATTAATCAAATCTGATGTAGCGGGAGTGATCGAATATTTGTGTCTATTACTACGCTACAGTACAGTCCTTGTGATATCTTTCGATACTAATTATTAGTATGACATTAATGTTAAGAATCAAACAAGAGTTACGTAAACTAAACTAAACAGATGTGGTTTCAATGGATTGATATTCGTTTTGTAAGTAACAAAAGTTCAGATTTTGGGCAAACAAAGGGAAGGGGTTTCTATTCAATACGATGTACCGATAAAATAGTAATTTCATCAGCAGGTCCATGGATTTCCGCTGCACGTGTTTTTCGATCGAAGAAGTGTGTTTATCTGATTCTTATCGCTCCAGTCGGCCAATTCAATTTCTACACGCTATGTGATATCGGCTATTTCTACGGGCTATAACGATAGGCATACCCAATATATACAAAGGGCAAGCAAAATGGTTTTGAACCGCGGGGCTAGGAATTGTATATGTTGATATACACTCTTTATAAATAATCCTCGTATCCCGGCCAACCTGTGCGCCTGAATAACGCTTTTCACTAGTATATAATTAAATTAAAATATGGTTTGGTGTTAAATCGAAGAAACAAGATAATTTCTTTTATTTATTTTGTAAAATGTCTACTTTTTTCTTAGTACGCGTCTTATCGTTGCCGCTGTTGAGTCATTTGCAGTGCTAAAATATTTATACTTTTAATGAACATTTAAAATAAAATAAATTTGGTGTTTCTTTCCAACTCTTGGCAATATATCTACAGCGAAAGAATATTATCTTCATTAAAACTAGAAAAAATATTACCGAAGATAGTAAGAGTGTGTCTATAAAATACTTGTTATTGTTTTCATAAGATAAACTATGGAAAAGCAGCTGCAATTACAATTATTATGAATGAAATTGACAGTGTAATAAGCGTAAGAGTTTGATTATTCAAATTTTATAACACCACTAGAGGATAATATCAAATGGTATTCTTTTCTCTCTCATTTCGTTTTATCCAACATAAATATTTGCTAAATATTTTTTTTCGTGTGTGTAAATTTGTCTCGTCTAGTAGCCAACTCCAAGCCGCGATTATTTCGCCTATCTATGGCTGCATTCTTACTGTGAATAGATTGTACAGCGTAGTTAAATGTCTATAAAATCGTTAGCATATTGAATGTTTAAGTTACTAAATTAAATTTTTCCAATTGGAATAGATTTCTTAGTTATCCACAGCTCTAATACTGAACTACTATCTTTATCAAATAATTCACTTGCTCCACTGCTTACCTACGTAGTACGCCCCTTGCCCCGCTGCTTTTTAACTGCCCCACGGAGGAGGTACCCTAGCGCCGCCCTATATTCCGCCAACGAACTACACGTCTTTGACCTTATTTGATACTAGTATAATATTTTATTAAATTAACACTTACCTGTTCTTGTACTGTATATTTTCTCCCTGGATCTGGATCTCTACCTTCCAACTTCTGACGAACTCTACGCCAAACACCAACGGCATAGGCATTTCTCTGTTGCCCTTTTGTCATACTCTCCTGTTTCTGTGGTAGGCTTCTCATTGGGCTAAGTGACATTCCTTCTTGCGGCACTAACGGATACCTCGATTTCTTTCCGTCAGATTCGTCTTCATGTATCAAGTTCATTAGGTCATCATAAATTTGTGTAGTATGATCTTTTAGATAATAAAACAACATAAGACACTCCTCAATATCGACTTTGCTTATATCTGATTTCATCTTACTGAATATCACAGTGAAGGTGTCGATGTATTTCTTGTAATTTATCACAAACTGCTGTGCTCTATAGGCATACTCTTCAATTTTTGTCAATGATTTGATTAAACTCTTGAAATCAGTCACTAACTTGCAGTGTTGCGCATAAAGTGGTCGAATTTTATCCACTGTTATTATAATGTCCTCAACAATGCTGATTTTGTTATGTTTCAAATCTTCTAATTCATTTTGTGTTCCACTTATTATATCCGATATCTTTTCAGTTATAATAGACAACCATTTCGGATTATTTACTAACTCGGGAGTATATAGTTTCATTATATTCTCTTCCACGTCACTTACATGTTCTAGTTTCATGACATTGAATGTACAAGCCAGGCGCCATTTCTCGCAGCTGTTCAAGAAATGTTGATCAAACGCTTTTGAGTCCACCGAATGACTTCTTAGGAGTTCGTGTTCTAATATCGTGTTACACGTGGTTAATACTATATTCGTTATTTGCGACTCTGTCTTAAATTTTTCCTCTCTATCGGCAAGTGTCGTTTCGAATGCAGTCAGTACGGCGTTTAGATCGGGATTTGCACCAGCAGCCCATTTCAAACGCTGCGCGACGCTGTTTATCGAGGGTTTTTGTTGTTCCTGTAGTTCCGCCAAGCTTACTTGTATAGTAGTTAAGGCTGTGGATTCATTTTGTAAATCGACGATAAATTTACTTCTATTACTAATGGTATTGGCATGATACCAATTGTTATGCTGATTTATTTCCTCGAACATCCAACTACACGTCGTTATTTGATGCTGAATCCTGATTAACGAAGATTGAAGTAAAGCTAAATTTTGTTCAATTTTCTTTGGTTCCTGCATTCTTTCCCAAGCTGTTTTCAGGTTCGTCTCTAAACTTGATGCTTGAGCAAGTATATTTTGGGTAAAAATACCATGCTTTAAAAATGAACTCCATCCCTTGTGGCTTAATTCGTCTAAAGGTACTTTGTTTTCAGCACCTATATCTTTTTGCTCAATTTCATTTGTCACGTCCAATCCCAAATCTTCTAATAAGGAACATATAGCGTAAGCAATAGTTTCTGTTGTTATTCCCAAAAACTGGCGGCTTATGTAGTCTGCTATAAATTTACGAACGGGTTTTACAATATGATCGTCTTTGTAAATTGTAGAAGAGTTTAAGTCCTTAAACGGTTGGCACATTTCTAAACAGATATTGAAGAAATCGGAAATAGTTTGAATGCGCTTGATTAAAAATATGTCATCTAAAATGAGCTTAACTCGAGAATTAAATATGGGTCCCGCAAGACTTTTGGCTTCTTTAACCTGGTCTAGCTTTTTCCACGACGTGGGAACATCTAAACTGCTGAGCATGTTTATAAGATTGTTATACTCTAGGTTGATCTTTTGGAAAAGCCCATTGAAACCCATTAGTAGCATTTTGCCTGGACTAAGGGTTTCTCCAGAGGAATGTAAAAGTGCCTCGTATCTCGCTTTCAAGTCTTTTAATTTTTCCATTTTATAATCTCCAGTCGTCTATAAACAAAGCAGAGTTTACGTTATTATAAATATGTGAGAAAAAAAAAACAGAAGCTTTCATACTTACACATACATCCATTTCCATTACTGTATACTTCAAGTTATTTTCTAAATGGCTAATTATGTCCGGAAGCGGAATTCCAACATCAGTAATCATTGACTGAAGATCATAAACCACTTGCATAACACTCATATCATCACTTTGTATCTTTTTTATGGACTCTGGTAAAATTATCGTATGAAAATTGTAATTTAATTCTTGAAGACTTTTATACATATTATTAGCAGATTTTAGTCCGTTCAGTATTTGCGTAAACACCACGCTTTCTATTTTGCATTTAGGTTTCAGTTGTAAATAGCTTATTAGTTCCATTGCTTTATTGCTGTTGTTAGCTAAGTCATCCAAAAACCACACACTATCTCTGGTACTAACTTTGTGCCAATCCCCACGTCGAGAAGCGGCAGTTTCTAAAGCGAGGAAGTTTTGATTTAGCAATAACAATTCGCTGACAATAACAAATTCGTATGCATTGCATGAACCTCTTTCCTGCTTGAGGAAGTTTATCATACTTGATTTTGCGTCATTGTAATTTCTTTCAAGTACTTTCGGCGGCTCTTCCGTGTGTACTTTTTTTAAGTCGTCGTAAAGCTTAGCTAACTGTTGTGCCGTCTCATTATACAACAAGTTCAATTGATATGCAAATTTGAATACGTTCTTTACAGGCGCTTCATATTTATTTTCAAGAAATTGACAAAATTCTTGAAACACTACATCGCAGGTTGTTGTGTTCTTTGTTTCTTGAAGATATTTACACCATTTTGGGAAGACGTACACCCTGTGTCTTTCCAAAAAAACGGGTGGGCACTGGTGAATTATTATAGCGTACTCTTGTAGTAATTGTAAGCACTTGATTGTTGACACGATTTGTTGTTGCGCTAGTTGCTCTATGTCTTTTTCAGATTGCTCACACTGAGTTATCATACCAGACTGACCAGCGTTTTGCAAAAATTCTTTTACGATATCGAAAACTTTTATGCTCTCTGTATCAAAACTAGCATTTAATTCCATTGACCAATGAGCAAATTGTTGACCATCTAGAAGTCTAAGTGCATCTGCATATTTTTGTGCTCTCATTTCACAATCATTAATGATGTTTTCAAGATCCTGTTTCGCATTGTTGATGGCGTCTTGTGTTTTCTTATAAGCTTCGTATCTGGTAGGCAAAGAATACAGAGGATGCTTACAAATACCATTCGCCTCGGCTTCTTTAACTAATGCCATTTGCTGATGCAAATCTTGTAACAGTTCTTCCACGTCAGTATATTTTTTATATTCACTGAGGTACTTTTTAATGAATTCTAGTACTACAGGTATTTCGTCCAATATTTCGTTTCTAAAAAATTATAACAGTTAATTTCGATAACCATGCAAATACTAGATGTAAACACATCAGAAAATGCGTTTAAGCTCTACAAATGCTAAAATTCACATCTATATTACAGACAGTTCCCGACAAAATATACAAAGGTCGAACTTCATATGCGCATCTTAGAGATTTTTACCTGCAAGGGGTATTTCTAGTAATATTTTAACACTTTTATATTTGAAATATTATGTATTTTTGAACAATGTGAAGTTCAGCCTACTAAACACAAAAGTAGTAGTTCATAAAGTGCTGACTACTTTATGAACTATTACTTTTCCTCTCCTTATAAATTTGTTCATAACAAGCAACACTATTTTCAACCATTTTCTGAAGTTTTAAGAAATGATCTGTACCCGGCGGATCCATTTTTTTCAAATCTGGACAGGAACTAATTTAGTTCTTGGAACCCTAAAGGCGTCTCTTTTGTTATGACCTCTTTTGCTTCTATTTCTGTGTGCGTCTTCATCGGCAGCTCGCGCTGCCTCCAATTCTGTAAGTTCCTCATTCGACTGTGGTTCAAAATATGATGCAATTAATTCTTTCATATCGATTTGATTTACATTTATTTCAAACTGTCTGGCTTTAAAATTTCACTCATTTTCCCAGTTTTCTTTTTGTTGACGAATGATTCCCCAACTGATTTTCAATATCTGAGGAGCAATCTGTGGAACACTTTTTCATACACTTCGTATAGCCGTTTCGGTGACATCTGTCATCTTTTTTTATAGCATGATAAATGTCATAAGGCTGGCAATATGGTTGAAAAGAAAGGGTGTATCATTGCCACAGTGTTCTGGTAGCCTAAGTCAAGGGTCTTCAAGGTGTACAGTGCTGAATTTCAGAGCGTTAATAGCCTGACTAAACATGGGTCGTAAATAATACACTTGTGAAAGCCGGCACGATCCTTAAATCGAAAAAACCATTAACTACTTGCAACAAATGATTGGGTTCCTTCAGGAAATTTACCTTTAAGGTCCTCAAATAAGTTTTATGCTTTTATTTGTATTACCATGAGACTCAAACGATTATGTTTTCGGATATGATCTTCCATCCATATTGTCGTCAATTTTTCCATTTCCATTATCGCACCTTTCCGTTTTATAGTTATTATTTTTGATTTTAAACTGCTCACTCCTTTTACGTGCTTTTTTGTGCGATTAGCATTTTTTCCTATTGTTTTCACAGTTGATATGGCAAATCCTTGATAGATACCCGTTATGGATGATAGTTTTTGTCCACTTTCTTATTTTTTTTGTTATCTATAGCTTCAACTCCAAATCAATTGCATCTTCTGATTCTTGTTTATTTATTTATTGCAAGAGTACAATATTCTAAGTCAGTTACTAATCCTAAACTTGAGGAACAACCGATACGCATACATAGAACACCACTGCGCCGCAAAATAACAATTGGGTAAACTACTAATGATAGCAGCTAGTATAAGACATACGTTGTCACATCACAAAAAAAAAATTACGTAAGTGTGAATTTGCGTAAGCAAAATTTATATAAATCGGGAACTCTCTGTATACAAATATGTATAATAAAAAAACGAAATCTTACCTGTTTATTTCCCAATCAGTTTTAACTTCCGTACATCTAACGTTGTACATAGATAAGGTAACTTCTTTTTCTAAATCCTTACGAGTTTGTTTGTTGGATGAATTATCTGGAACTCCTCCAAATATAGTTCCAGCTAAACCTTCAACGCCAAGCGTCCAATCAACTAACGGATCATACACAAATGCTTCAAGAAGGGTAAGTAGCGTCTCGCGACCTTTCTTCATCGTCTTCAAGACGTTTTCACATGCCATTCTAAATATCCCCTGGAAATAAATGATCAATGATATATTATATAAACGGATTCTGAACTGACATTAACAAACTTGTCTTTTCACTTATATCTATAATTCATAAAGATAGTTTGGAATATACTTATAGTTGCTATTGTAAACTTATGTGGTTTTATCACTGCATGCATATTAATTTATCCTTTGTATATTTAAAAATTTAAGTGATTTATACAAATTCTATGAATGATGAACAAACCATGCCCTAACGGAAGCAAAGAGAGGTCATAGGTATAGAATATTAATTGTATATCTAAATGAATTGGAAGATAATAACAATTATGATATATAATAATAAATAATTACTTAAAAATGATGTATAGAGATAAACTAAAAATGAATTAGGAATTTGAAACTACATATTAATACTTATTTTGACTCGACATAATTTCAAATATTTTCTACCATTTACATTCTGTATGTATACAAATCTAAAATAATTCGATAGATTCAATAAATTTCTTAAAGGTTCCAGAAGTTCATTGTTATTTATCGTTTCTGATTATCCTTTCAAAATCGGAATGTAACTTAAGCCCACACCTGCCCTGTAATATTAAACGGTTAAATATTTTCCAAAGCCGATTATTAGTGCGTTTGTTTATTGTAAACACGCAGCACTACATAAATATTCAATTAAATCTTCTTTTTCGTATTTTTTATGAAAGCAGCTAATCTCCAAAACACTGGTGAATTTGTGCAGATTAACCGAAACTTAATCTATCATCATTTGCTGATAAAAGGTATTATCTGTTTGCACTAAATGAAAACACGGTAAACAAGAAATGAGCTGCATGCCAAATATTTAGCAAACAAAGCGGTACAGTGGGAAGCACCCATGTGTCAATAGGGATGTTCAATGAATGAATGGTTGCTTCTTCATTCGAAGTAAAGTCAAAAATTAAAAGGATGTTTGAAATTTTGTATATGGCTGAGCAAAAAATAATAGTACACTAAGAACCAATTATTTTTTATTTTTTATATTTATGGGAAATTCCTAATCTTTGTATTCAGCGGCTAATGTGTGCGTCACCGGGATAGCTATATGGGTATTACAATGATTGAAGTTCGTATACTATCGTTGGAAGTACTAAAATGTTACGAACTTATACGACGAAATTCGATCATTGTAGTAGTCCTTGCAAAACGTATGCACCGGTCGTCGCTAGTATTCCGTAATCTCTACATAAAAACCGTGCTAGATATGAGAACGTAATAGATTTTCAATCAATCGCTCGTAAAACAAAAGCTTACCTAATACTTCAAACTCATTCTACCGTATTTTTTATTTCATGGTGCTTTTAATGAAGACTTATGTTGCACCACTTCGAATTTATCTAGCAAAATATGCTATAAATAAATGTATACAATTGACTACGGGCAACTGATTTAGGTACTCAAAACTATTATTCCTGGAGTGCGCATTGCTAAAAGTCATAAATAATAAAAAATAAAGGATATACGATTCTGAACAAGATTAATTAATATTAAATAAAACGATATAAGGTAAAGTCAGGTAAGTGTGTAGTAAAAATTGCATAGTGCGAAGAAAATGTAACACTGTTCACATAAGACATTTTGATAAACTTTACACATAGAAGTACGTAATGTATGCTCAGTTGAAAGCCTTCAATAGATACACCTTTTATAATTATCAACGGTTTACTAGAAAAAAAAAGAAATTTTAAACACTGTCAATACTACACACTTACCCAGCAAAATGGGGCAAGTGTGTAATCGTTCCGCATTTCATATATTAATAGCATTATCCTTTAGTTCGGCCAAGAGTGTAATACTAAACTGATGCCTGTTTAATAAGGTATCCTATATTTACAAGATATTCAAGTTATTACACGTTAGGAGATGCGAACTTTTGTTTGTAAAACTAGTATGAAGTTTAGTACATTAGTATTATAACAAGAGAACGTCCGTATTTCAATTTTAAAAATAAATATAAACAAACTACACACTTGCCCCGGTTACACACTTACCTGACTTTACCTTATACGTAGACCTGTCCCATCGAAACAGATTTTTTTTTATTGTTTTTATATTTTCCTTTTCAGAAAATAGTTTTTCTAAAAGAATTATTTATAGAATTCAATATTGAATAATCTGAATGTAGTTTTGATTACTCAAAGTGCCCTAAAAGTAAATAAGCGTAATCTTAACCCATTATTTTAAATATAATTATTATAATAATTAAATATATTATTCCACTTCTCATTATATACCAAAAAATATCATAGTTTTATATATATTGAGTATATATCTATGCTTAGCGTTTGATTTATTATTTTGAATGCTGTAAATGCACCCATATAATATAATAATCTGATGTGTGTAACAATGAAACTTTTACATATGTAATTGTATATGCAGAGCTATCCATAATAGAGGGTATTTGCCAGAATGTAATAATACACAGGCCAATTTCAAAATAAAGAGCAACCAAAGATAATACTCTAAATAATTGGAATCTCTCATATAAGTAGATTCGTCACTATCGAATACGCCATCTAGACAGGAAGTACCTATGATGAACTAAAATTTCAGGCATGTGTCTAAGGTGGGCACTAAGAACTACCCACTGTCACCTACTGTCATATAGATTAGATTAGATTAGGATTGGGGTGGCCTCTAAACCTGTTTTACCGCGACCTTTTCAGATATATTGTGATCTCTTTTCCTAGAAGACGCTCTCTAATTTTGCCCTCTTAATTAGGCCATTTAGGCCCATTACTAGAAACCATGTCCTCGCTAGGCCTTCACATTGGTACCGCACATGAGCTGGTGTTTCTTCCTCCTCTTGGCAGAATCTGCAGGTTGCGTGATCTGCCAGGCCTATGTTGTACATATGCCTAATCAGTCTACAGTGACCAGTCAGCAGACCTACTATCATTTTGACAGTCTTCCTATCTTTATTCAATAGATTCCTAGTAAATTCAGGTCTCTGTTCCTTTAGGAACTTTTTGCCTGTCCCTGTTCCGGTGATTTTTGCCACCACTCTCTAGACTGATTATGTATCCATTCATTGACAGATTTTCTATTTTGCGATCAGGTACTGCCGAAAGAAGGGCCAGCTCCAACGAATGATCTTGCCGAACCTCGCCTGGCCAGCTCGTCTGCTGCCTCATTTCCCCTCACGCCCGAGTGGCTAGGAACCCAGGTCAAAGTTAATTCCCTTTGGGTGCCTACCTCATTTTGGGCGCTCACGCAATCCCAAATCAGCTTAGAGTCCACACTTACGGAACTAATCGCTTTTTTTAAATGCTTTGTTAACCATTTAACAAAACATGCTTGTCAAATAATAGTTTAGTGTCGAGTAGTACCCCCAAGTCGTGAATTTCAGAACTACCGGAAAGCAAATAGTTATGTAAAGAATAAGAAAATTGTATTTAATTTTATTCCTCGTAAAACAAATAATTTTACATTTACCTAACATTTAAACCGTATTAAATCCTGCTGCAAATTGAATTGATCAGATATAGAAGTGACTTCAGTAAAAATTTTAATGTCATCAGGGAAGTAGTAATCCTTAAGATACAATCAAGACTGGTTTGGGAATGTATTCGAGAACTGAATAGCATGTTAGACCGCAATAAAGTTACTTTGTTGTGAGCGCCCGGACATTCGACAATCGAAGGAAACGAAAAAACCGATAAGTTTATCAAGAAAGGAATCATCGGCTTCATATATATGTCCATAACTTGTTCTAGGGATGTCTAAAAACACAACACGTAGTAAGAAATTGGATCAAGGAGACAATTCATAGAAAGACCTTTACTAAGGGACCATCAAAAAAAGAAGACTTAAGAACTACTGCAGGTCAACAGGAATCATCTTCGCACCGTAACAGATCTCCTAAAAGAACACTGTATACTGAAAGGACGCTCGCAGAAAGTTTGGGATATAATTGGGATTTGGAATTACACTAGAGATACCTGCTGCAGACTGTGTAATGGGATAATAGAGCTCGTTTACCAAATTCTGTGTGAACGCGAGGCTCTGGACATAAAAAGACAGGCAATTTTTGGCAAGCCAAAAAGAAACCTAGAGGATTACTGTTAGTGATTAGATTAGTGTAGGTTACTGCGATACTGGAATAGCTGGTATAATTTAATAGGTGAAAGAAATGAGAGACTAAATACAAAAAGCCAAGAGACTGCAGTGTTTCCGAAGACTTCTGTTAGACGATTCCCATAATAATAATAATAATAAAACTGAAAGCTATAGGTAGTAGATACCATAGGAAATAACATTAAAAGATAATATCACTAAAAAAAAGTGGCATCACATTGATTACAATAGTATCAGTTGCGTAGACGACTTTCACAACGTTACATGCAAATTGCTTACTATTGTTAATCATCCATAGTTGGATATCGTAAAAGCGGAAACTATTGGCTACTGCAATATAACGCACTCGCGATCTCGCGATAGAAGATCAGTTGGCCGCTACGCGTAGCAATGTGCGAAGGCTTGAATGTCTAAATTAATCGGCAATCGGCAACCATTCAGTATTCACAACTCGTTGACCGCAGTCAGTATTCAAACGCAAAACTGAAAATGTCTTGCGGAAGACTTCTTATATACGTGATTAGAGTGTCCATACTCTTATAACGACACAAATCGATAAATAAAAAAAAAATAATAGTTAGAAGACGGCATGGAGTTTGATGCAGTCATCATAGTTTGGTTTGTCATGGATATACTTATAATGTTCACTACCATATCTGGTAACTTACTGACTCTATTTGCCATTATATTGTGTAGAAGATTATCGCAAACCGTTTCGAATTATTTTATCTTCAGCTTGGCGCTTAGTGATCTATTAGTGGGTGTTACTATACCGTACCATTTTTTCTTCTCCGTTGGATTAACACTTAGTGCGAATAAACAGACGTGTATCTTAAGGTTCATGTTGGTGATACTTGCTTGCTCTAGTTCTATATACAGTTTATTAACTATAGCAGCGGACAGATACGTTGCCGTGGTACATCCCTTACACTACAACAAGTATATGAGCAAACGGATCGTTAGTGGTATTATAATCTTCGGTTGGTTTTGTGCTTTTCTCTTCGGAACCGTAATTTTTTATTATAACGATTGGGACGAGGACGGCTATTGTACCCTACACAAGACCATTCCCAAGGGATATTTGACTTATGGTTTGACACCAATGTTCATCTCAGTTTGGCTAGCGGTACTAGTGGTTTATTTAAAAATATGGCGTGTAGCCGCTAAACACGCTAAGAGGATCAAAAAGGCAACCAAGAACCAAGACGTTTTTATTAACGATTCAAAATCTGTTCAGGTAATTGCCTCACAAATCTACAGTTCGATGCCACATTAAATTAAGCCACCAAATATCTGCCATTAAGACAGTATCTATTGTTACACCAGGCCACATAAATATTTTCATGATTAACGAATATGCAATGAATTAAAAATCCAAATCTGCTGCATTTTTTAAATTGTTATGTTAAGGTGTGCGCTATATGTAAATAAATTTGGTTGATACCAAAAAAATATTAGATGGTTTTTACGATATGTTCTTTTTTTTATCGAAAACAGCCTGTAATTAGAAAACACATTCTTCTCGACTTATTTAAAAAAAAAAATACTTAATCCTGATAGCTATCAATGTAAATATTTTCTCACCTCTCTCAATCATTAACTTCTTAACGAGTTATTAATAATTGCACAAATTTATAATGACACATAATTATTCTCCCAAAAGTTTGTATTAATTATGATATTATACTATACAGGTATAAAAATAGTTTGTCAATTTACATATAAATAGAAAGTTTATTTTTATTGGCAAATCAATGTTAGTTAAAATTTATTCTTGCTCTGTCAAGAAATGAATGTGGGATCTATAATTTTAATTGTAATATAGAATATTAAAAATTGGGGCGTAATTATTATTTGTAAATGACAATTATAGTAACAAATACTTTTCAAAATCAACATTGCAACAAGATAGACAACAATTTTAAATCATGTTTATTACCAATTTATTAATAGAAAGAGATATTTTATCTTTTTTAACGAATATATTTTTAATTTTAAATTTAGTTACTTCAATATTGAAAAATGTTAATAATTTTGTTGCTCAGATCATCAATAAACTTTATCATTGTTATTAGAACTAACAGTATCATCATCATCAAGGTGTGCGCTATATGTAAATAAATTTGGTTGATACCAAAAAAATATTAGATGGTTTTTACGATATGTTCTTTTTTTTTATCGAAAACAGCCTGTAATTAGAAAACACATTCTTCTCGACTTATTTAAAAAAAAAATACTTAATCCTGATAGCTATCAATGTAAATATTTTCTCACCTCTCTCAATCATTAACTTCTTAACGAGTTATTAATAATTGCACAAATTTATAATGACACATAATTATTCTCCCAAAAGTTTGTATTAATTATGATATTATACTATACAGGTATAAAAATAGTTTGTCAATTTACATATAAATAGAAAGTTTATTTTTATTGGCAAATCAATGTTAGTTAAAATTTATTCTTGCTCTGTCAAGAAATGAATGTGGGATCTATAATTTTAATTGTAATATAGAATATTAAAAATTGGGGCGTAATTATTATTTGTAAATGACAATTATAGTAACAAATACTTTTCAAAATCAACATTGCAACAAGATAGACAACAATTTTAAATCATGTTTATTACCAATTTATTAATAGAAAGAGATATTTTATCTTTTTTAACGAATATATTTTTAATTTTAAATTTAGTTACTTCAATATTGAAAAATGTTAATAATTTTGTTGCTCAGATCATCAATAAACTTTATCATTGTTATTAGAACTAACAGTATCATTAAAATTATATTTTATTTTAATTACAATAAAACAAAATAACAAATCAATATAGGGCATAAATGAATTGACATCCTTGTTGAAAATTAAGGGAACTTTTGGAATAAAAAAAAACCTCTGCCCTTCTCCTGTTAAGGTACGGCTCCTTAAAGAGGGTACCCAAAAAAGGAGTCTGTTCCTTTTTAAGTACGAAATAAATGACGGTAGTGAAATTAAATAGACGTTGTCTACCACTAATAATGCCTTACAGTTTTAAGGAGTACGAAAAGCCACCTACACCACTTACTTCGCACATTACTTTTTTTTTCTTACAGCAATCCGTCACTTTTAAATATACTTCGATTTTAATCAGTTATTTCTTTAATACCAAAACCATTTTTTGTATAATTATAAAACATCAAACTTACAGCGGCCTATGTACTAGTGAAATTGCAGATCGATTAAATTACTACTATACGCAAGTCGTGCTATGTATTTAAATTTCCTTAAAAAAAACGACAAGTTTACGAAAAAATTACACAAGACCTTTTCTGTTTAAAATGAATCTGGCTATCAAAAGTAATATTAAAAGTGACGATATTACTATAAGAAAAAAAGTAAAGCGTGAAACAAGTTGCATGGGCGGCTGTTCCTATCCCTTAAAATTGTAGGGACAAATTGACAAATTGTGCTGCTGAGTGTTCTCAATAACAGAAAAAGGCTACTTAATTTCATTTCTGTCACTTATTGTTAGTTCGCATTTAAGAAAAAGTAAAATAAAAACATTTTTTTGAGACCTTCTTTAGGGGTCGTATCAGCAGAAGAGTGGCAAATGTTTTTTCTCTATTTTCAAAACCTCCCTTAATTGTCAACAAGGAATCACCGACCCTATTTTTTGCACTTTTTCATTTACAACCTATATATTGATGTATAGAAGAAAATATATAGAATTACATTATAAATTTAATAAATTATATTTTGCTTTAACAAAAAAAAAAGCAAACTATAGAAACAATAAAAAGTGTTTAGTATAGGAAACCATAAAACCATACTAAGATACACTTTCAAGGTATTTGCAAAAAAAAAAATAAGAAAAAAATTTTAAATATAAAATCCATTAAATTGAAACTGAAATTACATAAACAGAATCATAATAAACTCCTAACTTAAGGATTTGCTTGATACAACAAGGACGTATTTTATGATCATCAACTATATAATTATAACCGTCAAATAAGAATATTAATGTAATATATTTAAGAAAAGAGTACAAGTTGTTAAAGACAACAAAATTATGTACATATATCCCTTACTATTCTTGAAATCTTACAAAATACAGCATAGGTAATACAAGATAAAAATCAATAGTTGTTTCAAATGGTTGGTATATCTTATTATAATTTCAAATGTATGTATGTACATACATAATAACCACATCATTACCTTTCATACCTTGTATTATAACCGTGAATTACTGCTGTCTAATTACCAGAATACTATTACTGCTGTAGTTTCGAAATATACACAAAATAGACCCTGAACTTTATAAGAACCCGTACCTACACACATATACTAAATATTTGTTTCTTGAAAAAACCTTTTCACGACTAAAAATAAACAAAAATTTAAAAATATTCAATTCGAATGAGTTTGCACAATTTTTTTGCTGGTTTTAATACTGATGCATTAGCGTGTATCGCAGATAGAACTATTATGTAATGTATATGCGGGTCTGCCGGTATCTGTGGTTATTGCTATAAATTTTAGTACTGAATTAAATGAAATTATGCGAAACTGGTAAATCATAGTTATAACTACCTTTGTTTCAGTTTTTGTAACCACAGATTAGCAAAAATCATAGCATAGTATTGCGATCTAATAGTAGTGTCTGAATATTAAGTTCCAATTTAACTAAAATAAAAAGTGTCTTAACTGGTCATTGAATAATGCGTAATACCTCTTTCAACATGAAGAAGTGGGTAATAAAGACATTCCTTCTATTTCTGTAATAGATTAAGTTGGAATGGAACTCATTTTTTTTTGTATTGATATACTCAGGCAAATTCAAAGGAACATTTATTTCTTAATTTTATTTTATAGCCTGGTTAGCTTCGAATTCTCCACTATAAAATTAAAGTTTTATATTTGTATAGTTTGTTTTAGTAGATACGAGGGTTAGGGTAACACCGATAATTTCTACAAATAGGTAGATCAAGTGGCCGTAGAAAATCAAACGAGCTGTCAAACCATTGCCTATTATTTCAAAGGCTCTAACCAGTATGCGTTGCTGGCTTCAGGCAATTTTCGGCTGAAAATTAGGGTATATATTTAACCCTCTAGTAGTGACCTACAGCCAAATTTTCAATTCTGAATATTGAACGGTCTTCGAGTAAAAAAAATAAAACCAATTTTCATTTGAAAATTTTTATTTCGCGAGTGGGTCGTCCAATCGGAACAATGAAAACATGCAGTTTTTTGAGGCTATCAGAAAACAATAAATCACTCGGTTCCCATCGATCACGTGTTCTTTTTTTTACCATTCCTCTACTTTTTAATTATTGATAAATCCACAAATTGTTGCAAGAAAAGTTTGTATAGATATCAAAATAATTTTAAGCCGTTGGAGCGATCGTCTATAGATCATACAAAAAATAAATTGTCAACGGAAACTAGAGTGATGTTTTTAACTAGATGTTTTAAAACTGTTTATTCAACTAATAAAAAAAAAACAAATACATACATACCATTAATTTAAGTGATAGTATTGGCTGTACAACATTAGCACAAAGGTCAACGGTTAAAGGTGCATACTGGGAAAAGCAGCCAAGAATTGATTGAAAAAACAATTCCTTTATTACATGAATTCTAGAAATCGTTTTTTCATCAATCCTTGGCCGCTTTTCCCAGTATACATCTTTAACCGTTGTGGTACTATTAATCTTCGTCGCTATCATCAGAAATTACAATGCTTTCGCTATCGTTCCTAAATAACTCACTCAATGTTTGACATTTTTTTTGAAAGATGTCTTGCAAATGACAAATAGTAAAGAATTGCCGCTATATGTGAACAGCACCCAACAGTTCTTTGCCCATTTGTATACTCACACACATATCTCAGAATAGTAGAATACCCAACACCGTAAGGCACATAGTCAATAAAACATTTGTATATCTTGCTGTTGACGTGACGAAATTGCTGTCAGCCAACTTGGAACTTCAATAGGTGAGTCCGATCCTTAACAAACTGCAGGTTCATTGAAACCAGAGTCAATCATCATTTCAGCTAAATATGATATCGCTTGCTTATACTGATATGAACCAATAAATAAAATCTTCAACTCCTCGTCTGTCATTTCGGGGACATCACTCAAGTTATCAGAAGTAATGTTTTCAAACGGAACGTTTCTTGCGCTGCCAACCGTTGACTTCTGTGGCTAATGTATTCTCAACGTCCACATCTGACTCTTCATTCTATTCACTATTTCGTCGGAGTAACTAAGATTAGATGTATGTATGTCGCAGGCTATTTTAACATAAATACCAATCTTCAGAAGCATTTTATCATCCAATTTTTTGTCGAGGAGTTGAAATTTTTGCTTTAACATACCATGTACTGATTCAACAGGCCAACGGATTTTTGTTACAAACCGAGATTTATTTGACTCCGAACTTGTTAATTGTTTTCATTTACCTTTTTAAAGCTGGCACTTGAAAGCCTTTATCTTCAAAATCAGTTTTTACGTCACGAAAATCTCGATCCACTACGAAAATGTCTCCCGGTGTCATAAATGTGCATAAGCCTTCTAAATCACGTACAACTTCTTTCATGATAGTTGCGTCATTTATATTCGCAGGATATGGTCCTTATATATCAACTATCTACCCATCAGTAATGTATACGGTAAATGGTTTACATAGAGGCACTTTTTGGGTGGTCGTTTTTATACCAAAATCTCATGAAGACAATTAACATTCTCAGTAGATTAATATATTAATATATTTTTAATACAATGCATACAGGAATTATTTTGAAAGAATTACAAATAATAAGACAAATAACACTTAATCCCAAAGCTAGAACTTAAGTCTCAATTTACCCCAATTACGGTTAGATAAGAAGAAAGAATATTATCTCTATATACCACACCGCAATAATAGTAATAAGTAGGCAATAAGCTGATTACAGATTCTAAATGATTGAATACACAATACAAGCAATATCCATAGATTAAACGGATAATAATGTTTATCAAAAATATTTAACAAACATCATAATTAATAAGTTACAATTACAATTTTACAACAATTACATTTACATCTTTTTTTTTTCATTTTAGCGTACCGCTTGGATCATCTAGAAACAAAAAAACTAATAGTAGGGGAATGGCACAATAAGGTTTACAAAAATGTTGGTGATTTTACCAGAACCGTTACTTTGCGAAAAAAAAATATTGAAAAATAAAAACCAAAAAATGATCACGTGATCGACGGAGAATTATTTCTTTCTTTTTTTCTGATAGCCTCCAAAAAAACTGCATGTTTTTTTTTTTACGTTCCGATCGAACAACCCAATTGCGAAATAAAAATTTCCAAAAAAAAATTAGGGTTTTATTTTTTAACTCGAAGACCTCTAGTAGCAAAATTTAAATTTCCCACAATTATTCTTAATAACTTCAACAGAAAGACATAAAACTAACTAGTAATATAATACAAAATCATTGGTAATTTCGTGCTTCAATGTTGAAGTAAACTAAAAATAATTGCGACAAATTTAAATTTTGCTACTAGGGACCGTTCAATATTCACAGCTGAAAATTTGGCTGTAGGTCACTTCTAGAGGGCAAAAATCACCTGGCACCACACCTATACTTACCCGGCTACGGCCTTTGGTTTCGATAACTGCAACAGCTACTTTTCAGTGTGCTGTCAAAGTGAGTGTGTGAAAAATACATTTAACAAGAGAAAATTTTAGGGCCATGATTTATCATGATTTTAAAAGCTCGGTATTCTGAATCAAAGCGTAGAACGGCTTCATGCTATATTTGGCGATGAAGCGTCTTCCCAAAGGACTGTTTATAGCTGGCACAACGAATTTAAGTTCGACAGGGCTACATTCAGCGACGACCTAAGAGAAAGAAGACTAGTTTCTGCAGTCATGATGAAAATATAACTGCCGTTCGAACAATAATTGAAGAAGACAATCGAATCACCTAAAGAATTAATAGAAACACCTTGGGCATTGGTATGACTGCAATTAAAAAGATCCTGCATGATCACTTGGAAATAAGGAAGCTGTGTTGGATACCTCACAGATGCTCAAAAAGTCCAGCGTGTTGAATGCAGCAAAGCAACTTTAAAGAAATACAACAACAGTAAGTCAGAAGCAGTCTACAATATTATTAGTGGCGACGAAAGTTATATTTATGCATTTGAACCTGAATCGATGCGGCAATCGATGTAATGGGTCTTTCCTACTGACCCTAATCCAGTCAAACTCAAACAGTTTCGAATTATAGGAAAGCAATCATAGTTAGTTTTTCCTCGAAATCTGGATCAGTTGCAACTGTTGCTTTTAAAGACAGACTGCAGAATAGTACACAACAAATGCCTGCCAAATGTTCTTGAAAACTCTCGCTTACGGCGTCCTTAATGTGAAATTGTTCTGCATCAAGATAACGCATTAAGCCATACCGCCTAACAAACGAAGCAATTTTTGAAGACATCTAAGGTGAAATTACTGCAACATCATACAACCTGACTTGAGAGCCTGCGATTTCTTTCTTTTCTCTCGTTTAAAAGATAAGATGCGTTTCCGAAGTGACTCAAGAAGACTGAAACTTATGTACAATTAGTTAGATCATGTGCAAAATTATTTCGATCCTATGCAAAATTATTTCAATCCTATGCACAATTATTTCGATCCCATGCTAACTGTATTAAGTTTTAAAGTGAATAGTTTGAAAAACGATAATACAAATATTTTTGGTCCGACACAATTTGATTACCAATTTGCAGAAATTATTGGGGCCACCCTTGTAGTTAAGGGGGTCGGTGCTCATTGTTATTTACTAGGAAAAAATGTATTTTGTATGTTCCTTTTTCTCAGTTGTTTAATTAACGTATTGTCATTTTTCTTTTTTTAATGTACAGTCGCGAGCAAATGTTATAGGCACCCTAAATTTTGGGCGAATATCACAGTAAAAAATGAGAAAATAAAAACTTGTAGGTAATACATTATAAATATGTAGTAGTATTTTAAGGGATCTTATTAATTTGTTGCATATTAGAGTGTTTTAGTACAGCTATAATACTTTTTAGATGGGAGGGGGAAAGTGACATCTCGAAGACTTGGAAATATATAAAAAAAAATAATACATTTATAAAAGGTATCTATAAAGACTATTGTAACCATAAACACGATTATATAAACGTTGAAATATCTGTCACAAAAAAAAAAGCAAGAAATATGAAACCCATTAATTTTGTCAAAGGTGCCTAACATAACATTTGCTCGCAACTGTATACATAAGCGCAGCAGATTTAATTAAGACGAACAACTTTTATTCAGCAGCGCCAGAAAGAAAATTGAATTTGAAAAAGAAAAGATCTATTTTTGAAGTTTTGTAACTTCTCTTTGTCAAGAGTTTATTTTAAAGCTTCAGCTATAAATTATCTTTTGATATCAAATAACAAGTATGGAAAATTTGAATCGATTTTATCTAACGGTTTCCAAAAAAAAGGAACATAAAGGATACAATTTTTCATAGTAAATAACAATGAGCATCGATCCCCTTAAGTAGATGAGTATAATTTGATGGAAACTGTTTTTCATTTAATTCGAATCGAAAATAGTTGAACGCACACGAAGAGGTCTTAATGGAAAACGTTCAACGTTATGATTAATATTCATTTCTAATGACTGGATTATTTCTGTAGCTTGCCTGAGGATGTCTTTATTTGGCCGAAACCGACCGCTTAAATTGAAAATAATTTGTGAGAAAGTGGACAATTATTTCAATCCCTTAATTCTTTATTAATTTACTCACACAGAGCCAAAAATGAATTACAAAAAAAAAAAGTAAAAACTGTCGAAATGGTACCATATAGGACATGTGCAGTTATTTAATATTGTTCACTTTAATTAAACTCTTATAAGCTTTAATCAATACTTTCTATACTAGTCTTCTGAATATCCCGATATACTGCAAGTCAGATCATGCTGAAGGCTGGTTTACATGAAGCCAGTGGAGAAGCAAGTCAAGTCAGCAGGCATTTGACTTGAATTTTCAACAGCAAGTGCCAGTTGAAAATTAGGCAAGTGTTTGAGGTAAGTTCAGTTAAGTTATGATCCCACCTTGTTGGCATTTGAAAAAAAAAGGTGAAAAGATACCCAATCATTACCGTATTGGTATTCGCAGTACTTGGACACTTGCAGGGCTTCTCAAGAAGGCGTACCAACGTGTGAAATCAATAGGTAAGATACTTGCTTGTACGGGGATTTGGTAGAAGAGGAAAGCAAGTCGGCAAGTAAATAGAACCGGGTTCCATTCACTTGACTATCTTATATATTCGCTTGCCGAACACTTGTATCGTACTTGCCTTGCTTCAAATAGGAGACATGAATGTGGATGTTTACACAGAGCAAGTAACTTGCAGCAAATTATTTGCTGACTTGACTTGCTTCGCCACTGCCTTCATGTAAACCAGCCTTGAGAGTTTAACGCGAACCTACGCGGTAAGGCTTCGAAACGTTTCCCTTATTAATGTATTTCTGCAAATAACTGTAATGATTAAAAGAATTTTTTCCAAGAAAAATGTTCTCCTCACGCAGGATTCGAACCTACACTCTCGTTTACTGGACGAGTGCCCTACCAATTAGGTCAGAGAGTGAGTGTAGAGACGTGTGGTTCTAATAGCACTTTATTAAACCATGTCGTCTATTGTATGGAACCATTTTACATTGCTAGACGACATCTATATGTGTATATAATTATTATAATATATGCCAAAGAAATTTAAATGTAGTTTTTTAATTTACAAATAGGTATTTTCGTATTTATTTTAAAATTTTCATAGACCAAAGATAAAATATACATGTATAATATAAGAAAAAAAACCTCGTTTCGTCTGCTAACATCATTATCAGAAAGTGTATGGTTAGTTGTGGTCAGTGCGGTGGACGAGCTGTCAATATAGATCCCTAAAAATTGTAGCTGTTGTTAAACGTCATAGCGTGATCTCAGCGAGGCGAAATGTACCGAGGCTCCAATAAGCTGATCCGCGTTAAACCCTAGCTTTAATATGCATGTGTACAGAATTAGTTATGCCAGAATAGAAAATAGAGATATGTAATTTATTTAAAAAATGCGATTTTCAATTTTTTTAAACATACTTACAAAAATGTGCATATGGCACCAAGATTCAATTCGGCGCAAATTTTTCAAATAATTTTTTAGATAATAGTCAACCAACCTCACTGCTTACCGATCCGTGAAATACTTTTAAAAAATTACCGCCAAACTGGTGGTCATAGACATGTGTCAAAATAGAATTTCAGGTTATTAGGCAGGGTACTTAAGGACTATATCGTCAGCCGATATAGCCCATTAAGTAGCCCTTAAGTACCCGTAATCATTAAAGATTTATCATATTTTAATAATAAAAATTTTCCACGTTTTGCAACATTTACGCCGGTCAATGTATATATACAAGGAATTCCCACTTTGTTATACAAAGTGTGTTTAAATTCTATCTGTAAGTTACACTAATGGTGAAATTGATCAAACACGTAGTTGGTTCAGTAAAATTAATGATTCTGGTATTCAAGTTTATGTTAAATATACTTGAACACGTAAATGCATACGTTACGTACAACTGGAAAAAGTATTCTAATGATACGAGCCTGGGTGAGTAAGAAAAAAGTCATCGGTTCCCTTCCATTACCAGAAACCGATTTATCTTCTCACTTGCTTGCTCAAGCTCACATCGGTCATATATATTTCTACTATCCTCTACTCAGTAATGTATTTTATTTATACACAGTCGTAAACCAAACCAAATGAAAATAACTATCTTCCATTAGAGAATGTATATATAAATTGTACTAAAAGCACTTTACCATTCATCATTTGCATGCGCGGAATGTTGTTTGAAATATTCTGTAAATAGTGTAAAGTACAAACCATACATTTAATAAATTCTATTATATCAAGTGCCTTAATCAAAAATATACTTTGGCAGAAAGTTAAAGTACATATGTATTTCTTAGTTATTATCCTGATTATCCACGAATGGTAACGTATTAGGAACTCTTTATTTGAAATCAGGTGTTCTTCCAAAACGTGTTACCTAAGCTGCAATATTATGATTATTGATGATTATTAACAATGTAGAAGACTTCCTTTAAAACAGAAATATATATCGTTTTTATATTATGTGTCCCCTTTAATGGTAATTCTTACTGATCCTGTATGATTGATAGAAATTTAATAAACGCCAACATTGTAATAAAAGTATAATCAAATGTTTACGGATTAAATGTTAGGGAAAATCAATTTTTCGCGTGTCAATGTTTACTACATGTATCTATACGCCTTTCCGATTTTAACACATACAAATTTATTCTGTTCTATTAAAACAGATTTCCAGTTTGTATGTGTCACTTAAAAAAAGAATACCGAATGATTTCACTATACCGGGTGGTCCATTTACCACGCACCCCGCCGCCCAATTTATACTGCCTGAAGTTAACATAAGCTGCTTTCCATTTACCGTTTAGCTCACCTCACTCCAGGTTTGTGCGTTAAGCTACGAGTTACTTACTACGAATGATGTAACTTGGCGACAAAATGAGCTTGACGTAAGCAGTTGGTAACTTAACACACAAAACTGAAGTGAGGTGAGTTAACCGATAAATGGAAAGCAGCTATTAACGGAGTTATTGAAGAAAAACGCGCAAATTGCTGAGCTAGCGGCAGTGTCCCATTATTCACAAGTTAGTGCTGGAGAACTTGCAGGGCAGTCTGGAATTTCACGAACCAGTATTATTTGAATACTGAAACAATAAAAATTTCATCTATACCATATATCATTGCATCAAGACCTTCACGAAACTGATTTTGAACATTGTGTGGAATTTTGAGAATGGGCTCAGCAAAAAAAAAATCGAAATAATATAACTTTTTTCTTAATGTGCTGTTTTCCGACGACTCCACTTTCACGAACCACCATACGTTTACCAATGTAAACGTATGGTGCGGAATTATTAGTACCAAAATAACTGGGCCTTTCTTTATAAGAGGTAACTTAAATGACAATAACTACGGGACTTTTTAGATAATATGTTACTGACACTGCTTAAAGATCTACCTCTAAAGCAACGAGTAATAATGTGGCACCAACATGACAAGTGTCCAGTTTATTACTCACAGATGTAATGATGAATATTAAAAAGAGATTCCGCCGATCGCTGGATAGGACGCGGGGGAGCTGTAGCACTTTATGTAATCTTAATAAGAGAAAGAAAACCTGTCATGGCGACCCAACTGTCCCATACCAATAGATGTCTCTGGCTGAAAGCCAACAATCTGTGGCATCCAAACTTCAGGGTGGGAGGATACACTTATACTACGGGCACGTTGCTGGACGGGCCATTGCTACAAATGCCCACGGACAGCATGGTACCCGAAATTATCTTCACTGAAAAGGTGAAAATCTCCATACCGAACAGAGATCAGGCACGTAGTGAAATCACTGCTAACGAAAACTGGTACACGGATGGATCCAAATCCAGCCAGGGAACAGGAGCCGGTATTTGTGGGCCCAGTCCTAATCAAAGGATATTCATAAGCCTGGGGAAACATACAACGGTCTTCCAGGCAGAAGTATTCGCCCTTGCAGCCTGTGCAGAAATGATTGCAAAAGGGGGCTACATGAGGAGGAAAATTAATATAATGACTGACAGCCAGGCTGTCATTAAGGCAGTCTCAAACCCTGTAACTAGGTCAGAACTAGTTAGGGACTGCAAACAATCCCTCAATGCACTGGCACGAGACAACACGGTGTCTCTGATTTGGGTGCCGGGACATGAGGATATAAAGGGCAACGTAATAGCCGATGAACTAGCCAAGGAGGGCTCTAAGAGACACTTCATGGGTCCAGAGCCCGTATGTGGGATTACTAAAGATTCCGCAAGAAGGGAGATCTGGACCTGGTTAGATAAAGAAAATACAAAGAAATGGAGGTCGACTGAAGGTCAACTCCATACCAAAACGCTGATAGGGGATGGGGATGGTAGTTTCTCTGATAACCTACTCAAGCGCACTAAGAAAGAAGTTAAAACCATTACTGGGTTGGTAACTGGACACTGTCCTCTGAAAAAGCATCTATACAACACAGGACGTGTAAGCGAACCGTGGTGTAGAAGATGCGAACTACAGGAGGAAACGAGTTTACATGTAATCTGCACATGTGAGGAACTAAAGGTACTCAGGCAAAAATATTTCGGGAGAGATCTATTGGAGCCCTCGAAGGTCCTCAAGTTTCCACTGGGCAAGGTACTGGGCTTTATAGAGCACACCAAGCTGCTCGAGTGGAAATAAGAGAATCAATAGGGATGATACAATGAGCACCAAGCTCAAGTGCCCGGACATCAAGTCTCCACCCTAACTTGAATGAATGAATGAAATGAATGATGAGATGTCTCTGGCCATATATCCGTGATGTTACCTACACGTCGAGGCAAATGTCATCAGTTTGCACAGCCTGGAGTTATCTTCATACTTGTGATCTGTCATGGTACTCTCATACTGTCTGACTTCTCGCTGTTGTGTTAAACGGTTTGAACCTTTGAACGTGAGTGGTGCTACGTGCTCTGTTTATGTTTATTTGCGTTTTGGATCAATTATTTCGATTTTTTTATTGAGCCCATTCACAAAATTCTACACGATGGATGTTCAAAATCAGTTCCGTGAAGGTCTTGACGCATTGATATGTGGTATGGATGATATTTTTGTTGTTTCGGTATTCAAATAATGCTGGCTGGTGAAATTCCACGAACTATAAATGGACCACCCCGTATACATACACATTTGGATCACTTCATACTTGAAACATAATTGCCAGCACGGACGACGACACAGACTATGTCGAACGTAAAAAAAACGGTTGTGACGCCAGATCAACCTTTGCAAAAACATATATTTTTTTTTTAAATAAAAAGAAAACGGTTTTCGACCCTATTAGGAATAATGCATCAATAAATTTTATTAAAAAAACCGGTTTAGCGGAGTTTCACATCTTCAATGTGTAACGATTAGGTAGGTGTCATCTTGTGTTAAAACTTCTACTTGCAACTGTTTTTCATAATAAAACTGACTGTTTACAAATTTGAGGGAGAGAGGGCAGGATAAATAGGCCATCCGGTGTATATAGGGAGAGTGTTAACTTATGCAGTTAACCGAAAGTGTTAGTAGAGCACCTTAATCTAAATAATTTTCTTAGTAAAACTAACAGACGAAATCTAATAGTACCTAAACTAAAGTGTTTTAAAAATGATTATCCACTTATTGAAAACTACTGATACTAGTTTACAATTATTGTAATTCAAAGGATGATTTTTCGATAAATCAAAGTGCTTGATTGGAAACAGCGATTGTTTGTTGTGTAACAGTAACACATCAATATCATATCGATCGATGTTTTGTTGACATCTATCAAATAAGTGACTTGTCTTCTTAGTGAAAGTAAATTTTAATATCAGATCCTTAGATTCCGTTGGATCAATGGAGAGTATTGTGACATGTTAAACACTGTTAATGGCACGGCTAATCAAAATGTTATCGCAGCAATAGAACTGTATTTGGATAGGTTTCCCAGGCGAACAATTCCTGATACGGCAACCTTTCGCAGACTGGTGCACCGAACTCGAAAGTCAGGGTCTTTGAAACCCAGGCAAAAACAGTTTCTACGGTTATCCCGAAACTGGATTAGCCGTGCACAAATCTCTGTCAAAGTGCGAGATAGACATTTTGAATCTCGCAACGTAGAAACGATATTATCAGCAGTTCTCAATAAGTGTTTCTTTTACTGTTACTTTCTGGTCTTTGAGTTTTTCTTACAAGTTTATAAATAAAAGTTACTTTTTTAAGCCTCCTTAATAAGTCATTTCAGTTAACTGCATAAGTTAACGATCATCCTGTATATATATATCACCATATACATTCAATAATAGTCCAATATTAATTCTTTTTGTGAAATATAGAAAAAAAATGAGGTTCCTAAAATAAGTACATATAAGCATAAAATATACACGATTAATGCACTTTGATTAAATTATTGATTTTTAATAGCAAAAATCTAGATCCCATACGAGCCCGGATATGAAAGTGCAAAGTCCTATCTTAAGTCATAGCTAATATTATCAGGATTAACACCTGCTTCTTGAGTAACAACTTGAAATAAATATTACAATCCAAAGTCCTCAGCTTCCGTACAATAATAATAACGGTAAAACTCTAGAAGAATATTAGGATTCGACTTTTCTTTTAGCGATGCGTAAAAAACCAAGTTGTTAGGTATTAGGCATTTAATTCAACTTAAAAGTAAATATCATGTAAGTATAATCTGCACTTATATCAATATTAATGTTGATAGGCAAGCATTTGCATACCTTTAAAGAGTGAAGTTAGATGACAAAATAAAACGTACTGTGTTCTTAGTACGTGGAGCTTATTTTCAAATTAATAACTTTTCGATAATTACAATTTTGGAAATTATGGAAATTTCAAAAAAGAACATATTTTTCCGTAGTTGATTGCAAAAGCATATAGAAAACAAACCAATAGATGTACAAAATGAAAATGATGGAAGAATACTTAAATATTTTCAAATCCGACAAAACTCATCTTAAATGATGCTTGCATGCAGTTGACTTTTTAACTCCCAACGTCATTGTTTATTGTGTAAAATAAGTGAATGCGAACGAGGTTTTATTTCCATTCATAATTTAATAGTTGATTTGGCATCATTCTAGAATTTTGTTTACATTAATCCAAAATAATATATATATTTCGAATATATGTAGGTTATTCAAACCTAACAGCCGAGTTCGCATGTTATTTTGCCATTGCCGATATTATTAATTTTGCAAAAGAAATTTGATTTAGGAAAGATTGTATCCCTTAAATATTACAACTTTTACGTTTCTGACAAAAAAGATTAAAAAACCTGTACAATATAAGAATTGTTACTTGAAGCAGATGCTGAAATACTGGACTGCTTGCATTTATGATGACAGTTATACATGTATAATAAATATTAATTGTAAGAAAGTAAGTAGGTAAAAAAAAATATTTCAGATTTTACCGTAGAAGCTGTCTAAGTGTACATATTTCTTTCTAGAGGGATTACTTGTACCATCAAAAATAGTTTAGATAATAACACATATTTAGAAGTGAAACCTAAATTAAAAATAATACTATAAGTAATTGAAAAAATGTTTGAAATAGTTCTAAGTTGTATTGTTTCAAAATTATTACAAAAGAAACTCATATTTTGAGCAGTGTGTTTTGCAAACCATTTATGAAGAAATTTAGTGCGGCCTATTTTTGACTTGGATGGCGGAGTGAGTTGAAGGGTATGATGTTGTTAGTGTATGTAGGCTTTCTGAACGTGAAATATTTATTAAAATGGTCTGTACTTATGTGTATAGTTAAGTCTAAATATGTAAGAGATTGTCGTTTTCTGCCTTTGGACTAATGATGTTCATGGCATCGCAGAATTTCTAAAATACATTAACAATATTTAACTTTACACATAAAGTTGGAAAACATAATTTTTACCAACACCTAGTAAACGATCACAATATTAGACTTTTACACAGCTATAGAAAAGGTTTTCAACTTAAATTACTCGAAGCATATGAAATTAGGAGACATAAAAACAAAGAAAACATAAAGGCTCTGCTCCGATAAGCCATTGAAAAGTGCCTTAAAGCTATCGGGCTGAAACTGAAGAAAATGAGTACTACTGTCACACATACTGTAAATACCAAAAACTAGCTCAATCGATGCCATCCTATTCGAGATACTCAATTCAAAGTTATCAATATTTTCCCTTTTTAGGGGTGGTTTTTTTTTTTTTTAGTTTGGTTTAAGGTGCCAACTTGGCATTTTATTATATTAGATTGTATACATTGAGGTTAATCATATGTTTTTTTCAGTTTTTTTTCTGTGTGGTAGATGCATGAATGATCTTAGTAGGAGCAATTTGTAAATACACAATATTTTATTTGGTTTATCATATATTTCTTTAGGTTCTTTCTGTGTGGTTGAACATAAAAATAACAAAGGAAAATCATTGATTGGTTTTAGGATTACTTATATGTACATTTCAACCCTAGTAATAAAAAATAATTTTGTAAGAAGAAATAGTAATAAGTTAAGTAAGGGGCGGCATCGGTTGAGTTAATTTTTGGTATTTACAGTATGTGGTATTCATTTGCTTTAATTTCAGCCCGATAGTTTTAGGAGCACTTTTCGATGGCTTATCGGAGCAGAGCCTTACTAAATGAATAGATATATTATATAATACAACCTTTTTTTTCAGATTGATATGAGTTTTAAATCTTAATCCATTTTTCTTTCTTTTTTATATTTCATTTTATTTTTATTTCGTGTTCAAATTTCATTAAATGGTCTTATTATAGTCTTACAAAACATTCATTTTTTTCATATAAGTACATATTTATATACAAACATTTTATCTTAATATTGTTATTACTGAATTTATTTCATACTATATATTGTTCGCTCATACGTTTTTACCATTTTCTTGCCATCACCTTACCTTTAATATATTTTTACTATAAACCTTATAAATTTTATAATTTTTACATTTTATATATACACAACACTAATACTAACTTCTTATCTGTTGCTCTAACAGATAAAATTGATACCTACACAACAGTAATTTTATATTTAGATGGCACATTTCTTTTATTTTTAAACAATGACATTTTAATTTCTGTTTTACATTAACATTATTGTAAGTATTGCATTTCACTTTTAACATTCTCATAACTATCTACTATCTATATAAATTCCGAAATGCACTGCCATATTTATTCAAATATCTGATAAACTTAAAAGCAGATAAATTTTAGCCATTTTTTAAATTTGTATTAACAAGTCAACATTAACAAGAAGCAAATTTCACAAACATTTAACTACATATACCTACAATCTACATAAGTCTAATTTTCTCCTTGTTTGAGAAACTTATAAAGTATTTATTAATAATGAAAATATATAAGTAAATATGGTTAAATTGTATTACTTCCGATCGTAAGTCTTCCCAATTTAAATACAAATAAATTGATCGCTACACTTAACACGTTTTATTTGTTCAGAATCCTACTATGTTCAGAACGTGCAGATTATTAGCATTATACGACCTATAATTATACTCTCCATTCAACTTTTCCACCACCACAGAGAAATAAAAATAAGTTCATTCAGAATCACGTACCTATAGAGGAAGTGTGGCTAAAATTAGACAATAAATGAAATGTAGGTTTAGTAAATATTTTACATACCTAGACTTGCCAGTAGTAATATAGATGTTTAAATTGAGTTACTATGATTTATGTATATAGGTATGCAATAAAATTAGAGTATTAAAGAATGCGTTTTGTTCAATATCAAAGCGAGAGACGCAAGTAACTTGATCAAAAAAAAAGTTGCTTGTCAAGTTAATGTCGCTCCATTATAGGTATTCAAACATTTTCGACACTTTCTTATCATACTACTTAAAGATGAGTCCAAACCAATGCAACAAACACCGCAAAACGTTGCAGAACGTGTCTATCTGAACGTAACCGTGCGCACAAATATATGTTCACTCCGGTCTGAGCAGCTTAAAATATTTTCAAATGGTGTCGGTACATCAAAAAGCGGGTCCAACCCAACGCAACAAACAGTGCAAAACGTCCGCGGACATTTTGCAACAAACATTCAGCTCAGCGCAGTCACCAGTGTTCGTTGATGTTCCATATTCGCGCGTGATGGAACTAACTCCAAAACTCGTAATTTTAGTCTGCCAAAAATTTAATTATCAGCTATTCCTTGCCAAACATGATGTTTATCAACCCTCATATGGTAATTTTTGTCATTCATATTCCATAATACGGGTATTTCCCCATATAAGTCAATTACTTCTACAATATTTTTCACGATTCCATTGGGCAGTCATCGTCAGTTTCACCAAATGTTATACTACTAGACGTATCAGATGGTCAAATTTGCTTTAACCACTGCAAGATTACAGCAAAAACATTTTTTGTACTCATATTGCGTAATAATCAACTTCATACACTCAAAATCGTGAATAAATAAGCATTTTGAAGTACAACTGGTACCTACAAGGTACCAGATACCAGATATCTAATTGCATTGACATACCTTTTGACGTTTAAAAAAAAATAACTAAACTATGTAGTGGTGAACATGATCGACTGATCGGTAATCAAAGGATATCAACAATAATCAAATGATTTCATAATCGATTATTCTTAACTTATTAACGATTCCAGCACATCCTATCTAAATTCTACAAGTATTAAATTTTTATGTATTTATGATTTTGTTGCAAAACCTTCCATATAAGTTGTTTGATTTAAAAATTTAATTTTCTAAATATCTAACTAGTCTGAGTTTCTAACCGCTTTTATCTCTAGAAAGAAATCGAAAATTTCTGGATGAGGTTTTCATAAAACACCAGCATAACGCAGAAACAACGACAACTAAAACAAAACGAAATGTATACAACGAAGAAATACAAAATTTTAATTTTTAGAGTTTAAATACCTCTGCAACGTTACTATTAATTAATGCTACTAATTATAAATGCACATAAATTAGTTCGTTTTAAATAACAGAGTTTAATTTGTTTCAGGTTGTCATGCTAATATTGGGATCCTTCTCAATCTGCTGGTTGCCGTATTTCATTGTGGTCACGTGCCTCAAAATATTAGGAGAAATACCTAATGTTCTATACGAAATAACATTTACCATGGCCATGATGAATTCCTGTATGAACCCGCTAATATACGCGTGGAAAAATTCGAGCTTTCGAAAGGCATTCTGGTGCATGATTCGTTGTAAGTCGCCCAATCAGAACGGTCCGTCAGATGGTTACATAACCAATCACATGCCAACAATTTGCGGTATGAAGAGGACAACACTAACTAGTACCACCAAATCTGACACTACCAGCAATCATACAGAATTCGAGATGTACGATGGAAAGAGTCACACTGACGACAATCGGGATTGGGATCAAGAAAGTACGGATAATACCACCATCACCACGACATCCTCTACTTTACCTAGAGATAGGCAGAATTATATGTAAATTAAATTGTACTTAACAGAGCTCGGAGTAATAAAAAGAGAGATCTAATAGTAGCATTAGAGTTGTTCATATTACAAAATCTAACTTTCAAACAAATAAAAATACCGTAACATAAAATCTAGTTTTCTGGAATCACATCAGTTTTCATCTATCAAAGGGAGCTAACAAATCACCCTGTACAATTTTAATCATTATTCCATTTTACAGTTACATATTAAATAAAAAGCACAAGATATAGCTACTATGAAAAAAAGAGAAAACTTAAACGATGTCCGGCAAAACTACAAAAGTAATGTGATTTATAAAAACCCCACATTTTAAACAAATTATAGAAAAATCTATTTGTAAAATACAAAAAAATAAAAAAATTACAACAATGACATAAAGATATGTTGGTCCTTTGATATCCTTATTTTAGTTGGAATTGGAAATTTTTAGATAGGGTAAATATCTATATGTTTATTTTCCTTGCGTATCATTGTACCTTTTCTCCACATGCCCATGTTCAATCCAATTATCTATAATAATTTCTTTTATATATATATCTCTGAATTGTGTGGCCATTATTTTCCTTATAATTAGTGAATACTATTTATTTTATTTCACATCTATTGTAATTCTATCATCCACTTTTAAATTAAATAAAAAAGCAAATTAGGTATAAGTCATATTGATAACCAGTTGCTTACTTCATGCGTGACAAATTTTTGGAGTAAATTAGAATTAGGTGTTATTACGGATAACTAGTTCATTTCTGTAGTTATTGCTTATTTTACTAAAGGTTGTACAGATGACCATCGGTCTTGCTGCTCATCATGTCATCATTGATAAATGAATCTTTATAGACATTTGAAGATAAAACCATACATATCTCACAATATTATCTGTCAATAATATGCAAAGTAATTAAAAGAAAATAGAATCATAGAGTAATTTAACAATTTGTCAAAAATATCAAATAAATAAAATTATATTTAAACATTTTTTTTAATATTAATATTGTAAATTATAGATATTGCTGTTATTAAATTTCGATAGCAAAAATTTTAATTTTTTCTTATGAGAGATCTAATTTTCACAAACTACCTACGGCATGCAATTGAGTGGCTGTAATGTCGATTATCCCGAAAAGCTTTAGGTACTCAGTGTTGGGCAAGATAGGAGAAGCGATTAAATTTCTACAGTGACTAGATATACTCGTGTTTATTCGCGTCATGAGTGAGGAGTAGTGTTGGCCAACAGCTTTCCGAGAGCCGACAAAATACGAGTATGTCTAATCGCTATAGAAATTTAATCCCTTCCTCTAATTTGCCCAACACTAGGTTTAACATAAGAAAGTAATTATACGAATTTTTTGGTACCAGTCAAATATCTGGAGGAATTTACGGAAATAATAAATACTACTAATTGTTATTCCTTAGTATATTATTCAGAAAATTACGAAATGATTTTCACTGAAAATCAAACACAAAATTTGTGATTGCTTGTAAAGCATGGCTGCTTTTACAAAAATTCCGGTTTTTTGTATATTTTCTCTCTGTGTTCTTTATACAAAAAAAAACTGTGAATGCCCCCAACCTCACTTTTGTCTCATAGTACACCCAAAGAAAGAACTCGTCTAGTTTGAGTGAGAAAAAAGACAGCACGCTATGCCCTTCGTCATTACCACACTGTTTTCTCTCTCACTCAAACTTGACGGGTTGTTCTTTCTTTGAGTGTATATGCATAACTGGGTTCTAATAGGCTCTGATAGACTCTCCGAGCTTTGGTATTTAATAATTCTAATCTAATATATTGATGTAATAAAAAGTCAAATAAAAATCTTAACTAAAGTAAGTGCCATAAGTTGTATTATCCAGTTATAAAAATTATATTATTGACAACAAAAATTTCTATTTATTTTAAGATATGAGTTACCACTTTACTTAATTGCCGAAAGAGAGATATCAGCAATACTTCCTTACAGTTCATAATAACAATGCAAACTCCTACAACAGTTACAACACCACAACAGTGACAAACTTTGTATGAATACATATGACTACAGCAATTAAGAGGTCTGAATGTTTTATTTTCCTTACAAATATTGTTTCAGTTTGTGTTTCAAATGGCGCGTTTTGGGATTAGAGAATATAGTACCTAAATATTACAAAACAAATATTTTACTATCTCTAATATGCAGTGATTTATTAATAATTTTTATTTTTGGCTTTCTATAGGCATAATATGTCCGAAAAAAGCAAATGAACTTAGCAAAGAAGAAGACAAATTTCTAAAATTTAAAAAACCTAAACTCGCAATTATAAAAGCTTTGTTTTTAAGGAAATATACAATTTTTCGACTATTTTAGCACGCAATTTTTAGCTTTCAAGTACCTAAATTGGTCTCGCTGTAAAAAAATACATTACTTTCTAATGATAAAAAATATTTCGTTTTTGATTACCCATATAGATTGTTTATAGAAATTAATAATACCTCAGCACTACAGGCATTGAAGGCCCTGCGCTTAGGGTGCCGAAACACACCGAGCCACTGAGAAGTGTTGTCCGAATAGTGACTCACCAACAACCAGTACCGCATATAGAAATTAATATATTTTGCAAAATTTCACATTTTTGATAGAAGGTGGAAAAAGTATTCTATCATAAGAATTGCACTTGTCTTATTTGCACTTCAAGAACTCCAAATCTAGTCACAGTGACACAAAAATATTGAAGCTGTGTTTTCATTTAATGTTTAACATAGTTAACTTAATTTCTCTAGGTAGAGTCCTTAGCTCCAAAATAAGATTACAATAGGAATAAAAGGAGAATTAAGAATTGGTGCTACCTTTTCTACATCTATATAAAAATTAACATTACATACCTCAATTCCTGTTACTCCTAACGCATCGCGGATATTTGGTGTCAATCTGAACGGCACCTTTTCTGGAACTCTCAATGCTCTTCCTTTCTCGAAACACACATTGTAGTCTATATGAACTACATCACCACTCGTCAAATCTATAAGCACGTTATCCAAATGTCTATCACCCAAGCCAATAATGTAACCGATAATACTCATGACAGCAACAGAATATGAGTATCTACGCACCATCTGCCACCAAGTGGCGGCATTAATTGCATGACACCACAGCTCGTTAGCTAAAAGATTGCTCGGTGTCTCCTTCATTAATTCATCCAAGACTTGCTTCAGTACAACTAGAGGCCATTCTTTTCTATTTTCTATATTTTTCACGCCATGTTCTTGCAATAAGGGATTTAACTTGTTGTAGTACAGTTCTGATGGACGTAACACGGTAGTATTTGAGGAGTTACCGGTTTTTGCATTTTGTTTGCCAGCTTCCCTATGTTGCCATCGTTTGTACAAAGCAAAAACTGGTGTTGTTCCATCAACCCAACTTATTAGCCCTGATCTTGGTCCGAGAGGGATCACTGAGTAGTATCTCGCCCGATATAAATTATTTTCAGTTTCATTTGCGTTCCGAGCCATCATGGTGTTCGCTATAGTTAGAAATTGCATTATTCTCTCATCTAAATGCAAATCCTCTAATCCTTTAAATAAATAGGTGTATGTTTGACCGTTTGAACCATAAAATACTAATTTCTTGGGTTTAGTTTTGGTAGGCAAAATAGAAACATGATTGGATAGATGCGACACAGTAATTCTAGTCTTTGAAGAACTCGTTAAACCTGGCATTGATATTACTGTGTTCCGCATATTAGCTAAGACTGGGCTTATCTCTTGCATCTTCAATGAATACGAAGTTTTCTTGTGAGCTTTTTGTTGAAACCTTGTCTGGAGCTCTTTTAACAATTGCCAAGATTCTTGAGGTTTATCTGCATTATCCGGATTTTTCAATTTCTTTAAAGTATCGACAATGAGCCCTAGGTATTGCTCTTGGAAATTCTTCTCGTGCGGAGTCTCCGGTTCAATGCTTGTAATATCGTACAACTGTTCTAATATGAATATTATAGGTTTGATAATGATTCTATGTTTCTCAGTTACAAGCAACATCTTTTCCTCACACGTCAAGTGTGGGTTAGTGTACACTTTTTCCATTTCTATTTCTAATTGTTGCTGCCTTTTGTTGATTTCTGAATGATGTTGAGCTAGAGTACCTAGCCAAAGCTCGTCCCACAATAATATTATTCTTCTGAGTTCCTTAACCAATAACTGAACTTCATTAATTGTTTCTGGTGCTTGCTTGCTTAATGTATCCACCATGGATTTAAAGCACGATTGTAGAACGTTTTTAGATTCATCTGTTTCACTATCGTAAGAATCGTCAATTTCATCCTCTGTGTCGACATTATTATCATTGTTTTGGGATAAACAGTCTTTAGGCAAAGAAATGTCTGAGAAATCGAATTTTACCCCACCTTCTAAAGCACCGACGACAGCTGGAAACATTATAAGGTGTGGCGCATCAATCGCAACACGACAAAGTAATTCGGATACCCGTTGACGGACATAATTTTCAGGGTGATTCAATCGTGAAAATAATTGAGGTATTATAACTTTCCACGGGTGTGTTGGTGTTTTAGCTAAACCTTCTTCCAGTACAGTTTGTAGCTCTAGTGCATGTTTTACAATTAAACGTAGAAGTCTTAACGTTACTGTTACTGTGTTTGACTCGGTACTCTTAGTGATATTTTCAGAATTAGACGCCAAATGAAGATATTTGAAATATGCTTCTGCGCTAAGTTCATAGTAAGCATACACTCTTTTGTGTATATTTCGCCAAATTTGCACTAGATCATGTAATTGATTGTCGTGAGCGTTCGATAAAATTGGTACACTTTGTAATTGGCATCTTATCATGGCGGTCGTGTTAACATCTGTCGAATCGATGTCTTCTTCGTCAATAGTTACTCGAGTTTGTGACAATATTAGATATATTCTTTTTAAATCGTCTGCAGTGGCACTTGCCGGAAGTATGCTCTGAATAGTTTGCTGATCCTCCATCGTTAAAACATTTGTTAACTCTCCACTGCTGTCCACCATTTTCCTACCCCAGCGATAACACCAAGTTCCAAAAGCATTCCATGATTTTGCCAGTTCCTGATTGCTCTGCTGGACGCTAAATTGCAATAGTTTCCCTATGGCCATTTCTGTTATTGGTATAATATTTGTCATTTCTATGGTTGATATTTCCGGCAGTACTGTGAGAAACTTTCCTAGAGGGCTATGTAATTCCGTTATAGACACTTGTTCATTGGTTTGTAACCAGTTTGCCAATTTTAAAAGTATTTTGCTGCTCACATGACGCAACTCCACGCCGCCGAATCTATCGGCACATTTCGATATAGATGTTGATGCAATAGCACAAAGATTAAATGTTAACTGTCTAGATTCTGAATCTACGTAAAGTAATTTAGCCATTTCCTGAATAGCTTTGGCTGTATCTAAAGACCACATAGTAAATTCTGGTATCTTTTTTAAGAGAGAATTTGCAATACTGTGCAATTGATTGCCTTCATGAACTTCATTCATAAAAATCATATCCTTATCTTGCAAAAATGCATATAACTGATTTGATGCTAAAGTATAATTTCTGTCCTTCCTCGCTCTTTTAATTACATTTAGTCTAAGGTTACTACAAAATAAACTAAATCCTTGATTTTGTAATTTTGCAAAGTATTCTGACCACCAAAGTATCTTAGATAAAATACAAGCATCAATTTTATCTATCTCATTTTCAAAATTTTCTGATACCAAAAATATATTACTAACCGGTATATTATTAACAATATTCTTAAGCCCATGAATTACATAGTTTATTAGACAATAATTTTGTAAATACTCAGATGGTAGTGATAACAATTCATTTTGCATAACAGAGTGAACTTTGCTTAAGGTATTGTCTAGAGCTAAAGATACATCTTTATCTTCATTATTTATATTCAAAGCTGCATTGTATACATCACGTTCAACATTGTATAGAATATCATACGTACTCCAGGTCTTGAAGGTCTTGTCATCATCCCATGAAGATAATTCATTAAACGCTTGATTATTTTCTATGTCATACAACTTTTGAACACACTCGAAATCTGTAGATGTAAATAGATATTTGTTTGTATCACCGGGTAAATAGTCAGTACACTGGCCATTCCACTTTATGATTTCAAACCAATTATGAAGGTGTTTATAGCAAATAACAATTTGATCTGACACAAAACACTTAATTAATGGAGCCACAGTTGAATTATTTTGGAGTATAGTTTTGTATCCTTCTGCAGCAATTTCAAACTTCCTAGTAGCCTGGTCTGCACTATATTTAATCCAACTGTAATCAATTAAAGGTGATATCTTCTGGCAAAAAACATACAGACCTTGCAAAGCATCATATTCTCGCAGGTTCAATAGAGCTAAAGTAATGTACATAACTGTGTACTCAAATTCCACTGTGTTTGCTTTTTCTGAATCTATAAGATCTTTCAGTAGAGTATGACCATGTTTTAATGTCAAAGCAGGTTGTCCTGCATGCAGAGCTAATTGTATCAATGTGTTTCTGACGCGGCTAAACCATTCCTTGCATGTAGATGAGTTAGTAGAAAAAAAAGTACGCACAGGCTTCGATGGTTGATTTATTGCAAAAGCTGTTCCTTCTGAGGCGTTGTATATACATATCTCTAAATGGTACATGAACTGCAATAAAAGGCGTACTTGATTTTGTCTATTATCAATATTTTCCGAAATGTCTCCCTCCTGTTTTGATATTTTACTTAGTTCCCTTAGTAAATTCTTCATACTTGTTTCAAAGTTTGTAAATGTTTCGTTAGGTTTACCCAATGGGGTCCTCAATTTTGTATTGACACAAAATTGCGCTGCCTCCCAAGTAGCCCAATTATTTAAAACAGCTTTATTTTGTAGTGCTAAGGATCGAAAGTCTTCTGTATTTCTTTGAGTGTCTGACTCTAAAGGCCAACAACATTTGAATATTTCCATCAACCAATTTGGATCGACGTTGTTATCTTTAAGCAAAGCATTCATGAACACTTTGAATTGAAAGGGTACAATTTCCCCATATACGGATCCGTAAATATGCATATGTTGTGCCAGTGTAACTGTGTGTATATCATACAATTTTAATGTCTTAGACTCGCGTTTTGTTTTATCAATTGTGTACATCTTGCCAAACTCCATAACTGCAATATCCCACGGTATATGAACTGATAACCTCGTAAAACTATTTCTAATTTGTTCATCATTTGAAGTCATGTGCAAAATGCATAGTTCAGTTACTTTTAGCAAAAAGGAATTTGTCCAGGATAATTGTTTATTACTTAATAACTTGTCTAAATTCTGGCACACAGTTAAAATAATGCTTTCATTTTTACAAAAACCGCAAGCCAATGTTACATCTGCTAATTTCTTAAATTCTTCTGTTTGATAAAAAACTTCCAAGTACGGTTCAGAGTAGACTAGAACATCTTCAAACCAACACAATAATAATAGTGTTGCCTCCTCGCTAGGTTCAGTAATCAAGGTATGATGAAGAACATTCAATACGACAGTAAAATTCCCACAATTAGGTGATTTGCCAACATCATCTATATTAAGACTTTCTGGTAAACCTAGATGTCCTATAATGTTTAATTTCTCAGTAACCAAACTACTACTAGCTATGAAGTAATTATAACATTTACAATGAGAAAAAAGCAGATATAGTAAACTGTATTGCAAAATCGGATATATTCTAGACAATTTTTCATTATATGGTTCTAACAAAACTCCTAACAATTCCAATATGCTTGGTTTCAGAGCCCACATTCCAATTATTGATCCACTGACATTAGCTAGCTGGGACAAACACCTAAATAAGAACAGTATTATATTTTCAGCATTATCAGATGAACAGGACATCTTCTCAAAAGGATTATTATAACATAGTGGTTGTATGTTGGGTAATATACTCTTATATACCAATTCCAAATCACCAAGTATGTACCTGTAAGCTTCTTGAAGTAATGGTATGTTCTTCAGATTCAGTAAAGATTGATACACATATACAGCTGCTTCTTGAACATCAACATACAATGATTGCCTTAACTTTAATATCTCAGAAGATGGGCCAAGTAATTTGGGTATTAATTCCATTGGTAGATTTGCTGATAGCTCTTTGATAACTTTTGAAATCATAATCATCATTGAAATAATAGTAGCATCTGAAAATTCATTTGCTAAGGCAAGTTCTAGATCAACTAATGATAAAATAGCATTGTTTAAAAAAGCAGGTTTTGTATAGGCAACTGATAATAGTATTGATATGCATTCATTACCGGCTATTGTAAGATTGTCAGGAACAAACAATTCCAATGCTTGAGTTATAGTAAAAACAATTGTTCTCAAACAGTTTGTAACAAAATTTGCAGTTATTTGTTCATTGTTAGGATTGAAGGCTTCTCCTAAACATTTCAAGACAGTGTTGAGTGCTAATATGAAAACAGTCAAACGTTCAACTGTATTGTCTTCACGTTTTGATAAATCATTACTGTAACTTTCTATGTCTTCCATAAAGTGTAAAATCAGTGTTACAGAAAAGTCGATGTTTATCTGAAAATATTTGGATAATTTTTGCATGCATTTTGATATGAATTCAATATTTGATAAAATCTGGGTATGATCCACATGCCAACCGATTAATAAATCCACTGTATCTTTAAATAAAGGATAGAAATCACTGGGATATAATTCAATTAAATTTACCAAATCCTCCAATCCTGTCTTGAAAACGTCAACATTATCAGTTGTCTCTATAGTTTTAACAATACATTTCATGAGGGAAGCAGAATGTTTTGCTAGAACAGATTTTTTTTTCTCAAAATATAATGTTTCTTGTAGTGATTTCATAAACAAGTAAACTAAATTGTCTGAATGAATGTGATCTTTAGAAAACAGCCAGTTTTGAAACCTTTCAAAATCATTTTCCTGACCCATAATGTAACCCATGCGGCCTAATGCACGAGCAGCCTGACACTTTGCTATTGGACCAGGAGCTATTCTTAAAATTTCCAACATTGATTCTCTCAAAATGTGAAATGCTTTTCTAATGTATAAAGCATTATCTGGAATTAATAGCACCTCTAGTAATTTTTTGGATATTGCTAATGAATTCTCTTGATCTTCTTCATTATTCAATCTTCGAAGCAATTTTGATATCCTTGTGTCTTCAGGCAGGTTAAATTTTATTTCTACTTTCTTATCAGATTCATAAAATTTTGAGTGATGGTACATACCTGAATTCTTATTTAGTGTATCTTGATATTTTCTGCTAATAATATACACACCACCTTCCGAAAAGTCTCTCTCATTCCTTCCGGAGACCATTGTTCCTCGTCCTCTATATCCTCGCCTTTCCATATTCCTATTGGTTTTATAGTCACCACGACGTGCTTTTGTACCTCTATTTCGTCCATCGAAATAATTAGATCCCTGATATCTTCTATTAGAATCGCCAGTGGCTTCTCCATCGATACTCTCTAAATCCAAATTTTCGTCGAAATTGTTGTCTTGGCAATTTGAGCTCTTGGAAGCTTTGAGCTTATGCGTGGAATTATTCGATATCATTACTTAACTTACATATCGCTAACATAAAATGGCTAATCATCAGGATAAATACTAATTTGTATTTTCAACCAGACAAAGCGATTGCGAAATATTGTACTTTTCGTTCTCACAAAAATCACAAATATCTTTATCTGTCACATATAACATTCAGTCCAAACTTAACCAACTTTAAAAAGATAACATCACTATAAGCTAATGTGTTTTGTGTAATACGCAACAACACAGATAATCCGCAACAATTTAAAATAGATAATAAAAAAATTGTCGTATTCCGTTTTTTATGGATACTCTACCAAAGTGAAACAAATTGATAAATCCCTTTCGCCACTCATTTATTTATTAGAAATCTATCGCAACTGAAAGATTACTTGTACTTGAAAAACGCCTTTAAATAAAGAGGAAAGAACAACTTTTCAGCATCAATTTGAAGTAGTGTTGTAGTATCATAGACAAGGATAAAACATCGATCCTTGTTCTATCCTTGTCTATGGGTGGTATGGAACATGAGTGATGATGGGCATAATCGAATGACGAAAAAGGCATCATTCGATTATTAACGATCATTCGATAATTCGATTATAATAGATGCTTTCAATTTATCGTCTGGATCACTTCACTTCAGTTTTGTGCGTTAAGTTACGAGTTACTTACTACGAGTGACGTAACCTGGCGACAAAATGAGTTTGACGTGAGCAGTTCGTAACTTAACGCACAAAACTGAAATGAGGGGAGTCAACCAGTAAATAGAAAGCAGCTAATGTTCGATCAATATTGAATGATCATTCGATTAGAGTAATAATCGATTATGAACGTTTGGGGAAATAATGCACAAAAAAGTCCTACAACCATCCCAGTAAACCAAATTCAAATTTCCCGCAATTATATTTGGTAACTTCAAAAGACTTCAAACTTGTCAATTTGACATGTATGTAAAACTATGATCAGATGATGTAAAATAAAGCAAACTGCCAAAGTTATCAGTGGGAGTTGGTTTGATTGGGTTTGATTTACTACCATTTTGCTGATTTTATACAATTTTCACTTTAGACCATAGACTTTACACGCTTTCTATTTCTATAATTCTTTCGCGGAAAAAGTGTAGTAGTAGTAGCAGAAAACTATTTATACAATTCAAGTTTATGATTTGATTAGTAGAATATCTTACAGGTTGCTAACAGGTCATCACGCTAGCGTGAATAGAAAGACCGACAAATTTTGATTCTTATTGAAGATGTCAGAAGAACTGACCAAAGTATGTATAGTGGTACTTGGTGACATAGGGCGCAGTCCCCGAATGCAGTATCACTCAAAATCATTGGCAGATCATGGTCATAAAGTTGATATCATATGTTACCAAGAAACAAAGCCCATTAACAGCTTAATAAATCAACCACATGTTAGCTTTCATTATCTACTGCCCTATACAAACATTCCTCTTCCGAGAATACTTAACTACATATTCAAGACTTTATGGCAGCTAGTTTCTTTAATGTTTGTTTTGTCTATTATACGAAAACCTAATGTTTTGCTGGTGCAAAATCCTCCAGCTGTACCAGCATTGATTGTATGTTTATTTTATTGCAAAGTTATGGGAGTTAAATATATTGTGGATTGGCACAACTACGCATTTAGTATAATGGCACTAAATACTAATAAAAATCACATGTTTGTGAATATAACAAAAAAAATTGAAATGTTTGTTGGGAAAAGAGCTGCATATAATTTTTGTGTTACAAAAGAAATGCAAAAGGACTTGTTGCACAATTGGGATATTCGGTAAGAACAAAAATTAAACAATTTTACTTTTAGAAAGTATGAATGGTTTAGAATTAAAGAAATTATTTATGTTAGGCAATTAGAGAACATCCTGCTGAATAAACTTATTTATTGTAGACTCACAATATTTTTCTTTTATATATATATAACCATTCATTTTTCTTTTTTGTTGAAATATGTAAAATCCTGTCCATTTAATTGTAAATTTTTCTCAGCGCTACAACTTTATATGATAGACCACCTGATATATTTAAGCCTATAACAATAAATCAAAAACATGATTTACTAATACGACTATCTGATATTTATCAAGAATTTCAAGGTGAAAATAGTGAATGCACTGTCTTAACAAAAATTCATAATGATAATGTTATATTGAAGTCTAACAGGCCAGGTATAATTATTTCAAGTACAAGCTGGACAGATGATGAAGATTTTTCTTTGTTGTTTGATACGTTAAAAGGTGTACATTATTTCAACTTTATTGACATTGTGAATATTAAATATTTTGTAGAATATGATAAACATATTAAGAACAGCAACAAGAAAAACTTACCAAAATTAATATGTATTATAACTGGCAAAGGCCCACTTAAAGAATTTTATTGCAATGAAATTCAGAGAGAAAACTGGAAAAATGTCACGTTTATAACACCATGGTTAGAACCCGAAGATTATCCATTACTATTAGCTTCTGCAGATTTGGGTGTTAGTCTTCACACTAGTTCCAGTGGTCTTGATTTACCTATGAAAGTTGTTGATATGTTTGGATGTGGCTTGCCAGTTTGCGCTCATGACTTCAGATGGTAAGAATGTTGTATATTTACTTCTGAATTTAAATAGATTGTTTTTTAGTGTGAGTGAATTGGTGAAACATCAAGAAAATGGATTTGTATTTCATAATGCAAAAGAACTTAATGAACAACTGCAAGATTGGTTTAGCAATTTTCCCAACAACATGGAACATATAGAATTAAACAACAAATTCAAGAAAAATTTAAAAAGTTATCAAGAACTTCGTTGGAAACAAAATTGGGATTTAGTTGCATACAATACCTTCTGTTAAGCATGTATAGAGATATAATGAAACTATTTGGTGTTACCACATATTATTTAATTATAACAAAATGTTTATATAATTTTTGAACACTTAAAAATAAATCATTATTCAGATAGAAAAATTATACCAATAAGCGTTCTATTTCCTGTTGAATTGTTTGTATTTGTGGCTTAAGTTGAGAACCTTCATTAATTGTTATGCTGCAGGCAATAACTGAACGAGGTACTCCACATGCCCGACCTAAGGCTTGTTTTGATCTTACAAATACATATGGTACATTTTTATCTTCACATAGTAGTGGTAAATGTAATAATATCTCCAAAGGTTCTGCATCGGCCGCCATAACAATAAATTCGGCAATTCCACGATTTAATGTTTTTGTTACTTCATTTGCTCCTTTACGCAACTGTTTATAATTCATTGCTTGTTGGACTAAATTCAATATCTTTGTAGTTAGTGTCGCTTCAGCTAATGGATAAGCTTTTGGATTTACTTCTTCTGCCTGAAAGCATTGAAATAGACAAAGCCACAAAATATCTATAATTGTGCTCTTACACCCAAAAGGGTATTATAAGGCACCTGGATTAAGTAAGTAAGTGTTCTTACCATTATTAGAAAAATACTTTTGGCTATTTCCTCTCAGCAATATATCAAAGCTTCACTGAGGTTTATAAGAGGTAAATGTAAATACAGTCATACACAATATCTCAACAACAAAACTGCGTTCAAACACGCTTAAATCAGCAGAGGTTAGAGAGGTTATTCAAGTTTATTCAGTCCGGCCATAACGCGAACCGCAACATGATAAATTTGAAATACCCAAAATTATTTAATTAAAAAGTAAAAATCACTATTCATATAGGAACTATAGCTAATATCCCAAAACTGTTACAGGCAATGTAGATTTAAAATAATAAATATTTATACAGAATGCCGCTTTCTGTGCAAAATGTAATGCTGCAAGTAAGTGGAAAATTCTCATTCCCAAATTCTTAATATTTACTACTTGTTTTGTATCTCTTCTGTCATCTGTCATTTTCGCGGTATTCGAGCCTTACCTTCTTACATGAATTCTTACTATTTAGCATCACGTTTGTAACATGCGATATTTGCAGAATGCAGTGGAGCCGATGCAGGTGGATGCTCCACCAGAAGATAATGACAATAATGAGGAAGAAACATACATAGTAGAAAATCCATCTTTAGATTTAGAAGTTTATGCCAATAGCTATACAGGTTTAGCGAAGTTATATCGACTAATCTACATAATAGATCACTGTCCTTCGTTGAGACTTGAGGCTTTGAAGATGGCAATCTCTTATGTTATGACTACTTATAATGTAAACTTGTACCAGGTTTTACACCAAAAATTGGCTGAAGTAACAAGCAGTTCTAGTATACCTGACGTTGCTGTACAATCTACGTCCCAAGATGTACCAGCAATAGACAGCTTATGGATAGAAACTCGTTCAAAAAAAGCTGCTCTAAAATTGGAAAAATTAGATAATGATTTGAAAAATTATAAATCAAATTCTATAAAGGAGAGCATAAGAAGAGGACATGATGACCTTGGAGATCATTATTTAGACTGTGGAGATTTATCGAATGCATTGAAATGTTATTCCAGATCAAGAGATTATTGTACAAGTGGAAAGCATGTTGTTAATATGTGTGTAAATGTTATAAAGGTATCTGTATATTTACAAAATTGGTCACATGTTCTTAGCTATGTTTCTAAAGCGGAAAATACTCCAGATTTCATGGAATCTCAAGCAAAGGATTCAAATTTATTGATATCTACTAAATTAAAATGTGCTGCTGGTCTAGCTGAATTGGCAACTAAGAAATATAAATCTGCGGCAAAACATTTTCTGCAAGCCAATCTAGATCATTGTGATTTCCCAGAGTTAATGTCAGCCAACAATGTAGCTATGTATGGAGGTCTTTGTGCTTTAGCTACTTTTGATAGACATGAACTTCAAAAAAATGTTATATTTAGTAGCTCATTTAAGTTATTCTTGGAGTTGGAACCACAATTGCGTGATATAATTTTTAAATTTTATGAATCCAAATATGCTTCATGCCTAAAACTGCTAGATGAGATCAAAGATAATTTACTTCTAGACATGTATATTGCGCCTCATGTTAATACACTATATACACAAATACGAAATCGGGCATTGATTCAATATTTCAGCCCATATCTATCTGCAGATATGCATAAAATGGCAACTGCATTCAATAGAACTGTTTCTGCTCTTGAAGATGAACTTATGCAATTGATATTAGAAGGACAGATACAAGCACGCATAGATTCCCATAATAAAATATTATTTGCTAAAGATGTTGATCAACGTAGTACAACATTTGAAAAAAGCCTGCAAATGGGTAAAGAATACCAAAGAAGAACTCGTATGTTAATATTGAGAGCAGCCGTTTTGAAAAACAAAATACATGTTAAGGTAATATACTTACATATGCATACTAGCAATAAAATCCAAATTCATGTTTTCGAATACAGGATTATATTTATTTTCCGACTAAACATTTATGTCTTTACTACTTTTTCAGAGTCCACAGAGAGAAACAACTGGCCAAACAAGTGAAATAACTGTAGCTCCTGGGACAAGCACAGTTTTATCTGCGAGAAACTAAATTCTGTTTTGAACATCTTTATTCATAAATTTGGATGTTTTAATATTGATACAATATTTGCTATATAATTTTTCATGAATGTTTGTGTATATATATTCTGCTTTTCATTAAAAAGTAAGTAAGTGAACTATGGAGTTTTAATTTTTCATCCATTTGCAATTAACTCGGTTTCAAAGTAGCTATTGTGGATTAATTCAAATAAAAAAGGGAAAAGTGCAAGACCAGTTGAATCCATCCCAAAAGCTGTTATAATAGTTATAGTTCATAATAAATTATGGATAGTGTAAAACGGGCTTTCTATTATACTTATGAAATGTATTTGATTTGTTAATATATTAGAAATACAGAATATATACAAAATTCTTAAACTATATAAAATAACATAGTTTTACTGGAGTTGACAATATGCAACCATGAAAAAACTCAAGTATCTTCATCTGCTTCAACCAAATGACTTAAAATTAACTGTTGTGATGTAATTTCTCCAACTTTTTCTTTGTTTTTCTTTTCTCTTCTGATTTTTTGGCCCACTACATATTCAGGCATCAAAACTTTGGAATTTTTAAATGTAAGTTTTCCTTCATCCTTATCTGCATCTACAACCAAAGCAGATTTGTGAAAAATTATTTTATTGGAGGAAGTATCCATAGCAGTTGGGTTTTGCACAATGTTTCTATCTTCTAATTCTTTCAAAAATGTAAGAGCAGCTTTCTTGTTGCCTGCGTCTGACATATCCTCATCTTTAACATCACTTAAGCTATACTTCATCCACTTGTGGGGATTTCTTTTAAAGCCTGGTAGTTTTGATCTAGGCAAACATTTGCGTAGCGGAATTTCAGGTTTTTTAAATATACTCTCCTTTCCTCTGAAACTCTTTAGGGTAGGAGGATCTTTCGTAATCTGCATATCTTTTGCATTCTCAAAGTTGTAAATCTTTCCTGGGGGCAAAGTTACATTTACCTTATCGAGTTCTTCAAAAAGATCTTTTTGTTTGTCATTAAATTCTTTATGAGAACTAGTTACGCGGAAAGATGCTTGGGGCTTCATTTTATGTTATTATAGCAAAAACAAGTCAACTATCGACTACCGACACATTTTTTTACCTGCTTTTGACAGTTGTACCACAGAATCACAACAGAATATCGAACAACCAGAATATCATCTCTTTGTCGGCTCTTTTGATCTCAGTGCGCAAAATTTCGTGACCTTGATGTCACTGTTCGGGCGAGAAGTCAGGATGGGCTTTGATAGAATTCGGTGCCTGACAGGACCTAACTGAAGTGAATTTCGAGAATATGATACATATCTACGTTAAAATGAATGTATATCGCTTATGTTTACAATTTTTTACTTTCTTTTCCATTATTTTGACACTATCGACTTGCACTTGATAAACACCATTTAAATTAACAGATGAAAATAAACTTGAAGTCAGCTCCGTGTACCTAATGCAAAAAACGAACCACAAGTTCTCACCCGATTTAATGGCGGATCAAGCTGCGCGTTGAGATTGTGCGAACCCTCCCGCCATATTCTGGTTGTTAGATATTCTGTGGTTGTACATTGGCGTCCACTACCGGCCAAATTAAAAATCCTTGTTTTTTTATATGGCTACCACATGGCTACACGCGGATGTTTGAGCAACAGCTGAATTGCCCACCGAGCGAGGAACATGTCAACAAGAGCGAACAAACAACGTCCGACACCTTTGATCTCTGAAGGTAAAAGTTCGTGACCTTCAGTCCGCTTATTAATTACTATTGGCCAGTATCAACTCAGAAAAATAACGATTTCGCGTGCACATTTAAAATTTGCCAGCTGTCCGTTCCTTGATCATACTACAAATTTTAAATTAGCGCGCGCAATCGTCATCTTTTTTAAGTTCGTTTTAGCCAGTAGCAGTTAATAAGCAGACTGAAGATCACGAATTCTCCCCCCCCTCCCCCCCCTCCCGAGATTAAAGATGCCGACGTGCCGACGCTGTTTGTCCGTTCTTGTTGTTTCTTGCCTATACCAGATCTAACCTTGAATAATAACAATTTTTTCTTGCGTTGGCTGCATTGGGGGATATACTTAGCTATTATACTAGCAAGTTATTCTATATTCTATGATACTAGCTTATGTACATTGTCAAAATGAGCCACTCGTTTTTGGAATAAAAACCTATAAACTAAGAACCTCGAAGATCTTTTTAGCTGATTTTGCTTGGGAGGAGTGAAGTTAGTATGGTGTGGTTTTCGTCTTCATTTTTTATGTTTTAAATTTTGTGAAAGTATTCTGCGTGTACAGAGTATAACATAAGTACATCTAATTTATGTATAAGAGAATAACAAAGGTTTCTTGAGGTAATAGAATAATATGAAATACTGTAAGTAAGTTCTCAATTGCGTTTGTATGTACTTTTCCTTCCGTTTAACGTAATTTTTCAGTTATCGTGTAATAGTGTAATATTTTGTAACATTTGTAAAACATCGAGAAACATCATGCAAAATAACACACCACGTGAAAGCCATGCTCATCCAGTGATGATGAGTGTAAAGGAAAAAGAACGATATATAGAAAATTTCCAATTTCCATACTGTGATGAATCCACAAAATATGAAAAGGTTGCTAAAATAGGTCAAGGCACATTTGGGTAAGATAATCTGATGATTTTGTTGGTGTTTATCAGTATTATATTTTATTTCAATTTGTAGTGAAGTATTTAAAGCTAGAGACAAAAGTAATGCTAAAAAATTTGTCGCTTTGAAGAAAGTGCTTATGGACAATGAAAAAGAAGGGGTGAGGATTAAGAATATGTCTTATATGATTGTTTCAAGTTTTGTTTTAGTTTCCAATTACAGCTCTGAGAGAAATCAGAATTTTACAATTACTTAAACATGAGAATGTAGTAAATTTAATAGAAATTTGCAGAACAAAAGCATCTCAGAATAATAGATACCGATCAACATTTTATTTGGTATTTGATTTTTGTGAACACGATCTTGCTGGGTTATTATCAAATGTTAATGTTAAATTTAGCTTAGGAGAAATTAAAAAGGTAATGCAGCAACTACTTAATGGCTTGTATTACATACACAGTAATAAAATTTTGCATCGTGACATGAAAGCTGCAAATGTTCTTATTACTAAGAATGGGATTTTAAAATTGGCAGATTTTGGATTAGCCCGAGCATTTAGCGCTAATAAAAATGGGCAACCAAATAGGTTTGTTTCCTTAATAAATTTTATGATTTGTCATTTTAATTTTATTTTATGTGTAGATTTACAAACAGAGTTGTAACATTGTGGTATCGACCTCCAGAATTATTACTAGGGGAACGTAATTATGGTCCACCAGTGGATCTTTGGGGTGCTGGCTGTATTATGGCAGAAATGTGGACTCGCTCTCCCATAATGCAAGGAAACAGTGAACAACAGCAGTTAACATTGATATCACAGTTATGTGGTTCCATTACACCTGCTGTTTGGCCTGGAGTAGAAAATTTAGATTTATATAAAAAAATGGAATTACCTCAACAACAAAAACGAAAGGTACAAGCTTTTTTAATAATAGCAAATACAATATAAATATATATACGGACAAAGAATAGTTCCGCTGGGGTACTTTAGATGTCCCAGCTATGCTGATTTTAGAAAAGTGTACGACCAAACAAATATTAAACGTGATATGACGTGATTAAACGTAAGTGGAATTTTCCGTTGCACAAACGCGTAAAAATATAAGATAACCGAAGAGTCGGTGCGAGACGAATGAAAGTGGTTTAACTGCGCGCGCAGCGAAGAGGTAGAGCATTCATAAATGAATTGTCAATTCGCAAAATTATTATGAAATGAATATTAAAGGAGTCAAAACAAGTAACAGTTTAGTAAATAAAACAAAAACCAAAACACACATATTGGCTTTGGATTAATATTAATTTGTAATGATTGAAACATATTTTTGTGTTAAGGCGAAGCTACACACGAAATATTTGCTTTTATTTATTTCGTCAAATGCCTATTAACTTTTGTATAACACTCATTGTATCCTACTTACCACTTGATTTATTTGCGATGATAAAGTATGTTTGCTTTTAGTGGACTAGTGGACATTTAAAATAATCTTTGTTTCTTGATATATAAATTTTGAAAATGTTTTTTTTTTCTGCTAATTCTTGTCAATATATCTGCAGTTAACAGCAAAAGAATATTATCTTGCTAAAAACTGAAATAAAAATATCAGAAAACATTAAAAAAGTGTATCTATAAAATCTATAAATTTTTCTTTTTTTTTAAATTCACTCTCTGAAGTACCATGATGTTTGAAAAACATAAGCTCATATTTGTTTCCAAAATTATTGTTTACTGTTTTCATAGGATAGTCGATGGCGTATCGGACAAGAATTTTTTTTATCATTTTGCTTAAAATGTAAAATGTAAAACATTATAGTACAAGTTTGAAGCGCAGCCAGTAAACAAAATTCAAATCTTCCGCAATTATATGCAAAACTTCAACTTAAAGATATTCAAATAACCATTAATGTAATACAAAATCGTAGGTAACTTCATGCTTTAATGTTGAAGTACAAATATGCTAGCATCAGACATAAGCTTTTGTCGCTCTTGAACTTTTTCTGTTTCGTTGTTTGTAGAATCTATATTGATTCTACAAAATATAATTGTTGGGACATTACATTATTGTACATATCTTATAATGGTTAGAACTGTCAAACTATATATATTTGTAACAAAAAAAATGATAAAAAATAGAAAAAAAGGAGAGAATTAGCAGAATTCAAATTCCTCGCATTTATTTCTAGGAAAAATTTCATTTTTTTTTCGTTCGCTGCTTTTAGGAAATCTCAGATTGCTTTTGGAAATGAGACATAATACTAGAAAAAATTATAGGTATGCAACCAAGTGTAAATGCAGACTTTTAATAATAAATCATAAAATTGGAATTTTCATAAATCATCAATAAAAATCATCGATTATAGTGTATCTCTGTTTAGTACGTTAATTAAATAGCGATAAAGTATAATAGATGAATTCATAAAGAACAACTCTCCAAACATACATTCATTCTGTAAAATAACTTGGATAAATATAAACCGCAGAACTAACACCTAGCACCCGGTCCTCAGACCATCCACTTATTTATATGCCAGGGGGTAGAATTCATATTTGCCGCGATTATTTATAGTTACTGGTCAAGATTGTATTGTAATCATTGAACTATATACAACTACTGGAATGATCACGCCGGGTAAAGAAAAGGATGGCTGCCGCTTAAGGTATACCTTTCTCGTTCCAACTCATACGTCTTTATGACAACTGAAAGGGTGCGATAAACGGTTGGTTATATAGGGAATGCCGCAAGAAATTTGAAAAGTATACTATTGTAATTGATAAAAGGAATGATAAGGTATATAAGTTAGCGAATATTTTTACGGACAGTTCAATGATTGTAGTACAAAATCGTTGGTAATTCAGACTTGAATGTTTTAAGTTACCAAAAATTATGGTGGGAAATTTGAATTTTGCCAATAGGAATAGATTTCTGAATTACCCACAGCTGTAATACTCAAGTGCTTTCATATCAAGTGCATAGTTCGCTTGGTCCACTGCTTATTTTCGTACGTCTCTTGCCCTGCCGCTTTTTAACTGCCCCCACGAAGAGGCTACAGTGGCGCCGCTCTAAAGTACGCCAGCGGAACTATACGTCTTTGACCATATGTATACTAGTATTATATTTGATAATACTAAGTTTAGTTTATTCAGGTAGTTTTGATAGAAATTTGACAACCAAATGCCAAAATTCGTCCAATGCGTTTACCTTCGTTAATACAGATGAAGGGCTGTGAGGAAATCGAAAATTAGGATGCAGAAGTATTCTGTTTTCCTTAGAGCCATTCATTTGCACTAACTTCAATAAACGAAATCGCTACTTTTTCATTTCAGATCGATAATTTTAATTTTGTCGCGGCTGTATATCATTACTCTTAATTGTATATTAGTTTTGTTTACATTGCATTGAATCTGAATCTTTTAAATCAATTTTTTTCTTTTGTCTGCGGTTTCTATAAAATGCTAAATCAATTATTGTAGCTACTACATCATCAAATTATTTTTTTTACTCTAACGTCACTGCAATCACTTTTGTAGGCGCCTTTTAAGTCGTCTGCCTAGATTAGAGTTTTGGTGCCATAAGTTTAAAACCAACAGAAGTAGAGTTGGTTATTTTTTATTATTCCATTCATAGGTTAAGGAACGATTAAAATACTACCTCAAGGATCCATACGCGTGCGACCTGCTAGACAAACTTTTAATACTCGACCCATCAAAAAGGATAGATTCTGACACTGCTTTGAACCACGACTTCTTCTGGACAGACCCTATGCCTTGTGATTTAGGGAAAATGCTTGCAAACCATACCCAAAGTATGTTCGAATATTTAGCACCACCAAGACGACCTACCCAACATATGAGAGCACATCATCAATTACCAGGAGCGCGTCCAACAACATCGGCTGTTCAAGATAACGGATATCAAGATAGGGTATTTTAGACCGTATTAAAGCACTTGAAGAAACTCTTAAGACAATACATAATTCAGATAGATTGGCAAACTGCAATTTCACACTTTGCACTAGTATTCAGTTATAAACAGAGGTTGACTGGAAAGAAAACAAATTGGTATAAATATAAGAATGTTGATTTGTATGTTGTAATAATAAAGATTTTTTACATTTCTTGGAATTTATATGTAGATTAAAACCCGCGGGAAAACTTTAGGGTAGTTTTTAGAAAAAAACCCACCCTTGAACCAATACGTTTCCAACTATGATCTTTATTAATACAAAATTATATAAATGTATGGCCTGAAAGCGTTTCTTCATTTAATAAAGCCCAAAACGATTAATTAAACTGTTCGCGTTTCTATCCCGAATTGTTGTATCATAAAACGACCACCGCTATGCTTTAGAAAAGTTGGCTCATCATTGCTAGTTAAAATAATTAAGCATTTATCATTAATTAATTCCTATGAAACCCACCCGCACCTATCCTCTACCAACTACCCCATAACCGACTATTAGCGTCCAATTAAGAAATTATTTCCCCTAATCGGCTCTAATTCGTTTAGTACATTATTAAGAATGCGAATATTATTATCAAACTCTCCTGAATGTCTTTGTTCTGGAGGAATATATAGAGATATCCCAGTAAATTTTAAATTTCTACCGTAATGTTCCCATTACTTTTATCCTTTAGTACTAATCCCTTTAATTCATTAACAGTAATTACAATAGCCGCTCTAATTGGATTATCATCATTCCCTATATAAAACATTTTATGCCGCCCCGGTAATCGGTAAAATTCCCCTTAATAACATACGGTTTCCGAATAAATCGGATATTAATATTCGTCTCAATTCCTCCCTCTTCCTACAACTAGTGTTATTAATCATTATAATTTGTGGGTTTTTTTATCGACATCTATTAACTTTTTGATATACAATTTTTGGAAAAAAAACCTGGTGTTTACACTCGAAATTTTTTTGTTTTCGCAAACCCACATTTGGTAAATAGCGATTTGCAAACTTTTTACTATTTTTTATGCCACAATTACCGCAAAACGCTTCATTTTTGCAGTTTATAATTATATGCACTGCATTATATTATTTGCTAAACTTTCTACGCAATCAAAATTTGCATTTATTACGTAATTTTTGGTTCATTAAACAATCTAATAATTATATGTATTTATAACCTGCCATTAATAATAATAAAAAAAAAAATAGTAGCGGACCTAAAACCGAACTCTACAGAATATAAAGGTATGTCGGTAAAGTAGCGAACAAAGCACTACGGCATATTGGACATAGAACAGATAATAGGTTTGTCCTATAAAGGTAATAGGGTAATAGAATTTTCAAATAGATCATTACAACTGTAATAGTCGTAGTAACCCTGGTACAGACTGACGGTCAGAGATAACATTAAAGTTCCAATGTGGCTAATGGTAGGGTTGCCATATTTTCAAAAGCAAAAATACGGACAGTGCACTTGAGACATATTCCCAGTGAATCAAATTCTATTTCCCGCAATTATTTTTAGTAACTTCAACATTAAAGCATGAAATTACCTACGATTTTGTATTAGATTAATAGTTATTTGAATACCTTTAAGTTTGAAGTTACAGAATATAATTGCCGGGAATTTGAATTTGGTTTACTGGGTTGTTTAATTATTAATATTATTATATAAAAATATAGATATATATCTCTTCAGACGTGATGCTACTGGAAATGCAATGTTAACGCACATCATACGAAAGTTTGAATGCTAAAATAAGTATAACGACAAATTGGAAACTAGAAAAAAAATACGGACGCCTTGCAGAAATACGTACAAACTACGGACAGTTTATAATCTACGGACAAGGCTTACAAAATACGGACTGTCCGTAGAAAATAGGGACGTATGGTAACCCTAGCTAATGGTAACATCATGGCCACATTAGAACTAATTGCACAAACTACTTATATTGTGGCCTAAATATTACAATTACCGAAATGAAGAAATAGTGTAAACTCGTTTCATAAAAGCGATTTATCGCACTTAGTCTTTAGCTAAGCAAACGAAAAGGCAGTCCTTTCTATTTTTTTTTATTTTCTTGCCAGTTAATTAGATATGTGTACATGTGTTTTGTATCCGTCCTTTCCATTACTCTGCGCTCGAAAGATTGCGTCAATGGGTTTATAACGGACTTTTACCCTAATATCTTATGTTAAAAAAGGGCGATTAATGTGAGAATTAGAAAAAGAAATACCAGAAAGAACCCGTTTCATAAAGCCTTTCTACACTCGCCTGATAAAACTGCCTTTATGAAATTCTTTAATATATTCCAGGTGTCTTCATTAGCGATCAATCGAACACATACATACCTATTGTTATGGTGTAATACCCGGTTTCTCCTGGGTAAAGATATCTCGCCGACACAGTGTTCGTATATGAGAGGGAAATTCCCTTTTTACAGGGAATTTTGAACGTTAGAGGGAAAAAGTTTTGTTTAAGAGGGAATTATTAGATAAAATATTATTATTGCATCAATAAAAATAAATTTATTTTTTTATTATTTTTGTATTTTGTTTTTCATTTACTTTAGTTAAAATGAATCTGTACATCAGTACATTTATTTTAATTTAGTAAGTAATTTATTAAAGAAAAGTTAATAAGTTTGTATTTGCCGCCAAAAAAAAAGGGAATTGCAGTGTCAAAACGGAAATTTTTCATGTTGGTGCCGGGAATTGCCGATCAAGGTATATACGAACACTGCAGCGCACGGTTGCATTTTGTTGCCGAAATAGAGTAATTCATGCTATCTCCCTTCCCAAATAGTTCCAACCTGCGATGCCCCGACTATAGGTCGACTGTTTAATCTATACAATTCCTAGTCCCACGGTGAAAACAGTTTCGTTTGCTCGTCGTATATATTGTGTAGGCCTACCGTTATAGCCCGTAGAAATATGGTGAAGATTTTTCAATACGACTCTTGAAACGTTGCTTCACCAATAAACTTGCTACAAAATCTAGTTGATTGGGACAAAGAAATAACATAATAGTTTATAGTATTGGTCTCCATTGGATTGGATAAATGTGTATAAAAATGAATAATAAATATAGTCCATTTCAATCTTGTTTTATTGAGAATAATCTTTACATGTTTCGGTCTGTGGCCATCTTCAGAAAAAGATACGTCGCTAATATAAATATACGAAGAAACAGGTTCGTGAATTCTTAAAGTCATACAAATATCACGTTGCATGTGTGTTAGAATGCATAAAATAAAAGGATCCGAAATTTAAAACTATTTTAAAATCACGTGATATTTGTATGAATTTAAGAATTTACGGACCTGTTTCTTCGTATATTTTTTAGCGAAGTATCTTTTTCTGAAGATGGCCACAGGCCGAAACATGTAAAGATTATACTCAATAAAACAAGATTGGAAAGGAATACATTTATCATTCATTTTTATAATAGTTTGTGACTTGAAATTGATTAGATTAAAGGTTGGTACATATGTTATATATGTACATAATTTATTGGAAACATTATATTTTCACTTTTAACAGTTGTGACGTCACAATTCAAGGATTATAAGCGAAATTAATATTTTCTTGAAAAAAAAAAACACCTCAGAAAAAATCTTAATTTCGGTTACTACTAGTAAATCCAATAATATTTATATGTATTTACTATTCAATAAATATATTATACTTAGGCTATGTATCGCGAATGATTTGAAGTAACCGCTACCGTGGTTTCGGTTAATATCTGGTAGTTACAGGTTCCCTGAAAATACGGTTATTCACGGAACAGAATAAACAACACAACATAACCTAACAGATTAGGTACCTGTAGATACCTGTAATAACGATACTTACCACAACAAACAACTCTAATTCTAGTAATGCGGTTGCAACCGCAACTCACCATTATCAGTAACCGAGTTCCGTGAATTACAAATTTTCAGGAACAGGTGATTTACGGTACGCAAAAACGGAGGTAACCGCAACCACGGTTGCTGCGGTTCGATTCACGGACATACCATTAATGTAGTTTTAAAAGTCAAAAATGATTTCTACTCATTTCCAAAATAAAGCTATGTATCATACAGAGAACATAATAACCGCTCTGAAATAGGACAGTGTTCATATATCAGAAACATATCTTAAGTGATGTCTCAGAGACATATCAAAGAGAGAGGCTTGATGAGGACATTGCGCACCTACTGAAGTCTACGTGTACGCTACATCTTATGTGTCTGAGGCAACAGATAGATCAGATCAGGTGGTATGTATTTGTTACGTTTTTGCGATATAAATGGGTTTACTTGGCCGGTATTTCGAAAGGTCAATTCGGCGTAGAAAAGCACTTGTAAATATATGTTTTCTTATTTGCACATAATTCATTCGATCATCGGTTGATAATGGGAGCTCACCTGTTTTCGAAACAAATGTCCTGAATTAATAAAATCCCGTGCAGCACGGAATGATCAAATATTCATGTACCTATTGTTACGCTACAGTGCTCGTGATATACTTTATACTTTGTATATACTGTAGGACTACGCTGATCCGGAATGGAGGAAACCAACCACAGGCATAGTTACCAATATACTTCCCATACGTATGAGGCCGACTAATGCAGCGCACCTGAGATGCAATGATTTGGCAACTTTTTACGCGTAAAGTAGGGATAGCGGTATCCCGGTTAGTCTATGTCCACCTCCGTATATCTTTTATCAAAGATTTTTTATGGTGTAACATCAGCGTAAGAGCTATCAATGTACACACAGCAGGTGCAGTGCGATTTCAAAACGACTACACTGACTTTAATACCTAAATTGGTTTGAAAATTTATATAGATGACTGACTATTAGAAGAGTTTTAATACAACAGCTGAGGCGAATATATACAGTTAACGTTTATAAAATATTAAAAAACAAGTAAATAAAGAAAAAAATCAAAAATAAAATATATATTTACGGTACTTGCCTCAAAAATAGGAATGCATTAAGGACATATATATTAAAATCTATTAAATAATATTGCAACACAAGAAACCTAATATTTTTGCTCTGGTAGTTGACGATCCTTGATTTACATTTCCTTCTTCTGCCTGTATTTGGTATTCATGGGGTTGCGCATTAGTTTGTTCTTCATTAACTCTAGATAAAACAGGTTCATCGGTAGCTGCATTATCTTCATTATGCATTAATTGGTATGGATTCGATTTACGTCTAATTTTAGCTAAAGTCTGACCGGTTTGTCTTGGCAATGAAACTGAAGAGAATTGCGTTGGTATATCTGCACGTACACTACCTACTCTGCATGATATTAAATTATTATCATCTACATTATTCCCTTTACTTTGGCCTGGTGTTGAGATATGTGTCACTTCAGCAAAAGGATTATAGTTTGGTCTTTGCGATGAGACTGAAAGAAATTGGGTTGATGTATTTGTATGCATTCCACCTGCTCTAGACTCAGACGGCGTGAATTTATTGCTATCTACATTATTTCCATCACATAATGAATTATAATGGTCTAGTGTTGAAATACGTGTCACTTGAGTTAAAATGTTACTTCGTCTTGCCGGCGCGACTGATAAGAACTGGGTTGATATATCTGTGTACAGTCCATTTGCTCTAGACTTAGACGATCTCAATTTATTATCGTCTACATTATGCCCATTACTTTGGCCTGGTGTTAATATATGTGTCACTTCAGCAAAAGGATTATAGTTTGGTCCTTGGGACGAGACTGATTGAAACTGAGTTGGTGTATCTGCATGCACTCCACTTGCTCTGGACTTAGACGATGTAGATTTATTGCCATCTACATTATTTCCATTACATATAGCATAACATTGGTCTAGTTGTGAAATACGTGTCACTTGAGTAAAAGTGGTGGTTGGTCTTGCCGGCGCGACTGATAGGAACTGGTTTGATATATCTGCATACACTTCACTTGCTCTAGACTTAGACGATCTCAATTTATTATCGTCTACATTATTCTCATTACTTTGGCCTGGTGTTGATATATGTGTCACTTCAGCAAAAGGATTATAGTTTGGTCTTTGTGACGAGGCTGATAGAAACTGAGTTGATATATCTGCATGCACTCCACTTGCTCTAGACTTAGACGACATAAATTTATTGCCATCAACATTATTTCCATCACATAATGCATTACGTTGGTCTAGTGGTGATATATGTTTTCCTTCAGTAGAAGGGTTATAGGCTTCACTTAATGTCGAAACTGAAAGGATTTGGGTTGGTTTATCAATTTGTTCGACTGGCTTTTTTGTAGTTTTCTTTTTATTTGAATCTTTTCTGATATTCTTTCGATTTGAAGTATTACTGCATTTTTTCTTCGCAATTGTTTTGTGCGAATTACTACCGACCTTTATGATTTTATTTTTAAATTTATTGTAAGGTATTGGAGGTGGCTTCATTGAGCGTAGTTCATCGTCTGATTGACTTTTACCATCATCTGATTCTTCGACTTTATAACCATGCGCCTTGAGACATGTTTTATAAAATTCTGGATCGTCCTGCTGTGTTATTTCTGTGAAAAAAAATATTTTTTTTTGAAAAGCAGTTTCATTCTATATTTTTCTTCATACTTTATTTTTGAGGGAAAAATAAAAGAGAGTACGTAACTATATTCACTATTTCCATTAATACTTCATAATACAGGGCATTTCAATTGAAACAAGCCATCTCAAATAACTGTTTACTTGCTATGATATATGTGAAACATACACAACAGCCACATAAACTTGATGGATGGGTTGGTTGATGGGACTTTAAATAAATAATCAATATATTTGAACATGCTGAACGAGGTAGTATTTCACTAAAATGAAGCGCCGGCACATTGCCGGAGGACGACAATTTCTGGAATATCATCTTCGCGATCGTTGGTTTGGTAGAAGGGGGCATATAGAATAGCCTGCCGGATCTTACACTACTTGATTTTTTTTCTCTGTGGGCATATTAAGTTTAAGGCGTATGCCACGCATTCAGCTTCCTTACCAGAGTTACGCCAAAAATTGAATAACTCCAGAAATGTTGCGAAATGTTAGGAGAGCATTTGAAGCAAGGCTGTACTATTGCTGTTGGGGATGCTAAGGTATTAATTATTATTGCATGGAGGTTAATGGAGATCATTTTGAACATTTAATAAAGTAAAATTCCAGCCATTTCATTGTAATCGTGTTTTATTACACAGGTTGAAAATTATGCACATTTTACTTACTGATTAAAAAAAAAATAGGTTCTTGATACATGTTGCCGTAAAGGAAATTAAAAAACTTTGGAATGACACACAAGGCCCATCTTCCCTATTCAAATTTTAAGGGTGGGGGCTGCTGCGCCCACAGGAATGATTTTAAATCGTCAGGTTCGTCATTAAAAGATATGATACGATATTTGACAAGTTTCGGAGTTTTAAATAAACCATAGCAGGTAAAGAGTCGTTTGAGGTGGCTTGTGTCAATTGAAATGCCCTGTATAAGCTAGAAGAGCCCTTGGACAAACCTGGTATATTTGTTATGACTTTACATGACGTACTTGAAATATATCACGGTGGTTAGACCCATCACCAGTTATGCATCTATAGCGAACAAAGGCAATGGCAGCAGCAAACGACTATAACGGAACTTGGAAAGATACAGAGACTTGTGTGTTTAGGAGTAACAAGATCAATGGGCGCTCCTCCTACAGCAGCAATGGAATGCCTCCTAGACCTTCCTCCTCTCCATTTGATGGTGATGGGAAGGCAAGAAAAGGACAAGAGACACGTACAGATGCATTTATTGTGTAATGTGGAAGAGTCTTTGGAAAAAAAGGATTAGAACAGTGATTTCGACTATTTTTTAACAAAAATTTGAAGTAGAAATACGATCGATAGCTGGACAATCCAGCTACAGACAGGTCGAGAAATGGATTGGTCGATAAAAACCGAAAACGGCACTGGGCTGATCTCCCTTCCAATAGGAAACACTGCCACGTCTTTCAGTTACAGGCAGGCTGGTTTTCGGGAGTATTCGAGAACTGAAGAGCCGAAACCGTATACTGTGGGTGTGCGGACATTCGGCAATGACGAAACGAGAAGTGAGAGAGAGAGAGAGGGAGAAGAAAAAAGGCCTGGTCAGAACTTATTCCGAAGAGTCTAAAAAACAGCATGTGACCAGTAAGNTTTTTTTCTCTGTGGGCATATTAGGTTTAAGGCGTATGCCACGCATTCAGCTTCCTTACCAGAGTTACGCCAAAAAATGAAAACTCCCGAAATGTCGAAATGTTAGGAAGGCATTTGAAGCAAGCTGACTATTGCTGTTTGGGGATGCTAGGTAAATTATTATTGCATGGAGGTATATGGAGATCATTGTTTGAACAGTTTAAAGTAAAATTCCAGCCATTTCATTGTATCGTGTTTATTACACAGGTTGCAAATTATGCACATTTACTTACTGATTAAAAAAAAAAATGGTCTTGATACATGTTTCCGTAAAGGAAAATAAAAACTTTGGAATGACACACCACGGCCCATCTTCCCTATTCAATTTTAGGTGGGGCTGCTGCGCACAGGAATGATTTAAATCGTCAGGCTCGTCGATTAAAAAGAATGTACGATATTACAATTTTGCGGGTTTTAAATAAACATCGCAGGTAAAGAGTCGTTGAGGTGGCTTGTGTCAATGAATGCCCTGTATAGCTAGAAGAGCCCTTGGACAAGCGATTGTCTTGTTAGACTTACATGAGCGTACTGAATTATCCGGTGTTAACCCATCACCCAGTTAGTCTATAGCGAACAAAGGCAATGGCAGCAGCAAACGACTATAACGGAACTTGGAAAGATACAGAGACTTGTGTGTTTAGGAGTAACAAGATCAATGGGCGCTCCTCCTACAGCAGCAATGGAATGCCTCCTAGACCTTCCTCCTCTCCATTTGATGGTGATGGGAAAGGCAAGAAAAAGGGACAAAGAGACCACGTACCAGATGCAATTATATTGTGTACCATGTGGAAGGCAGTCCTTTGGAAAAAAAGAGATTAGACCAGATGATTTCGACATATCTTTTTAACAGAATTCGAAGAGAATACGATCGGTAAGCTGGAACAATCAGCTACAGACAGGCTCGGAGAATTGATTTGGTCGGATCAAAAACCGAAAACGGCACTGGAGCTGAATCTCCCTTCCACTAGGAAAATATGCCACGGTCTTTCAAGTTACAGGCAAGGCTGGTTTGGGATGTATTCGAGAACTGAAGAGCCTGACAAACCGTAATACTGTGGGTGTGCGGACATTCGGCAATCGACGGAAACGAAGAAGTCGAGAGAGAGGAGAGAGGGAGAGAGAAAAAAAGGCCTGGTCCAGAACTTATTCTCGAAGAGTCTAAAAAAACAGCATGTGACCAGGTAAGGAGTGAAATCAAAAAAAAAAGCCCAAACAATTCTGGAATGATACAATCAGATGCAAACTTCTTCTAGACCCCCTCATCACAACTGCACTAAACTGGCAGTTCAGTGTTTCTGCTGATGATGGTAGATTTGCCAAAAATGAACTCAGATGATTACTTTCATCAATCAGTTGGAGACCTGTACAGATACACTACGGGGCACTAGGATACTGGAGCAGCTGCTGTTATTTATTGAAAGAAATAGGAGATTAAATACAAAAAAAAAATCAAGACACGGCAGTGTTTCAACAAAAAAAACATTTTTTACTACGTCCAGAACTGAAAGAAACAAAATTTACAATACCTACTCCCTACTCTACCACTAAATGTGGTGATGATGAATGGGTTGCGGGGCGCAGCGCCTAACAAGCATTTACAATTTCTAGTACTGAAAAATTATAGTTGGATATGTACTGTGTACGCACATTTGATACACGTTATCACTAGCCTACAAAATTCTGATACATTATTCATTATTCATCAAGTATGGGTGGCACTTGTGCTGGGGTATGTACCATTACATTATATACAACTAGCGCCGATGCTATCGATACGAGTACGGTATCAAATATTTATATCACATTAAAAAAATTGGAAAACGCACTAAAAGATTCTTATTTCCAAGAAATTCAACAAATATATTTAATTATTTATCCATTGAATAAAATTTAAATTTCTGTTATTTTTATAAACTTCCAACATATTTTGTGCTAGATTAGTCGCAAAAATTCGCCTTTAAACATTGAAGTATGTCATTATCTGCATCTACAATTTTTTCCTCTTTACTCAAATTCGTGTAGTACTTGCTCACTTGTGATGAATCTTTTTCAAATACTGCTCCTAAGAGAATGTTTAAATAATAGAGAAGATTCTCCACAATTGAGCCAGTACTCCAAATCTGTGCAGAAGGCAAGATACAACATAACATGTATACTTAATTTAAAAGGTTCTTCTTTGTCAATGTTTGTAAGGGATCCTGTATATTACAACTTTTGGATTCCTTAGATATAAGTGAAAACTGTGCTTGGCTTAATTTAATCATGATCTTATCATTCCGAAATGGAAAAATATACATTATCTATGAGCAAAATGTCTAATTAATACATTAAGTACATATTTGATTAAATAAATCCATATCGTAGCTGCACAATGACATGTTGGATGGTTCACATTGATCGTCAAATTTGAGATTAACATTTAAACAAACAGCTCTTGATTTTGCAAAAAAAAAAATATTTTAAATCAAAGAAGTTGGGTTTCTCATTTTATATCTCTGCAATAATCTACTGAGGCCTTATGAGCCCAAGTATTCCATACTTACCATTCATTTTTGTTCTGTATCCACCTTGTATCAGGGCATTATCACATACATTCTATATTGCAGAACTTACAACTTCGTTTGCTAATAGCTATTATTTGTACATATTTAAATTATGTTACAAAGTATTAATCTATGGTGAAAAAGAAAACAACATATTAAACTGTGTACACACAAAATAGCAACAGAATAAGTATGTACATTAACTACATTACTGCAACAACTATCACAAACTACAGCATTTATGGCTAGATTGTTATCACAAATGATCCTACGGCCATACTAGCCATACTCGAATCACATAAATGAAGATTACAAAACACGAGAGCTAAGCTAGGTGCATCAGAGATAATATATTGCATTTTGTGTGGTGTATGGTGTCGAATGACAGATGGTGTGCGTTACTGCGTTGTGTGGCGTTCTTTCGTTATTTTTCCGCTGTTTGCATTATGGGTTGCATAGTATTTGCTCTTGTGCTTCTAGTGGATACCATAGAAAATACGATAGGTCACTACGAAGAATTTTATAAGTTTAAGTACTTCAGTCCCCGCAGCAGCACTTACAGCGCGCGAAATAGGGGCGCGAATTCAAAAAATAATTTTACGAAAATTAATTACAATTGCAAATGATATATTTTCTGGAGGATCATGAAGAATATTAGGGAATTGTTTGATTTGGTTTGCATTCTTTGAATGACAACAGGCTGGATTATGGATTGTCCCATATTGGAAGAATTTGCAGTTCAAGTGAAAGTTTATTCGAAAAAGCTATGTGGATTCCTAAAATTGTTCTAATTCAACTTATAAACATTGTTTAGATTTATTCCCGAATTTTAAAATGTAACGTATTTTGCTATTTCTTATGGTTTCGAATTGCGTCAATCATTGTAATCTTTTCCTAGTAAACATAATTTAAATTTCCCGCAATTATATTGTAGGTAACTTCATGTTTTAAGGTTTGTTCGCTGGTGTTACACTGGCTACACCGAGTAGCGAGTGTAGAAAAAAAGCGTTCATTGGGGCTAGTGTAGTTACACGGGCGTTGTTCGTTGGAGTTCGTGTAGCCGCACTCGTGCAGCCAGTGTATACACTTCTTACTCGCAGTCTGGAGCAGGAGTGAATAGTGTATACACTGGCAATAGCGGCGCGAAAGCAAAATATTTCGTATGATACTTAGTAGTAGATCGTAGTAGCGTGATAGCTGGTAGGCATTTGATAATAAAAATGGTAGACCAGGGAAATGTTATAAATGCAAAATTAAAAAAAAAACGATGATGGTAGCGTTTTAATTGTAGATAATTGTTATATGTACCTATATATCAATTGAGCCACAGCCATCTACAAAAAATTGTAATGGGCTGTGGTAAATACTATCCATTTATATTTATATTTAATTGCACATATATTATTTACGGCCCTACGCGTATTGTTGCGATGAACACGAAAATCCGTTCGACCGTTCATTGGTACTTGCACCAGATATTGTACACTGACTTACACCAACTTACACTCACTACTCTGGTGACGTAATTTTACACTACACCATGAAATCAGTGTAACACCAGCGAACAAACCTTTAGTATTGAAGTTACTTAAAATAATTGAGGGAAATTTGAATTTGGTTTATTGGGTTATTTCTCTCATGGTCTCTTGTATAATTAAATTATCTGAATTAGTATTAAAGTTTATTTGCCAAAAATATTTTATGTGGCTTAATTTATTTTGCTTTCTGGAGAACACTTGTTGAAGCAATTTAAAATTAGTTTAAATATGAGGAATGTACGTTTCTCGCGTCCGTAGATATTTTCGATTTTTAATGTTATTAATTACTCTATCATACAAAAATATATTTATGGATTTCTATTTTGTGTTTGCCCCATCAATCAAATTTAAATTTCCCACAATTATTTTTAGTAACTTTGGTAGCTTCATGGATAAAATTTCTCAATGTTCCCACCACTATCTGAAGGTGTTTAGCGCACATTAGTGTTATTTGCTCCTCGCTAGCTCTAGTTTATTTTCAAGTTCTAAATTTTCATTGCATGCGTGTATTGAGGGTACATTGTATGCATTGTTTATTATATTTACATGATATTTATCTTTGTTACCCACGTTATCCTTTGTTGCATAGTGCCTTTATTGCATACATGAGGTTTACAAATCGCGTAAACTTCAACCACCGCTGATATAACATGAGATGCATGTCTTTCATGTTTACATCCTGTTATTATGCTGCTATGATGCTGCTATTCCTGCTTTAAACCGTGATAGCTGATTAAGGCTGGTTAATACTTGCGTGGTTAATCGCGTTCGAACCTGTCTCGTTTTATTTTTTTTTTTTTTTCATTTAATATTACTGCGATATCACATCAAGCTACATCCCATACCTGACCACACCATTAAAGGTGACTCATTGAAGAATTTGAAGATAAAGACAAGTATTACATCTTTTAGGACCTTTAGTGACAATAATGGTAAAGTTAACATTATTCTTAATCTAAAAATGATGAATGTTAAAATTTTTAGGATGAAAAGGCGTCACATTTACTTCAAGTCTTGCAGGATGTCAATAGAGATGAACTTATAACAAAATTAAATCAAATCAAAGAAAATAATGACAATCATATAAGTCATTTGTTTCTTGAAGATTACTTTAGAAGTAAAGATGCACATGTATCTCCAGAAGTATATCACCATGAAGCACAGTGTATTGTAAACATTTTTCCTCAATATTCTGTGGAGTACATACAATCAATGTTGGGAACGTTAGGGAGTGAAAGCAACAGAGTAATAATCATATTACGGCAGTTATTGAAGAATGAGCCCATTAATTACACACATAAAGCCTTAACGAATGAACAGAACCAAATTAAAAATCAAATAATACCAGAATGTCTTGACTTGTTTTCTCAAGTAACTGGATTTAACGATGAACTTGACAGACTTGATATGGAACATAACTTCTTGAAGCGGAAATCAACTACTGAAGTTTCAATGGGAGCGCCAAAAATTAAAATAAAACCAGCGGTTTCTATGTGTAATACTACTCGACTATGAAAAATACTTTTATGCCAGATACGTGTACTAGCTTCTCTACTATTAATAATTCTCATTTATTTGGTAAGTGAATAATTTTGTATTGGCAAAATATAATTTGTATACACTATTATATAAATAGTGTAGAATAGGTATAAATAATAAATATGTTTTGTAGACATAGATGGCTATGTTAGTACAAATTTTATTAGTCAGTAACCACGTAATGTTAATCTAGTCGAACTAAAAAATACAAGCGCAAAATTTAATGTGCCAAATTTCAAATTTTTTTGAAATACGCATGCAAAGTTTTTACAATTAGTAAAGCCCTGTCTTTATATCTCTCATTAGCTTTCTTTCTTCTTCATAAAGCTGCTTACCTAAAATATTAGATAGTAGAGGACAATTAAAAAAAATTAAAAAACTTTTAGTTTTTATAACAAGCAAATAAGTCGCAATATTTTGTAGACAGTTCCTCTTATAATTATGATATTTTTGATAAACCGACATTTATTATTTATTTAGAATCTATTGATAAAAATGTGGGGTATCCATATTGCTATTTTATGGTAGCAAGGTGGAGAGCATTCAAAAGGTTGATAGACGAGGTGAAAATAAATATCTATTGAATTCAAATTCCTCAAATTTGCAGATAATTTTTTGAGGCTATTATTAGAGACCTCGATCTTCATTTAGTTGTTTTAATTATTTTTAAAACAGACAAAAAGTCGTCATTGATTAACACATCATCAGTGGCAGTTACTTTCCATGGTAAAGTAATCTCTGATTATGTTTCAATCTTATTTTAATTATAGGTTCTCTGAAAAATACATTCTTCCTGTTGTTGTATGTTGATATGTTAAATCTCAGTGCAAATTTATATTAGGTGTCCTGCTTGTGCAAAGAAAATCACCTTGTATTTTTTATAGAAAACATCTATCTAATGAACAGGTGTGTTAAGTTTAGGAGTAGGATGAGCCCAAAGTTTGTTTATCAGAGTCAAATTAAGCTTTTTATGTGATGTATATGTGGATTACTCTTTCCAGGATGTAGCCATCGTTTGTACAAAGAATTTTGATCATTCTCTGAGTAATAATAATCATTCGCATATTCACTTTCCACTTTTGTCTCAGAGTTCCTCTGATCCTATTGATGTTTCTGTTCCTTCAATTGTACCTGTTGCTTCCTTTGCTAGGTTGGCTGAAAAAGAAAAAGGTTTTTTTCTCCTGGATTGGATTTATTTGCTAATTCAATTATTGTTAATTAACTTTGCTACAAGGCGCTACAATTTCTGGTTTCACCCTTTAACCCTGGAGCCCGCCTCGATTGTAGCATAGGAGATTGCATGCTAAATGATGCTGTGAGGCGCCAGCGACCTCCCAGGGATTAATAACATTCTATTAGGTCAGCAGATTCCGGATAGTTGGAAGTTAATTAGTATTTGCCCTATTTTAAACCCTGATAAAGACCCTCTAGAATTTTCTAGTTATCGTCCTATTGCTCTTCCCTCATGTATTGGGAAAGAATTATTAAATGTAGATTGCACAGGTGGTGTAAACATGCTCTGGTTTGGATAACTTAATTCGGGTTTAGAAAGACCAGATCCGATGTGGACAATTTGAATATTCTTGTGACGGAAATTTTAACAGCTTTTGCTAATCGTGAGGTTATTTGTTGTCTTTTACTAGATATCTCCACGGCTCATTTAAGCTTTAACAAGAATTTGTGTTCTCCATGAGTGAATTGAATGTATTCGTCAACTTACTTCTGAGAAAGTCTTTTGCAAGACAGTGTTTCTAGGCTTTTATTATATATGTCTAGTTTTGAGAAATTTATTGGTTCAAATTTTAAATATCTTCAATATAATGATGACATTGTGATTTTTGTTAGGGGTGGGAATGTCAGCCTTATACCTTATCACATTCAGGATAGTTTAAATTTGGTGGAGCGTTGGATGGAGGTAGAGGTCTCTCGGTTTCTGTCCCCAAATCTAATGTCTGGTTTTCTCGTAGGAAGAGGGTTCATGAAATCCCCATGCTTCATCTGCAAGGAAGATATACAAGGAATTGTAACTCGGTTTGTTATTTGGGGTCATGGTTGCATCAAAAGTTCCATTGGAAGGTACAGCAAAGAAAAAAAGTTTCCGCGTAGCTTGGTAGTAGTCTGATTTATACAAAAAATTTAGGTTAAACTGCACAAAAACAACGGAAAGTACCTATAATACTAATATAACTATTTATCTGTGCTGATTACTCAGTCATTCAGGTATTGTTTGCGATGAACTGGCTGACCAACTTACTAAACTAGGAAGGATAAATAAAATTAAAATTTCTCATATGGACCTCCCAATTTTCCAAGAGGAATTATCTAATTTTTTTGTTAATATTCAACCGGAAATTCCTACGACTCCATGGTTTTTTGATTTTCCATTTGTTTTTCAGATCTTTAATTACGACTATTAGTAGAATCAGGTTTGGTCACTGCCTTACGCCGGCCCATTTGCGTAGGATCTCTATTTAAAATCTTCCTTGTGTGATTGTGCTCTAGAAGGAGATATTAATCACTAATTGTTCAACTGTGAATTAATTAGTGTTGTATCCTCTCAAATTTAAATACGTCTTTACTCTTTATTTCAGACTGACCCACTCCAACATACGCTCTACAATTTCTTTACTATATTTTATAAAAACTATTCTTTATACACATACCTCTAAATATATTTACATACAACATACACTACTTCCCATATATAACATCTCTCCCCTAAGATTTACAACTACAACACACTACAACTTAATACTAATGTATAATAATATAAATTAAACACATATATAACAAACAATAACTATACACATTGTAATCTCTCAGGTGGTTTGGTTGTACGTTTGGGTCTTAAATTAGATGTAAAATCGTTAACTGGTAATGTACAATATGACTTCTTTAATTGGTCGACGTGCTTTTTACACAATGTACCCTTATTGTATAAATATATAAATAACAACTTTTACCTAACACATTTTGTTTTACCTCTAGTACGAACATTTTTATTTCCGTCAATATCTGTACGAACACTTCTCTCCACCGAAAATTTTAATTTACGTTTACCATTATAATTAGTCTTTGTTTTTTGTTGAGCTACATTAACTTTTTTTCTATCGATTTTGTGGAATTGTGTAAAAGTAAACTAAATCGATTATTTACCTTGTGTCGGAAAAGTATTTCAGAAGGAGTAACGCCAGTGGTGGTGTGGATCGAATTTCGATAATCAAATAGAAAGTTACATAAGACATAATCTAAGTCTTTTACCTTTATTTTCGTACAAAATCTTTTTCAATGAATTTTGATAAGTTTAACATTAACTTCAGCTTCTCCATTAGAAGAAGGATGATAAGGCGGTGAAGTATATGTTCTACGTTATTTAATGCTAAAAATTTGAGAAATTCTTGACTAGTAAAAGCTGTCGCATTATCTGATACTAAAGGTACGCGGGTATACCAAATGTAGCAAATATTTTCCTCAAAATTTTAATAGTTGTCGCACTAGTACTTAAATTAGTAACCTGCACCTCCACCCACTTAGAATGTGCATCTACCAAAATAAAAAACATTTTACCTAAGAATGGTCCACAATAATCAATGCTGTACCCTATCAAATGCTTTTCTGCCATGGCCATTGTGGTAAAGTTCGGATTTATGAGGATTCGGAGAATTTAAATTTCATGAATTGCATGCTTTCACCATATTTCAATATCTTTAATTAGTGACGGCCACCAAAAGTAAGTTTAGCAATACCTTTAATTTTTAATACCCAAATGTGTATTATGTAATTTTTAGTACTGTTTTCTGCAATGCTTTTGGTATGACTATTCGGTTATTCCAAGTTAAACAATTGCTCTCGATTGACAATTCATATTTTTTTTCTAAGTAAGGTTTATAAAATTCCGAATTATAACAAAAACCTGGCCAACGACCACTCTTAACATTCTTCATAATCTTTAATAAAAAATGATCTTTTTGTGTAGCTAATCGTATATCTTCAAATGTAACATTAAAATCTGAAATTTCTATACAACTTAAACAATTTACGTCATTGATGGTTTCTCTGTCATTATTAGGCACTGTTATAGGTAATCGGGATAAACAATCAGCTAGATTTTTATCAGACCTCACATATTCTATTTCATACACATAATTAGATAAAATTACAGCCCATCTACGTAATCGATTCGCTGAGAATTGAGGTATTCCTTTCTTTGGTGAAAAATATGTAATAAGGGTTTGTGGTCAGTAACCAAAATAAATTTGTTTCCGTACAAATACTGATTAAACTTGTTGAAAGCCAAAAATATAGCTAATGCTTCTTTTTCTATTGAGAAAATTGCATTTCACTTTTGCTTAGTGTTCGCGATGCCGTAAGCAATAGGTCTAATGATATGTCTTCACATATGTGGCAAATTACTGCACCTATTCCTACATTAGAAGCATCTAGCTAATAATTTGACAGGTAATTCGCTGAAAAGGTAACAATACCTCATCTGAGATTAATTTTCTTTAATATAATTAAACGCCTTATTACACTGCTCAGACCAATTCCAAGATATATTTTTTCTTTAAAAGATTATATAAGGATGAAGAATTGTCGCTAAATTTTTGAAAAACTTCCATAATAATTTATTAAGCTAATATTGATTTGAGTTGTTGATACGTTTTTAGGAATTGGCGCTTCCTTTATAGCTTTTATTTTATCCTTACATGGATGAATTCCGTTTTGATCAATAACATATCCTAAGTAAGTTACAGAATTTTTAAAAAACTGACATTATCTTTAGATATCCGTTAAACCAGATTCTGCAAAATTTCAAAACTTTATGTTATGTCTCAAAATGAGCTTTTTATTATGACCAGTAAAATATATATCATCAAGGAATACGGCTACCCCTTCTATTCCTTGAATAAAGACTCCATGATCTTTTGAAAAATAGCAGGACCTGAAGCAATACCAAAAGGTAATCAATGAAATTGAAAAAGACCTTTATGAGTAGATATTGTTACGTACTGTTTTGAATTATCATCTAGCAATATTTGCTGATATGCGTTACTTAAATCTAATTTACTAAATTCCATACCACCACTGGTTTGTTGAACAACTCCTCGGGTCTTGGTAACGGATACTCAGGAACTTCCAAAACAGGGTTAATCGTAATCTTGAAATCTCCACAAAGACGGATCTTTCCATTCGGTTTAACCAATGGAACAATAGGTGTTGCCCATGATGAATAATCTACTTGCGATATGACTCCCATTTCCAACAATCGATTTAGTTCCTCCTCCACTTTCTCCTTAAGTGAAAACGGTAGCGGTCTGGCCCTAACAAATTTTGGAATTATATTATCTGATTTTAAAGTAATTTTTGCATATCCTTTATTAAATGTACCTACTTTCTCATCAAATAACTCTTTATATTTATTCAATACCTCAGTAATATTTAAATCGAATTCATTTTGAAAATTAATTGTATTTACTTGAGAAATTTGTAAATTAAATTCTTTTAAAAAATTTCTACCCAAAAGTGGGACTCCACCATTTTTAATAACATAAAAATTAATAGCCCGTTCTATATCTTTATATTTTACTCGTAATTCTATATATCCTATAGGTTTAATTTTAGTTCCTGTGTAATAGACAAATTCAGTATTAGTGACCTGTAGTTTAGCTTTTCGAAAATTCTTATAATAAAATGAGTCTAATCTTATTCAACTTAATATTTTCCCTCCGTATGATGTCTCAAGTTTACTGCGTTCTCCATCTTTTAAGCTTTATATGTGTTGGTTCTCTTATATTGTGCAATGTAAAATTCAAATGTAGATTCTGTTCTATTTCTTTTCTATTATTCTTTGGTTATGTTTTTCCGAGGCTCAATTTCTGTACTACATAACTTCTGCGGGAGCTTGGAGTGCCAGTTATGCGGTGGTGGGTTATGATGGTATCATCACAGTATCGTGTCATGCCTATCATTATTTATGATATTATTTATGATGTAGATGACGTATGAAAGGAGCCCAAGTTGCTCGGACACCAAATTTCCCTATTTAACGAATAAGACAATAATAATTGTCAATTATCTATTATGCCTATATCTATGAATTGGCTATAACTGTGCTTAGTTACTCTAGTTGGTTGTCTTCTTATTATGTTTTTTTTTTTACGTGAGTGGGGACTACTGAATTCTATAACTTTACAGGTTCCTGGCAACCTTTCTACGCACCTAGTGTGTGACACTAGTTGATCTGAATTTTTTTATTTACCATTTAGTAACTGCGATGTTATCGACTGAATTATTCACTTATAATTATATTTTTTCCCAACAAAAATAAATTCACTATTTTTTTCTAAATATGTCGCGATGCCGGGTGTACCTCCACATTGTGGATCATCTTTTTTTACCAGTTACCAACAACAAAGTAGGTTTTGAGAAAAAGTAACATACAGCAAGCATTTTTTTAAAATAACTGAAAGATCTAAAGCAAAAGCAATAACACCTATCAGAATCGTCTAAAATGCTTTTATTAATATTTGACTGGATTGTGTTTAAACATTTTCAATGGAACATGTGTGAATATCTTATATTCATTCTTGTGTTTTACTTAGAACACGTCTTCGTTAATTTCAGATCAAAATGTATCTCTGTTTTGTTTTTACAAAAAAAAATACCATGAACGGTCAGGTCAGTTTAAAATCATCTGTGATTCTCAATTCTGTTAAAAATGTTTTTTCCCCCAATGAAAATAACGCGACATGTAAACGGCAAGAAAATGATCCAATATAGAAAAACTTTGACTAAAAAAGGTTGGCTGAAATTCAAGGAAAGGTGATCTCATAGCTATAAGGAAATTGAAACAAATATTCTTCGCGTAAATTTTTCCATTTAAAAATACTTGTTTTACTTATATTGGCAGCTACATGTTGAACTTTATTTTATGTTATTTGTGTTATTTTATCCACACACTGCGTATGTAACTATATTACTAAATTAAGTTGTTTATTTGCATAGATACATCAGGTTGTATTCCTTTCTCAAATGAACCTTATCCACCAGTGGGACAACGAAATCGGCCAATAATATGTAAGTACCTCTTGCAAGCATTTACATTGAAAATTTTATATAATATGCACAGAGTGTTACATTTAGTACTACATCTTTAATTACGCCGCTACTGTCCGTTTTATAAAAAAAGAGTGAAGTACCTTTAAAAGAATCCATCACTTCGAAATTAATCAAATGTTTATCTCTATTTTGATATATTACTATTTCTTTTTGTTGAATATGTAGATAGTTTCTATGAAACAATGCGATTTTGTAATCAAATCGAATTTAATTATTAAAAATAAAGTTAAAGATTAAAATTTGCTTGCTCTTTAGAAAGATGTTTTTATTTAATTACAATAACTTAAAAAAAATTATTGATAAGTATATTCTGTTCCAGCTTTTCCAGATGAAGTACCACCACCGGCAGAATTGAGATCTACTGTAACTTCCACCATAAGTAGTTGTAAGTACTAGTTTCGTTGAAATTATTTAACACGATCTGTTTGATAACTTTGGCAATTTACTTTATACGACTTGTCAAATCATTTAAATTATATTGAATTGAATCATTGAATGTTTACACCAGATTTCGGTAAGTAGCGACATCTGCATGGCATTTGGGAACATGAGAATTTTTTTCTTGACATGCCAAAATCATAGTATGGTAGATAAATGACTACGAGTAATGCGACAGCCTGGTTTAGAAGGCGAATACAAAATAAGTAAACAACATTGATGAATCAGAAGAAACATAAAACAGTAAAAGAATCATGGCTGCCTAAATATTATTCTTGACATAGCTGAAACAAGCTGCATTCGTTCGTCCGATGATTCAGAATCACGATTACTTGCTAGCCAGTAGAATTTACGTATTTTTGCAATTCTCTTCGCTTTTTGGTAATTAGCGAATCCTCATTATAATCATTTGCACGAACGAAAGCAACTACAGTCTAACAGAAATGACTAATTTGTGATTACTTTAACTGCACTGCGAACAAGCCTAGTGTTGTATTTACATATACCGTGGACGACAAAATTTAATTTCAGTATAGGGCTCTTATACTATGCATAAAATGATCTTGCAATACGCACAGATGCCAAAATTGAAACGTTATTGGCATGTGGTGGGAAACACGGCTATATGTCTGTTTCTATTTTAAAGCGGCGTGCTCTTTCCTATCCTCTACTTTCCTATTCTCTAGTGAAATGTTGACGATTACAGTATATTATGTTAGTAATGTCTGTTTGGTAGCACCTAGATCACATACATAAATAAATTAACTGATGAAAGCTGTTGGTTCTTTTTTATATAAATAATTTCTTTCTGCGTTTTTTCGTTTGTTTTGCTTGCTAGATTTTTTTTTTTTTCAAAAGCAAAATTATGATCTAGTATAGAAAAGAATGTGAATGAAGCGCTTTGAGATAATTACGAATCGTAATGTTTTATTTTTTTACTTGAACGATTATATAATGCAAAAAAGTGTGTTTTGGATCTGAAATTATTCGGATATCCGGATCCACTATCTGAATCTACTATCTGGTTCTAGGATCCGGATCCACTATCCAGTTCTCAGAATCGTATCTGAACAAGGCATAAATTATCAACCAACTCAATATCAGTGTTCGTACTACATATGTATTAGTGATTATTGCACTAGATACAAGGTTCCGAATAGCAGATCCAGATCTGAGGTTTCGAAAAGTAGATCTGGTTCCCAAGTTTCGGATAGTAGATCTGGATCTGAGGTTTCAGATAGTAAACTACCCAGATCCAAAATTATCCAGATCCGGATAACAGCACTAGTGTTGTGTAAAATTGAGTATCTATGTAGAAGAGAAGTTTCATTTAATGTTGATGATAATTTCAGGTAGCAGTAACTTAGATAGCACTACGGTACCGTTAGATGGCAAAATTAATGTAATAGCATCGTAAGTTTTAATCACAAATGTGTGTAATATGATTCCAGTCAAATATTTTTAGCCATGGTACTTCCAACTCCTCGTCAATAGCCATTCCACCCAAGCAAACCAGTACTAATTTCGAAAGGTAGGTTTTCTGTGAATTTGCATGTAACAGAACAGATAAAAATGTAAATTATTAGCTGGTTATATACAAGAGGTAGTTATTTGAAATTTTGTGTCAAAAACACTGCCAACTTTATACTCACAAATTTATTTCAATGACAAGAATATAGGTGCTTATATTTTTATTTATAAACTTTTTGAAACTGTTTGTTTAGATACAAGGTGCCGTCTGTTTATTCAGATCCTTCAACTACAATGGATGAAATTTTGCCAAAGTAAGGTCTTCCTAATTCTAATGATTTTTTTCTTGTTTTGTGTTCTTAGTGTATAGCATACACGTCTCTGGAAGACAATATATCATTTTAAAGTAATTAATTTAAGAAAAAAACAATAACTATAATTATATGTTTAACAAAACAAATGGAAAAGGAGGGGATTTGTTAATAAATACAGAAACGTGTATATTAGTGATGTAAAAGGTGGAACTTTTTTACAACGATTAGATATACTAAACTTATGTTTTTGACCTCTTGGCAAATCGTAAATAATATGAGTTCCCACTCATGAGGCGAATAAACGCGGGTGTATCTAGTCGTTCCTACTTCTCCTATCTTGCCTATCGCTAGTATGAATATGTTTGCAAGAAAAGTTAAATATTTTATCCACATACATTTTCTTATGTTGCAGACCCAGTGAAATAACAGCACCACTAGATCTCCGTGATTACAATGATATTTTAGATATGTTAGAAATGTAAGTGCTACACATTTCTTGATAAAATTGCAATGTCTACAGTAGCATAAATAGTTCTAGTGAAGCTGAAACAGAATCCGATTCTTATTGTAGTGTAGACGAGCAAGAAGAAGCAGATGATGGCGATGAATGTCATACTAAACCAAGTCTATCATATGACAATAAATTGGTTTCGAAAATAATGGAAATGTTTCCTGATGCTTCACCAGCATATATCAAACAACTTTGTATGGGCAAGAGCGTTTCCGCATCTGATATCGATTTCGTTCTACAAATTATGTTATCAAGTGAGTAAATACCAGCTAGTAGTAGTTTCTAGTCGCTTGCCAAAACATGTAATGATGAGTAGAATGACTTCGCCAGTGGATGACGCTAAACCAGTAATGGGCACCGAACAAAAAAATCTTTAAAATGAGCACCAAAATTTTTGTTTTCTTAACTCATTAATATTACTAAAGTTTGATAGCTCTATCCTTGTCTAACAGCAGCGGCGTCGCCCCATATAACGTGTGTAAATTCGGTTAGGAAAACTATTACGGCGAAGGGTCCGAAAGCGCAGCGTAATTAAAGGGAAATGATAGACGACCGAATGGGCGACGACCGGTCGCACCGGACTGCGGATATTTCTGTTTATCGGCAAAAGTAAGAAAATGAGGAGAAAATTCGCCAAAATTTAAATCGAGTAGGCGGTGAGAAGCGAACGTCACTGCACCGACCGCGCTGCCAGAAACGTCAAGATTTGCGATTTCGGTTTGTCACAATTGGGGTATTTTGTGCCGATTCGTTGCAAACCGAGGTGCCGCTCTGGGAGTGGGGTTTATGTCGGAAAGATATCTTACATGTTCCTCTTACAGTTCGAACCCTAAAATAGGGTAGAAACGCGTTATTTTTTTCAAAACGAGTCGATTTATAGAGCGATGTTTTGCCGGGAACGCGCGCTTTGTTTGACGGAATTCGTACGATGGTGTCGTTTTATCGCCCCGGCAAAACCTTCCGAATTTCGTGGCACGATTTCGATTTTAAGCCAGGTGTAAAAAGTCAAAACATGGTTCGACAAATACTATAAAGATACAGTAACGGAACGCAGATGGAAAATCGCAAAATATTGCCATTCGTGATGGAGTTATGTTCATAACCTAACATGTTATTCGAATAACAACAACAGCGATGTGAAGTAATTGAATTATATTGCTTATGGATCAATACGTTGCTTTAAAAGGTAAAATCAGATACACGTAATACACGGTCAGTATGTTTGTTGATTATAATTATACAATTTTTAGAGAAATCGTTGAGCAAGTTTCGAGAGAGATGTCAAATCATAACGCCATTTTTTCTACTTTAGAGACCGAAAACGAATGTAGTAATCTCACAGCATCACAGAATGTACTTCAACAGGAGAGCTTCAGATGTGCTAGAAGTTTATCGTAAAGCTCTCCCAATAAGTGTCGAGCCATTACGTTCCCCTTCCGAGGAATTTGTGCCAACGCTGTGATAATTATATATATAGGAAGAATAATCTTTGTTAGAATTAAAGTATACTTCAGTTTTTCATGGTGATCATGCCTCCGATGCCATTTAAATGGGAATTTTACATCTGAGAAACGAAGTAATTTAAAAGGACACAGCGATCATGGATTTCCATTACTTTAAGGAAAGTTTATAATTATTACTATTTGGGAACACACGGTATGTTACTTTTTATTAACATTTATTCTTCGAATAAAAAAATATCACATACTTAGAACTTATTTACCTACCTTCCCTGCAAAATAGTACATTACTTTTATCTAAATTATTAACGATTTTACTGAGCGAAGCCTTCATTAATTATATTTAAAAGAGAGTTTAAGCTATCAAGATATAATTCTTCTGCAAATATCAAGAAGATACACTAATTTTAATAAGTCTTATTATTTTTATTAAATCTGTACATCAAATGTGATGAACAATTGTATATATTTCACCATAGAGCCAGTGTTGTTCTAATGCTTTTAAACAATGTATTTGGATTGGCTAACAAGATGGTACTATTTTCCAATAAATTGTTACTATTTACTTTTGACAATGTACTTGAATTGTAGTTGTCAATAATTCTAATATTATTATTATTATTATTTTGTTTAAAACAGGTTTCTCGTAATTTGATATGATCTGCCATCATCACACAAATCAGATTCTTTGTTACCGCCACCCATTCCCTTACATTGAAAGTATTTTTTTCTGAATAATTACAAGGAATTGATTAATTGAAAATCATTGTACTTAAATTCCTCAATGAGGTACTATTGTACTATTTTATTCAATTTACTAAATAGTACAATAGTACGCTTCGGAACAACACTGCCATAAGAGTAACCATGGTACAAATAATACGGTATGCTTACGCGCATACGAAAGTTACGTCAGAAAGGGGGACTTACTCAGTTGTGACGTTAGTGAGCTAAGATATCTTTGTTGACTCAGTTAATAAACTGTTGTTACTTCCATTGACAGTCTCGCTTAAACCAAATACAATATAAACATAAAATACATATATAATATATATGGGCAAAGAATAGTTCCGCTGGCGTACTATAGATTGTCCAGCTAGGCTGATTTTAGAAAAGTACACGACCAAACAAATATTAAACGTGATCTGACGTGACTTAAACGTAAGTGGAATTTTCCGTTGCACAAACGCGTAAAAAATATAAGATAACCGAAGGGTCGGTACGATACGAATGAAAGTGGTTTAACTGCGCGCGCAAGCGAAGACGTTAGAATTGTCAATTCGCAAAATTATTATGAATGAATATTAAAGGAGTCAAAGCAAGTTAACAGTTCAGTAAATAAAATTAAAAACCAAAATATACATATTGGCTCAATGGATTAATATTCGTTTTATAATGAAATTAAAACATATTTTTATGTTAAAGCGAAGCAACACACGGAATATTTGCTTTATTTTATTTCGTCAAATGCCTATTAACTTTCTCATACACATATTATATCTTATTTTAATGCATGAAATCTACAGCGTCTTCGATTTATTACACTACGCTGAGAATGTATGTATCTATCGCTTTTATTAATAGTGTATATTAAAATTAAAAACATAATTAGTGCATAAGAATGCCGGTAAGTCGAAAACGTGTTATAAAATATTGTCACAATAACAGCGGGAAATTCAATTTTTAAAAACTGGAATTATTGGAATTCAATAGGGCATAACTTAAAAATATTTTTGACTATATAGACTGTCCAACCGAAGACTTGGTCTTTGATTACAGTTCTATTTTTGATTTTAGGAAAAAGACTTTCTATGTATATATTCCATTTTTAAATTTTTCGGTAGAAAAAATAAAATAGCAGACATAATATCGCGGGATTTTACGCGTTTTTGGGTCACCTATTTGCGAATATAGAATCGAAAAACAAGCATGGCGCGATTAAAACGGAAGAAGAGTATTAAAAAAAATGGCATTTTGCCACAGATATTTGTGTTCGAAGCCTTTTGTAGTGCTGAATTCGATTCTTACAAGAGTTTTTAGAAAAATAAAATGGAGGATTCAATATTGAAGAGAAAATTTTTGAAATACAGGAGACATTTTGCAACAGACGTTCGTATGCAAGCGTTTTTGAGGTCGCTAAATTTGATTCTGATATTGGATTTTTTGCAAATAAAATGGCGGACGCAATATGGGGCAGAGAGACTTTTAAATATAAAAGAAAACGCAATTTTTTTTTGAAGCTTGAGACTTATGTAATTTTTTGGGCCACTATTTGCCGAATATAGAATCAAATACATGATTAGCGCGACTAAAATGGAGGAATATTATTAAAAAAATGACATTTTGCAACAGACATTTGTGGGGTGTTTGGATCGTTGCATTTGATGCTGATAATATTTTTTGGAAAAATAAAATGGCGAATAAAGTGGAAGAAAATTGAAATATAGGGAAATCGCCAACTATTTTTTTAAAGCTGTAACCTTATGGGATGTTATAAAAGGGAAAGGAATGCGAAGGGAATGGAAAGGGAATGGGAAGGGAATGGGAAAGGAATGGAAAGGAATGGGAAAGGGAATGGGAAGGGAATGGGAAAGGAATGGGAAAGGGAATGGGGAAAGGGAATGGGGAAGGGAATGGGAAGGGAATGGGAAAGGAATGGGAAAGGGAATGGGAAAGGGAATGGGAAGGGAATGGGAAAGGAATGGGAAAGGGAATGGGAAGGGAATGGGAAAGGGAATTGGGAAAGGGAATGGGAAAAGGAATGGAATGGGAATGGGAAAGGGAATGGGAAAGGGAATGGAATGGAATGGAAAGGAATGGGAATGGAAAGGAATGGGAAAGGGAGATGGAAGGGTGGAAAGGAATGGGAAAGGGAATGGGAAAGGGAATGGGGAAAGGGAATGGGAATGGGAATGGAATGGAATGGGAAAGGGAATGGGAAAGGAATGGGAATGGGAAAGGGAATGGGAAAGGAAGGAGGAAAGGGAATGGGAAAGGGAATGGGAATGGGAAAGGGAATGGGAAAGGGAATGGGAAAGGGATAGGGAATGAGAATGGAAAGGAATGGGAAAGGGAATGGGAAATGGAATGGGAAAGGGAATGGGAAGGGAATGGGAAAGGGAATGGGAAAGGGAATGGGAAAGGGAATGGGAAAGGGATGGTAAGGAAAATGGGAAAGGAATGGGGATGGGAATGGGCAATGAAAGGAATGGAAAGGGAATGGATAGGGGATGGGAAGGGAATGGGAAAGGGATTGGGAAAGGGAATGGGAAGGGCATGGGAAAGGAATGGGAAGGGAATGGGAAAAGGAAATGGGAGAAGGGAATGGGAAAGGGCATGGGAATGGGAAAGGGAATGGGAATGGGAAGGGGAATGGGAAAGGGACATGAGGAAAGGGAATGGGAAAGGGAATTGGGAAAGGAATGGGAAAGGAATGGGAAAGGAATGTGAAGGGAATGGGAAAGGGGACTGGAAAGGGAATTGGAAAGGAATGGGAACGGGAAGGAACGGAACGGAACGGGAACGGAAAGGACGGGAAGGGAACGGGAATGGGGGAACGGAAGGGAACGGGAATGGAAGGGATTGGAATGGTGAATGGGAAAGGGGAATGGCGTAAGTGGGAAAGGAAAGGGAAATGGGAATGGGAAAGGGAATGGGAAGGGAATGGAAAGGGAATGGAAAGGGAATGGGAAGGGAAATGGGGAAAGGGAATAAGGGGGAAAGGGCATGGGAAAGGGAATGGGAAAGGGAATGGAAAGGGAATGGGAAAGGAATGGAAAGGAATGGGAAATGGAATGGAATGGAGATGGGAAGGGAATGGGAAGGGAATGGTGAAAGGGAATGGGAACGGGAAAGGAATGGGAATGGGTAAGGAATGGGAAGGGAATGGGAACGGAATGGAACGGGAAAGGGAATGCGAAAGGGAATGGGAAAGGGAATGGGAAAGGGATTGGTAAAGTGGAAATGGGAAAGGAATAGAAAGGAATGGGAATGGGAAAGGGGATGGGAAAGGGATGGGAAAAGGGAATGGGAATGGAAAGGGAATGGAAAGGGAATGGGAAAGGAATGGGAAAGGAATGGGAAGGGAATGGGAAAGGGAATGGGAATGGGGAAAGGAATGGGAAAGGGAATGGGAACGGGAATGGGAACTGAACTGGAATGGGAAGGGAAAGGGAATGGGAATGGGAATGGGAATGGGAAAGGGAATGGAAAAGGGATTGGAAAGGGAATGGGAAAGGCGAATGGGAATGGGAATGGGAAAGGAATGGGAATGGGAAAGGGATGGGAAGGGTAATAGAAAGGAATGGCGGAAGGGAATGAAAGGGAATGGGAAAGGAATGGGAACGGGGAATGGAATGGAAGGGGAATGGGAAGGAATGGGGAAGGGAAGGGAAGGAATGGGAAAGGGAATGGGAAGGGAATGGGAACGGGAAAGGGAACGGGAATGGGAAGGGAGAAGGAAAGGGAACGGGAATGGGAACGAGAATGGGAATGGAAATGGGAATGGGAAAGGGAATGGGAAGGGCAATTGGAAAGGGAATGGAAAGGAATGGGAAGGAAATGGGAATGGAAGGGAATGGGAATGGGAAAGGAATGGGAAAGGGAATGGAAAAGGGAATGGGAAAGGGATGGGAAAGGAATGGGAAAGGGAATGGAAGGGAATGGGAAAGGGATGGAAAGGAATGGGAAGGATGGGAAAGGAATGGAAAGGGAAAGGAATGGAAAGGGAATGGAAAGGGAATGGGAAAGGGAATGGGAAGGAATGGGAAAGGGAATGGGAAGGGGAATGGAAAGGGAATGGGAAATGGAAAGGGAATGGGAATGGGAAGGGAATGGAAAGGGAATGGGAAAGGGAATGGTACCGGAAAGGGAATGGGAATGGGGAAGGAATGGGAAGGGCATGGAATAGGGATGGGAAGGACGGGAAGGGGACGGAAAGGAACGGAAGGGAACGGAACGGAATGGGAGGAATAGAGATAAAATATAGGGAACGGAATGGTAAATAGAATAGGAAAAAGGAACGGAAAAGGAATAGAAAAAGGAAATGGAAAAGTGATGTGAAGGGAAGGGAAAGGATTGAGAAGGGATGGGGAAGAGATTAGGGAAAGGAATGGGGAAAAGGAATGGAAAGGATGGGAAAGAATGGGAAAGGGAGTGAAGGGATTGGGAAGGAATGGGAAAGGAATAGGAAGGGCATGAGAATGGGAAAGGAATGGGACGAATGGAACGGGAATGGAGGGAAGGAACGGGAACGGAACGGAACGGGAAAAGGAACGGAAACTGGAATGGGAAGGGAGTGGAAACGGGAGTGAAAGGAATGGGAACGGGGAGGAACGGGAGGGAACGGGAAAGGGAGGGAAAGGGACGGGAAAGAACGGAAGGGAACGGGAAGGACGGAAGGGGACGGAACGGGAACGGGAACGGGAAAGGGACCGGGAATGGGAAGGTAATGGGGAAGGAATATGAATAAATATAGGGAACGAGAAGGGTAATAGAATAGAACAGGAACGAAAACGGAATAGAAAAGGAAGGAAGGGAATTGTGAAAGGATGGGGAAAGGCTTAGGATAAGGGAATGGAAGAAATTAGGGAAAGGGAATGGGAAAGGGAATGGGGAAAGGGATGGAAAGGATGGAAGGAATGGAAGGGGTAGGGATGGCAAGGAATGGAAAGGGAATGGGAACGGAAAACGGAAGGGAACGGGGAGGGAACGGAAAGGGAACGGGAAAGGGAATGGATAAGGGATGGGAAGGGCGAAGGGAAAAGGGATGGGAAGGAATGGGAAAGGGAATAGGAAATTGGGACGAAATGTGTATGAATAGGAAAAAGGAACTGAAAAGGGAATAGAAAAAGGGATGGAAAGGAAGGTGAAGGGAATGGGAAAGGGATTAGGAGAAGGGAATGGGAAAGGATTAGGGAAGGAATGGGGAAGGGAATAGGGAAAGGAGTAGGAAGGAGCAGGAAAGGAAAAGAATTGGAAATAAGAAAGGAGAGAGAATAAGAATAGGCAACTGGTAGGAAAGGAATAAAAAAGGAATAGATTGGGAATGGAAACGAAATGAGCAAAAGGGATGGGAAAAATACTATTCTTTCTATCTACTAAATTGATGTTGCCGTATGTGAAAACCTGCTACATTCGAGTCATCCATTGAAAAGAAATCTATTATAATAGAGACAATATAGATAGAGGATAAGACTGAAATATATATATACCTTTTTTAACAATGTATCAGCTGTGTTTTCTCGCTTTTTTGTGCTTTATCTAACAAAACGTCTAACATACTTGTCGGGCAACGTAAATAATAGTGCGAATATTTGAGTTTACGTTGGTCTAAATATAATCTCGCGAAGGATAAATAAAAACTATAAATATAAAAATCGTGAATTGGAATTGTGTTATTATTATGAGAGTGAATTATTAAACGCAGAATATTTATTGAATTAGCCTAAGTAAAGATAACTCATATTGGTGTCTTCAAGAACACGAATTGTGTGTATATAATACGTAAACAAAATAACGATCGACTCACAAAAGATGAATAGGAAAATAGCTATACAACAGAAATTACTTCTATTGGCATATCGCTTACCGTAATTTTCATATAGAGGATTAGGTATTAGTACTTATAATCTTAAAGATATTTGTAGGAATGTGAGGGGCACCGACCTGTATAAAATATCGGAAAACAAAGTGGAAAATAATATTTTTTTAAAGAAACTACGATGACCAATTGATCGCCACCTATTCGAAAAAGTCTTTTCTACAAAAGTTGTTATAGAATTGATGTTGCTTAACCAAAAATATTTTTAAATATACGGGGTGTCAGACGACTGACTCTTTGATTACAGCTCTTTTGTGTTAGGAAAAGCTTTCTACAAAGTTGTACAGATTCAATGCTGTTAGTTAAAATTTTTTTACTTACACGGTTTCACGAAGTTTAGTCTTTGATTATAGCTGTATTTTGCTTTAAAAACTTTTCTACAAGTTGTGCAGATTCAATGCTGTATAACCTAAAATCTTTTCAACTATACAGGGATGTTTCAAAAGCAAGAACAAAAGTAACTACTTAAACGTACGCACATTATAAAGATGATTTTCAAGTGATGGAGACTTAAAAAAACCACCTTCCTCAAGTACGACCTTCCTCTACTCCTAGATGCGCAGCATCTAGTGTAATTCAATAATTACTGCTTGGTTTAAAGTATGCGTATGTACAACTTGTGATGCTGTGATTGTATGTCCATTACTGGCACACTTCTTTAAGTTAAGATTTTCTCTTGGATGTCCGAAAGTGTATGTTATATAATAAAAAAATGTATTTGGAAGCTCATATTTAAAATGCAAGCGCTCAGTGTTTCTGCTGATGATGATAGCTTTGCTATTGAAACGTACGTCCAGTTTAGTGCAGTTTGAGGGGTTTTGCTCTAACTACCTGCCGTTTACCTCTTTTATCTGTTGAATTGACAGTCATAGTCCTAAAACAGCGAGTCATACGAAGGTCAAGTAGTGTTTTTTAATGGAACATTGTCTTTTTTTAAAAAATTCTGAAAAAGGGTCTAATAGTGAATAGGAAACTAATCCTCCATTATGGGAAAAACAGATTATTTGAAAATCATTAAAACAATACCATATAATATAGGATTAATTTGTAAATCGTACTTCAAATGCCAGAAATATTATAAACAATGAGTAATTACAAATGGATAAAATTGGAATAAATTAAATGAAAAGTAATTAAAAAAAATCAGTTCGTCCCATTCAATTTGTTTGATATCACACACAACACTTTTTAATTATCACACTGAGACGTTTTAGTAAATTAACCAGCACAGGCCGAAACATGTGCTTAATGAAAGAATATCGAATACATGAATGAACGAACTGTTTTTAAATTACTTTTCCATTATACTATTATCATTCCGAAGAGAAAGCGATGAAATAATTCTGTGTGTCACACTTAATCCGAAAACCTTATCACTTTTGTATTTTAAATTATTATCTTTACGGACCAATAATGACGTAAGCATATATTCAAGTAAATCAATACACTTCTGAATTCTATTAATAAAGTAATCATGGACGCTTAATAACAAATCTTCCGTAATTTCTGAACATGCATATATTATCCTTTACTCCATGGAAGGAGGGGCTGGAACGACAAATGCACCACCCAGGGTATCGACTTAAATATAGAGTTACACTTTGCTTTCTGTTTTTAACCTAGTCATCTTTTTGTCCACATAATCAATTGATACTTCTGAGTTAAATTAGAAACCGTATAAACAGGATACTATATGCGCGGTTTGTCAGTATTAGTTTAAATTTGATTTTACATTTCCCATCCCCATTTAATCAAACTACTGAACTTTACACACTCTGGTTTTAAAAAGAGCTTTGTTGGGCGAGGAATAACTGGAAATAACTAATAATAAACCAAATACACAAACTAACGATGCTATAGGTTAGATTTGATAACTAACGTGCTCAAAGAACTGGAAGCGGTTCACATCAGTATTGTACTTAAAGTAATATGGCATCTCTATCGCCAATCACGAAATATGTGTTTCAATCCTTAATTATATCATTTACATATTTCTTTCATTAGATTCTAATTATCAAAAAGAGAAGAAAAGGAGCCCAGTCTGATCCTGATTTGATTGGAGCGCAGGTGGCACTACTTTGAAATTTTCCGGATTGCTTATCCAATATTTGCAATATAATGCGAATATATCTACACGATAGAGAAACTTAAAGAATTTATGTCCAATGCTTTAGATTAAGACTATACCTACCAGAAAGAATTACTTAGTATTATAATATTTGTTTTCTTATGTGCATGTATATATTTTTTTAAGAAACAACATTTAGCCTAAGTTAAACATTACGACCGAATTTAGTTAAAGTTCTTGAACTAATACCTGATCTGCACTTATTTCACCGACCGACTTAAAAAATTTCTCTATCAGAGTTCCAGGATAGATGTTTTAGTTTACATTATTGCTAGAATTTTCTAGAAATCAGTACCAATCCTTCCCATTAAAATGATTAACTCCTCATGTAAAGAATTAAGATGCCTTATACGCCGGTTAAAAGTGGCGAATTGTAGAACAAAGAAAGGTTTGATGAGACTAACGAAATTGTCTTTCTATAGATATAGTACTTCTTCTTCGACTATACCTCTTTACAGACAGTATTACACTTGTACATATTGTTTATTTGTATTTTAGGATTATTTGGTTTTTTAGTTGCGTACCTAAGCCATAGAGATGGAATTAAAAGTTACATCGAAAAGGAAGCCAAAGAGAGATGGAAAAAGTTTGGCAAACAAAACGGTTTGTTGCGTACATGTAATTGCTGCTTTAGTGACGAAGTCATGCCAAAGAATAATTGTGGATTGTGAAAACGGTTTGTATTTCTGCAATGAATGTGTCAAACAGCGTTGAATTCTTTTTGGGGAAGGAAGTTGGAATTTCCGTGTTTGCAGGACTGCGGCACTGTTTTCAGTTTACAAACGTTGAAAAGTAAAAAAAAAACATATTGCCAACCTGTTTGCTATTATAAACAAACTTGTTACTTTCAAGGATGTGTTGTCACGAAAATGTTTTCAAAATGGCACAAAAAAAGCAATTAGAAGAAGTTAAAGCTGCCGGAATTGAGGAATTGGAAATGTGCCCTTCTGCGACTTGCGACGATACCGCACCAGGAGACAAATTATTCAGATGCTTATATCAGATGTTATGAAAGAATCATGTCGCCATGTAAAGAGCCGTCTCATGTATCCATTACGCTGCGATGAAATAGAAAAGGATGATGACGTGAAAAGGAGGACTTATATTGAAATAAAATGACAGAAGCTTTTGATTAGGTAGTATCAGGTGATATTAGGTTTGTTATTTTCACACTAACGTTATAACAGCTAGTAGCTAGCATCACACCGAATGATATTTTTTCTGTTGAAATTTTTATGAATGAACGAAAGGGCGTTATCGCTTCTGTGAATGCATTTCGCATGACAGAAATACCAAAACACTTTAATAAATCACTTCAAAGATGGATCGTAACTTAACTAATCTTAACGACGTTTTCAATAGGCAACTCTAATTTTAGTGAAAAGATGTAACTGAGTACTTGTACCAATTATTGAAAATTGTGTTTGAAACTCAATAATTTATTTCGAGGATTAGCAGTAGGTTGCAGGCGGGGACGAGATGGTAATTGCTTTTTCTTTCAACTCTTTATTTCCGAAATTTACATTCTAAAAGTTTTAAATCCTCTCGTTAATGAGTCGGAAATATAATTATATCAGTTGAATAGAGAATAAGTAGATATATACAATAGGGAGAGTAACAATGAAAAGGTAGAGAAGAACATACAAGACATTCAATATAATGAGAAAACATGATGAATATCGATAACAGAACAAATCAGCATAAATATCACTCAGACCCCAGTACCTCTCTTGAAAGTAGTCAAATTAGCATGCTTATTAGTGAACTACATTACTAAAAATAAACTTGTAGTGAGAATGGATTGGAATTACCGCCTCATCAAAATTGAAAGGTGCTTGAGGTTAACACAGCAACTGTTTAAAGCAGAGAGATGTGAATTATTTCTACTTTTATGTAACAGTAAGTCTTTTTTTAGAGGAACAAAAGATAAATGAAGTGGGTCTATTTAGGAATTAGTTTATCGTTAAGTTAATGAAAGAAACGATGGATATATACCATCCCATGTTCCATAAAAATTCTAACAAGTATTCTCCATTCGTGATTGGTAGATTGCTTTACAATTAGTTACCCCATCATGAACTACAGAATGCTACTCAAAGCAAGAGCTACCCGCCTAGTTTGAATAAGAGAGGACAGTGCGGTAATAGCGGAGGGTATAGCCTATTGTATTCTCTCTCACTCAAACTGGAGTTGTGCTCTCTTTTGGATGTAGTACTTAGCTACTCCGACTACTGTCCGTGTTGGGCAAAATAGGGGGAAGTAATCATTAATAATTGTTTTGACGGCTCTCGATAAAACGGTAGCCAAACGACTCCCAGTTATATGTGATAAACGACGTGATCTAGTACTGTAGAATTTATTCACTTCTTCTATCTCACCCAACATGTTTTACTACCGTTAATCAAATTTCTAAACATTACATTATCGCAAAATGTTATTTCCTATTTAACTTATACTCACATATCAAGCGTTACTGTACTTAAAATATCATTTATTCCAATTAAAAAAATATTGTGTATGATCCTTTAGATAAATCTAATCTCATCTATATTTTATTCGTTATTGTTTAGTTATATATGTCGGTTTGGAAAATTAAAAAAATCTTTCAAAACGATGTTCTTGCGGGAACTCATTTTATGCTGATCTCTGTTCTTTTCTTTACTTGTTAACTATAGCATTAGGTCTCTGTTTTGGCGTTGTATGTATTTGCTTGTTATTTTTATTTTTACTGTTCCTTTTTTGTATGAATATTTTCATTCACGTTAATGTGCTTTATTTACTTATTCTCTGTTGACTTGGTTTCATATCTTTTTCCAATTCATAACAGGGGATTTTAAACATTTTATCATGTAAGTTGAATTTTAATTGTTTTTTTACGTATAGCTTTGTCCTTTCATTATTGTAGGCTTTATTTGGATTAATATGCGTTCATAATAAATGTTACTTTAGCACTTTAACAAAAGTCCGTGTATTATTTGGGACTTTAATTTAAAGTAATTTAGCTTTTAAAGTGACGTTATTAAAACTTGCCCTTAACTAAAGAAATTAAAGAAAAGAAAAATTTTTCGGCTTTCACCTACTACTTAAATCCTCGAATAGATTGGAATTTTTATCGTGTTATTTTATTTATTTTTGCAAATCTATGCTAATTTGTATTTTAGAAAGTTCGTTAACTGTATCCCCCGGTTTACTGAAACTTTATTAGACCATTGTGTATTTCTTACATTCATAATTAGATGACTTCTTCACAAATTTGTTTTTTTTATTTTTTTCATCTATATATTTTTTAAATATTGTTATTGGTTGAAAGTTTGTGGCAAAGCAATTTTTAGTTTGCGTTGCCTGTGGTCTTCTTGAAAAATTATTAACCATGCTAAAATGTTGACTATGCCTTATACGTAAGTCTTTTTTTAGGATGTTGTTACAAATGTGGTATGAGTTTATTAAAGCCGACGGATTGCAATAAGATGACTTGCATTGTGGAGTCTATGATTTTGTTATGTTTGTGGTGAACCAGTGAGGACTACCAACATTTAATGGTCAAGGTGGTGACCATATCATTTGTACGTATTTTTTTCGAAAGTACTTAATTCAAATTTGATTTTCTGCCATAACTTTTAATTTTGCCCAGTGTTGCTAATAAATAGAGTGAAGTAGTAAAGTTGAACCTATCCAATTATTTAGAGAAGTTTAAATTATGTCGTCTTCAAAAACAGCGCGGACGTGGGATTCTATCATTAGGTTCCTTTTATGTATACAGTACCGGCCATAAATGTTTATCCACCCCTAAAAAATAAAGGAAAAAGTGAAATATATGACATTATAACAAACCTTTATTCTGTCAATTATAAAAAATAAAACTTCAATATTTGGAAAAAGCAATGTTTTTGCTATTTTGTGAGATCATAATTTCCTTAAATTTGAGATTTGGATGCCATCATCTCGTTTCATTACAGCCATGCTCGTCTGCAATTTTTTTTCTATAAACTTTTCCAATTAGGGCTTTAATTGTTTTGTCGTTCTTGTAGTGGTGCTCAAAGAATTGTTCCCGATGTTGGAGTAGATGTTTGAACCTTCCGATCAAGTTCTCTTCACAAAAGCTTCTGGTTGTTTAAACTTTTTTTTTTATTTTTCTCAGATTTTTCCTTTGCGTTTCAATTATTATTATGTTCCTCTCCAAAATTTTCCACATTTTTCTGCTGGTGGTGTTGTATGTATGTATGTATATAGCGAAGGTGACACTGCGACCTAAAAGATCAATTGCGTCCCCTATTCTTGCTGTTTTACAGTGGCTTCCATCCTTTTCCTGTCAAAAGCTATATGTTATCAGAAGGCAGCAGGTTAGGTAAGTCTCTCTCTACGATTTCACATGCTACCAGGTATAACACCCTTGCGTTACACAGTGGTACGCAATTTAAGAGGAGATGGATGAGTGTTTCATCCTGTTCTCCAATTTGCTCCTCCGTTTGTTTCTTCTTTGTAAGGCATTCACTATGGAAGTGAAAGGCTTCTTATGGAGGTCCTGCTCCAGTCCCTGTTTTCTTACGGTGTTTCTGTCCGCTTAGTGGGTTTAATATATTTCCTTCCTCCCATGGTTCGGTCCACGATTAGCGAGGGAAGAAAGGTGTCACCTCACAGAGCCCGCATGCAGAGGTAAGGCTAATATAATGGGGTTTGCCAGGTTGCTCCAGGTTGGATTAGTAGACTGGTCTTCTATCCAGCCACGCATCCCATCAGCCAAGTCCACCACCTTACGATTTAGGTTTTTGTTGAGGTTATCTCCACTCGGTCCGTGCAGTTAAGCCAAGACCCCCACCCCTTTCGGGGCCTGGTTTAACAGTTGGGCTTTCGGTAGCCGAAAGCGACAACTGGCATCGTTGTAGAACCCTGTGCAAGCCCTTAGGCTACGACCGACAGCTCGGCGAGGGGAGAGTGGTTCACGGCTCACGGTCTTTTCCTGCTGTCGGGTTTTAAGCAGAGAGGACGAATTTATAACTACCACTAACCAGCTCGTGTTGAGCGAACCCTGACAAGATGGCCTTTCCCCTATCCACCACCCCAGGGACGCGTCTGGTAGGTACTCCCAACCCCCAAGTGCTGGTGGCGTTATTTTTGATCGTCCTGTTTTTTTTTTAATCCCACGTTCTACGATTTAGGTTCAATATCTGTACTATTTCACTGTTACTTTTACCGATATTGTGGTATGGATAATTCTTTTTCTCCCAAAATTATTGAAAATGTGCAGAATGTTTTAAGATATTGCACAAACTGTGTGCTATGTATGTATTCACTACTTCGCAATACGAAAGTTGAATGTAAACTAAATATTTATAAAGTTGGAAGGATAAGACGGATTTGGTAATCTATTGTTATATTACATGTTGACGGTAATAAAACTTACCGAAACACGGATCGTTATTTAAACTCTTCCTGAACCTAATCACATTATCAATATTATAATTTAAAAAAGTTAAACTCAGTTCATGTCTTACACAAAGAACGATTTTATCTTATTTGTAATTAGTTTAATAATTATGCACACAATATACTTCTATGGGCAACTTATATTATTTTAAATATTTGATAATTTGGAGGTGGGTTAAGATTTATGGTCCTGTATTATTGAAGAACGTGTACTAAAAAAAGACACACACTATAAAATATAACTACACGAAACATTAAGAGTGCGTGGCAAAGCAATATTGGGGAATTGCAGCATAATTTATTAGGTACATTTAAGCCACACTTTCAAGTAATTCTTGAATAAAGAGTATAATACTTTAATAAATTGTCAGTAAATATTAAAAGTGCTACCTAATTCTAATCCAAATTAAAACAGTATCTTCGTGCCCATGATATATAAATAACTTACGAATATTTAGTTTTTGCAACCTGTAATACATTTAAATTTAATCTTTGTTTATATTAACTACTTTATTTAGGCGTAGAAATTGTAACTTTATGCATACGCAGTACTGAAGAGATAACAATGTATTATCAGTATTTTAATGAGGTATTGCTTAAAGAATAATTAGATTCTATACAGTAAATTCATTTTGGTAATGTTGCTTAAAAGAGTAACACGTGTAAAAACATGTTTTATTTTTGTAATTATAATAATGCTGTTCTATGTTTTTAGATGCCCGCTTTACAGTGATACAAACGAGTTACACAAAACGGCCGTTATAAAGGGTGCGGAACAAGCCAAAGCGGGAATATGGCTGTACCAGCGATCCACAAATTAAAATCGGACCTATGCCGGATTTACACCATCATAAAATAACAGCCAGTAAAAGCCAGCCGTCGATTCGTATCGCAATTCGATGGTTTAGGTCTATGGTAAGAATAGAGATAAGCCTAAAGAGCCATGTTATATCTAGCTGTAGATGAACACTGTGCTATCTTAAGCCAGCGTAGAATTGATGCTGTTATTAACAGGAACCAATCCTCAATTAATCTATTAATGGTTACTTTCTTACTGCTTAACAGCATTCAATTGTAATTGGAAAATGATGATATATCTATGCCGGCTTGTACTTAAAATATTTAAGAAGCAGTGGCATATATCTGCAAGATATTTCTTATGCAGAATCGATCTCTATGTACTTTACTCAATCAGGTTACCATATTATATCAAAAGCTCATTTTATTGGTGCTGATTCTTTTAAAACCAAGGCATCGACTTTGACGTTTAAATTTCATGCTTCGAGATAAAATTTATTTGTTGTAGAATGTGCTACTACCGGGAATGCATCCTACTCTACTGACTCGTGGTCGACGTCCATCACCCATATGGGCGTTGTCCCAGAGACACCAGACATAGACAAGAATAACATTTCTTAAAATAAGTATTGTTCGTTGCAGAGACATTATTTTAGCATTAATTAATTGTCCACGTGAAAATACTGTATGAACAAACGAAAAGATTTCCTTTTCTTGTTTCATTTCTCTTCAGCCTTAATGATGATTAGTATGGAGACTAGCTTAATCTAAATATCAAAATAAATTAAATGGAATGAACCGAATTATTTTAATTACTTTTCTATTACACTATCATCCATTCACGAAGTAGAGAACGGCGATACAATTGTTAACAATTGCATAAAAGAGTTCTATTGTCATGTTTTAATTAATCGATGTAACTATTTTCAGATTTTGTGTTCCTTACTGCTGTAAAGATATCCCTGATTTAGTTATATAATTCGGCCGCCTCAGAAGAAAGTGTTAAAACTTAAAGTTAATGGATAATTCATACATGAGGACTATTTTATTTTAAATTTCGAATTTGCTGCACAAATTATATGTGTTATGTTACCGGTTATGTATATGGTTATGTAACAATGTTAAAACTAGAGATATACTTTGTGATGATAATGTTAAATATATTTTTATTAGAACTGAAGTTGCTTTTTTTTTATTCAAACAACTTGCATTTATAGTTGTTTACCAGTTGGTAAAGCAACAACCAACTATTTTTAAACAAGATAAAGTGTTATTAGTAGAAATATATATTTTTTTGGGATATTACGTTCCTTATGATTGCTTAACTCCTCCTTAAACAAACCAAACTTCTAATATATTTAAGTTATTTAGTTATTTTAATGCAATGCACTACAATAAAATTTGTTACATTATTTCTAATTGTGCATCATTAACTTTCTTCTTCCTCCTATTTAAAACTAAGTTTTTTAATTTCTTGTTCGTTTCTCTCTCAGGTCGCAGTATGATTTACTTTTATAATAGGTTCCTCTTGATTGTTCAACCATGTTTTCGGCGCGGTAAAGTCAATATTCCATCAGATGATTAATCGATACACATTTTAATCGTGACATTTGGTAACACAATTTTCGAATGAGCTGCCTTAAAGGATTCTGTCTTTCTTTTCTTTCTGCTTGGCTCTATTTGAATCATGTTGCCATCACAGTTTAACAACTGTTTCTCTGGGCATAATTCTGCAATCAATTTATTTGAACTTTTTCTTTGTCGTGTATTAATTTTCTGTTGCTCTCTTGAAATTCTATCTTGGCCATTTTTGTATCTTAGCATAGGTGTTAAGATGGTTGCATTAGTTGCTTTGTTAAACGTTATATGGTTTTCTAACAACGTAGAGCTAGTATAGACATATATCAAGAAAATGAGTAACAAAGACAATTTTACAGTAAATCACTCGCGATTCAAAATTTAGCTCATCGCTCCCACAGCAATGTGAAACTACGCGGTTAATTTTTCGGCCCGTCTTTAAGTTGTCTGTAAGTAATGCGCCAAAAATCGAATTTCNGCGGGAGCACAAATCAGTTCTTTTTGTAATAAATTAGCAACAAAATATGTCGTTTAGTTTAAATTATTGTTCTGCTATGGGTCAGAAGTTAGAGTGAGATGTAGAAAATGTACTATTATCACTGCCTTCTTCTTTAAACAATGCCATCATTTAAGAACTATAAAATTAAGAAGTGTGGGAGTATAGCGAACAATATTAAATAAATCGGTTCCAATTGCCTCGTGTACAGTTTACCCAATATATATAATAAATTAATTCGATGTTTTCGAAATGCGTAAACAGCACACTTTTTTCTTCCATAATAAAAGAACATTTCAATAAGTCAAACGATCTACTTTCTGCATACGTATACACAGACGCCGTGGTCTGCTTATTAGATCATGGTCGAGCAAAAATAAAGATATATATTTGAAACTGGACATAATATATCGGTTTCTCATGGTGCGAACTCGGTAAATTATCAGTAATTAGATTCTATAAATTTTTTTATTGCATTTTATCGAAGGTGTGGTGCTAGTTTATTGATTAGTTCATAGATACCTAACATTCAGCATAAGTGTATGTTAGGTCAATAAAATAAACTACTTTTAATAATATCACATCAATGATACTTGAAGGATTGCAAATCTGAAATTTAGATCTTAATATTGTATGAGTCATATCATTGTGATGTGCTGCATAATATTTTGCTATATTTGGCTGCGAGACTAAGTGTAACTCTTGAGTTATTTGTCAGGGATTTGCCTTCCCCTCAAATTAATGGCTTACGCAAAGCTTTCGCCTTTCAAAAGTTTCTAGTATTTTAATTTTTGCTTGTGGTTGAACATAAATGAGGTATTAGACTATTAGACTGGTTAGTTTCTTAACTCCGTTTGCTTTCTAATGACACACATGATTTTATGAGATGCTTAAGCAATGCAAGATAATATTAGTAACTAAAATAATTACATTACACATAAACTCAAGCTTATTTACATTCGTATAAAAGCACTCTCCATTTTCTCGTAATTCTATTCTATAACTTCCGTTAGCTTTACACCAAGTATGTAAGCATATTTAAGATACATGTATGCAAGTTGACTAAAGTGTAATCCACGGTTATTTAGAAGGCATACATATTACGAAATCAGTCGCTAAATTAAATTACGTTTTGAATAACTTCACTCCTTAAGCACCGTAATTAAAAATCTATCATCAACGTTGAGCCAGTCGGAGAAAATTATGTAATAGGAGAATAAGTGGCACGGTATTTGGACCAGTCAATTGACACGCAATCAGAAAGGTGCAGCAACACGTACACTTACGCGTATATGCGTGTGTATAATATGGCCTTCTCAAGGCAGTTCTACTCTACACGTCTCTCACCTGCCGTTTATGGTTAGACGTAAATAGACAGGAGATCTAATGGCTGTGATACACGTAATATGGGTCCGCTAAATGCTTAGATTAATTTGTAGTTTCTGGGGTGACAGTAAATATTGAATTGGGAGAATTCATTTCATGCAGGAAAAGAGAGACATATTGATATTCTGCAACTTTCAGATATGAAACATTAACATGTTTATTTTCATATTCTCTGTTCAATGCATAGGTACAAACGTGTATATACGAGATGACGTGTTAACGCACTATGGCCTGAAGGATCTATTGTATTACTTATTGGTGGATTTTTCCTTTCAAAAGGTGCAGGATGTGGGAAACCCTCAAGTTGCACAGTGCACCTCAATCATATAGAATGTGAGAGATTTTTTACCCACAGGAGCTGCATGGATTCTGTTTCCTCTGCTGGCTATAATGTAGGTCATGCTACTTGTCGAAAAACCATGAAACCATGGAGGATCTTGTTTGCTTGTGAAACAGAATATTCCATTCACTGAAATCATAGATCTGAAAAATGAAGGTGTTGAATCAATATTGGAGTATTCGGCTATAGATGTAAACGACAAAAAAGTGATTGCCGTTAATATTTATAGATCACCGTTGTCCGATGTATGCTTTTTTTTTTGAAATCTTGGAGGATACTTTGGAATATGTTGTGTCAAGAACACACCATAATTATCTCAGGTGATTTCAATATAAATATACAAAATAGAACGATTATGTGGTAAAATAGATGATAACATATTTACCAACACTGCGAGCTTCGAGAGTTATGTTAGACCCTCTATGTCCATGTTGAATCGTACAGTTTCCAAACGCTAATCTTCTTAACATAAAATACATTTAGAATTAATCAAGTGGCATCAAATCATAGATGAAGTAGATTGTAACAAGAGCCTACAATGCTTTCTCTAAAATTTTGAGAAATGCCATAGAAATTACATGTCCAAAACGAATTGTCAAGTTTGAAACGAACCACATTAAAAACTGATTAACGAATGAATTGAAAAAAAAATGTGAACTTAAAGGGCAGCAATACGAGAATATGCTAAATCATATTATTAGTAAGGAGGAATACAAAAACTTTTCAAAAGTCTGCAACTTGAAATGAAAAATCAAAAAGTCATAAGACGTTCTAAAACAAAACAAAAGCAATATGGTCTTCAGTGAAACAAATAGCTTCACCTACATTTACCTCCACTGCAAATCATTGTTATATGCTGATATAGAAATTGAAACATTCACGCCATCATTTGAAGAAAAGCTACCATGCATTAACGCGCACCAAATTGACAAATGCAAATAGCACTTGTAAAAATCCCCTTACAATCTTCTTGATGACACCAGAGGAAATACGAGCCACAATTCAAAATTTGAAACCTTCGAACTCTGTAGGGCATGATAACATACCTGTAAAGTTAATCAAAGCCTGTGCCTCACATCTTTCACCACCTTTAAGTTTTCTTATTAATTCATGTAAGAGGTATGGACAATCCCTGATGAATTAAAAAAAATCAACTGTTATCCTTATTTGCAAAAAGGGAGATTCTATCCATCATATCAAAGATTTTTGAGGAAATACTGTACGAGAGAATACATAATCTCCTAAGCAGCTCGAACATCAGGGCAATTCACCAAGTACTTAATGAAATTGTAACGGATATTAACACTGGAGAACATACTGATGCTTTACTCATGGATTTGAGTAAAGCGTTTGACAAAATTAACTGTAATAAAAAATGGATAATATTGGAATGCCAGACAATGCTTTTACCTTGATCGAATCTTATCTGACTGATCGTTTACCAAGAGTGGAATGTATGATTACATTAGCCACAGAAAAACATATTCCGATTGGCATGTTACACAGAGAGGTGTGCCACAAGGATAAATATTGGGTCCCCTAGTATTTTTGATATACGTCAATGATCTTTCCGAGGTTTCACCGCACAGGACTGTTTTGTATGCGGGCGATGCTACTGTAGTAATAGGATCCAAAATCATTTAGATCTCGAAATTGCTAACATTCTAAATACACTTGACACATGGTTTGAAGAAAATGATCTACAACTAAATATACCAAAAATAAATTTGCTACGTACAAACATAAAATACTTACCACTCCCACAGACGGTAAGTTCCTTGATATAGTTCTGGATGGTCAACTGAACTGGAAGTCTCCTGTCGATTCCCTGGTTGCATCTTTATCAACGTATACCTTTGATATAAATAGAAATTAGTGCATAGTACGCTTATGCATATTCTCCAATCAAGTACGGTAATATATTCTGAAGCAGTTCGGTTGACTTCCGTAGACTTTTCTCATTGCAGAAGAAATGTCTGAATTTCCTGATTTCTTAGAAGATTTGGATGTTCTTTCCTCTACTTCACTTTCTAGTTTCATCAGTATTGAGCTGCCACTTATTCCGCAAAATTATTCGGGCGCTAAAAAAATAGTGTTCCTCTTCCTTTCTAACAAACTCAAAGGAAGAGTGTAATCTTTTTCCTTTTACACTGCTCGCTCACGTCTTCTAGACAATCCTATACCATTTTAAGATTGATTACGCGTAAGTTTAGAACCTTGACGACTGCTTGTCTATCAGATATTATGACAATCTTCTGTTTTCGATAGCGTTTCTTGATATAGAACTGGAAGTATCTTTAAATATCGTTTCTTTCCGTCTAAATGATATTGAAGTTTTCGTAATATTTGGTTCATATATTCCAAATATTCCTGTTACGATCATTTTGCCATTTTGAATCCATTCGCGTGTCATTTTATACCATTCTTATTTAGTTTTAGGATGTCTTGATTCTAATAGCTCTTGCAGCTAATCTCTTTCGTAAATTCTATCAAGAAGCTGAATATTCTGGAATTTTAGAAAATTGAGACCTATAGCTAATATTTCTTTTCTTCTACATTTGGCTTTCAGTACTTTTCGCTCCTTTATATTCTAGAATTGTCACTAAAAGCGATAATCAGATCAATACACCTGCCTGCTCCATACCAATTACCCATTGCTGATAAATTGGTCTCATGTAGCTGTAAGTATTCAAAGAAGTACTTTTTGAATTACGCATTAGCTTTTCCTGGAAAGTTTCCCTACACAATATGACAATATTCGACACGTTTAAAAACATGCTGATTAGCCATTGAGTTATATATCAGCAAGTATAAAATGGGAAACTAGGTTTAGTAATACAAACTCAACAAACGATGGAAAATACTACTCTCAGAAGGATTGAACAGCGTTTGGAAGCTTTTGTTATCTGTGACAGCAAACTCTTTTTACAGAATTATTAAGAAAAAGCGATGTTACAGTGAGAAGAATATATATGCACATATCGATAATACGTTTGTTGCGGTGTAACAACATGGAGAAGAAAAGCTGCAATAACTTCTGGGATACATGAAGTCACGTAAATCATCTTTACCTAGGGAAAGAGGAAAATGGAAGTCAACATTCCTTGGACGTAATGATGAGAAAAACGCATTACGAATCTCATTTTATCGTTTTAGGGTGCAAATCATAGCAGCATATATAATTCATAGAAGAACTAACTACTTAAGCAAGAAGGTATTAAACAATCATTAAATTAAACAAACTTTAGTAGCCCTACTTTAAGATATAAACTACGTGCCAAAAAATTCCAACATCTCGAAGGAGGTCAAAGCTGAAATCTTAACAAAATAAGTAGCTGCATGTAAAAAGTAGCTGATAATCATCTATCAGAACTTCATACAGGAAGTGAAAGTAGAAATTCTTCCCTGACCTGCTCGCTCCCCGGATTTAAACCCGATCGAGCATGTGTGGGATATAATGAATCGCTTACCATAAGTAGCAAACGCCTTGCAGTAACTTCGTCGTCATCTACAGCAAGCCTGGGATGAGATCCCACAAGATGCCATTAATCATCTTATTCAGAGCATAGTGTAGTCCCGCACAGTGCATAGACAATCGTATGGAGGTTTATTGATATTTTATTGATAAATGTTTGCTGGTTGCTGGTATTTTCTTTTCCAATTGTTATGATTTACTACTGAAAACTAGTAGTTATGATTTACTACTTGAAACTTACCAAAATTTCAGTTTTGTGGCTCAGCTCATTCAAGGCGTTGCAATTTTTTTGACCCGTAGTTTAAATAAAGGTAACACTCCAATTATTATATATTAGTGCTGCTTTATTTTCTGCATAATTTCAAACCAATCAGATTTTATAACCATTCACACCTATCTCTTACATATCTTCCGATGATATCTTCACCTAAACAATAATGATATTATCACTTGGACAGAAATACTTTTTCAGAGATATGTTGTCATTAGTCAAGTAGTTGGACACTGAAGGGAACTATTAATTAAATTTCGTCAGTGGCATATAAAATCGCTGGTTTTCTACGGCGAGAAAGTGTATAATTTATGAATAATGTGAAAATGTAACACCTACTCATTCTTATAACAGAGAAAGGATCTATAATTTTCTCTTAATTACGTGTATTTGTAATATATTTTTCCTGACGTATTCTTCTAGCTAACGCGTTTTATGTAGGCTGTATTGCTTGATATTAAAGTGGGAGGTTGAGGATTTTAATCAGCTTTCTACTTAAGCAACCTCTTTTCGCTGAGAGGAATTTTTACCCAAAACTCAAACAAAATAAATTTCCAGTGATAGTTAAATTTTACACTCTATAATTACTCAGATAATTAAGTAATAAATAAATGACATTAGTGCTAATTGGGATTGGAAATATATATTTTTTCCTTTATGTCTGACTTTGTGATGGTTCATTTGCATATATAATTTTTAACAGCTAATGTGGTAACTATAAAAATTGATTAATCTTGTATTTTAAATCTGATAAAAGTCAATTCTTTGATTGTAATTAATTTACGTTATTATACCTCGATAATGGAGCTGTGTGTATGTAGGTATGTACGTGCATTAAAATGGAGCCAGAAAATACGAACGATAAATTTTATCTTAAATATGAGGCAACTATGTATGAACAATTACTTTTAATCCCCGTTTTTTTTTTGGAACGTAAAACGTACGTGAGAAATTAAAACTATAATCCGGAACGTTTAACATTCACCTGATAAGACCTATTAAAAATTACCAGTGAGGAAGGAAAATGCCTGTAAGGTACCTTTTTACTGTTTTAAATGTTTCAATCGGTTAATGATGCAAATAAAATGTTTACTACCGTGGTTGAATGTTGATATAAATTACATAAAATATACCTTCCTTACTACCATTTTATTTTGGGAGAAATGCGTGGAAAAAATTCCATCACGAGGTAACATTCTTATGTCAAAGAAATTGGTAACTCCAAGGTGCAATAATAAAGCGGAATGTGACAGCATTTAAGATAAGGCTTATCTCGTGGATTTGAATCGGAGTAGGCTCTGGAATGCTGCTGATTCCTACAGTAACAAGTCAATAAATTGACACAAGAGAGCTTTTATGTGTAGTTTTTAGTATCCTAGACTTGCTACACAATTCTTCCATAATAATACACTTTACAGCTAATGATTAGATTTGAGTGTAATTTCATTTTACCGTGTTCACTGGTTCAACGCGAAGAAATAACTAATATAGCCGCACCTATTCGCATTATACAATCGTATTATTATTGTAAGGAAGTGTTATGTGTTATCTGAACAAACGCCATTAAGGCTTAACACACGTATTTCTCCCCATGGATTTGTATTGCATACTAGACGTGAGTAGGATTTTTTCGCAATTATCATAATTTCTGCGTGCACACCTTTGGAGGAAAAATGCCTCCTTCCTGATACGTCTGCTCCAAACCAAATCATATATTGTAGATAGATAAGCCAAAAATTCTCATACTTACCCATAAAATAGAAAATCATTTGTTTCCTATTCGCGGCACGGCATTGACAATTTGTGTTGTCCTGTTACGCACGAATTTGTCCTTAGAGTGAGTGTGGCAAGAGTCAAGACCTCTACGGACGTCGAAGCTAAGATCAGTGTCGTATAATTATATTGATTACGGAAAGGTGACACTCCTCTCGCACACAAGCGACCTCACAGAGACGTGCGCTTATGCATCCGATTTATAATTGTGGGAAATTTGCTATTCTTTCATGTAATCTCGCATGCGGTCGAACGCGCACAAAAGAGGTGCAAACTGGCTTTTTATATCCTTTGTGCTTATCCGCAATATCTTTACATTCTGCTAGTAAATTTCAAGCGAGAGAGAACGATGAGAAAATATAATAACTGATCAATTCTTTTGTATCTTAAAATTGCGATAAATATCAGCTAGAAGCTGTATCTTAAAAATTGTTTACTCTTTTTTTTTTTAATACATAAATAGTTATTTATAATACGTGCCTAATAGTTATCTATGAAACAGTGCGTGAACTGTGCCTTTTGCACTTGAACACGATGTTCAATTCACATGAAGGTGCACTCCCAAAAGTTTCAAAATGTTGTATATTTTATCTACGATCTACGAATTGAAAATAAAAAAAAAACTCGTTAAATGAATGCAATTTTTTTAATAATGTAATGTAATTTTCGTATATATTTACTTTGATTTGTTACCCAATAACTCATTCATTGTTTTATTGACTGTTTCTGCAATGTTATCACTAAGAAAAATACTGAACGTGATATGAATAATCTACATTCATTAAGTAATTTCCATCAACAGAATGAAATATGTTATTATTATGGTAAAATATTTTTTACCATTTTTGATTCAGTGATAACATGATTCATTAGTGAAATAAATTAGTATATGGATAATTTTGTTAATAATATGAAGGGAAACAAATATATATTGTAATTTGTACATAGAATTTTCATAAAATTATTCACGCTATGAACGCAGTAAAGCATTAACTGATACCTCCTTCGTTAGTTCAATGGTTTGCAATTTATTGCAAGAACTAAACAATACTTTAATGAAAGGTGTTCGGCAGTGATTAAATTACCAACTTACGTCGCGGCCGCTGACTGAGTGGGGTTTGGCGTGTGATCCCTAGAGGGCGTACACCTAAACTCTGATCTCTTAGGGGGAATCGAGAATAATACTTGAGACACGATACCTATGAAAGTGAATTTACTCTTGGAGGAATGCTAAAGATCTTACTAGCAAAAACTCACATTTCTATTCTCTTTTCTGTCTTGTACGGTGACTCCTCCACAATGGACCATGACCCCCTGGTGGCATTCTTACGGTTAATTGCTAAGGCATTTTCTTTTGATGTTTTGTGGTAATCACCAACGCTTGATAATCCATCTTTTAATATTACTTTTACTGCAATCCAATTAAATAAAGCTGCAACCGCTACAGTGAATTGAGTGCAACAGTGAATTGAGTGAATGAAATGCGATTATTACATCAATGAATTAAGTTCATTATTTCAATTAGAAGTTTACTTTATTACAATAACTAAAATTTATTAGGATTATGAATAATAAATATTAAGTCAACCACCTGCGATTAGCATATCAACGAGTAATGTTCATTGTATTGATGCCTTTCTCCATTCTCTACTGGAATTCTTGCATAAAATTAATAACTCGCGATCATTCAGTATACCAAATAAAGTTGTTAAAACAAAACTGATATTCGTTACAACAATAACATATTTTATTAAGCCAATCAGCTTATTGCCATCTCATTTTCAACTGATTTTGGTTTCATTAAAACAATGAATGATCTATTACTCGATAAATTCCATCGTCATTTAATATTTTTGTTCATTCATTTGATGAATTCTTTCTTTGGACCAATTTTAATGCATTATTTCGTCTGGGCTTATTTTTGGTTCAGTGCAGGAGTGTATAGCACGGTGATCCTCAAAATTGCTATCACACTCTATCGCTTTTATTAACTTATTCACTATGCTTAATACGTTCAACACTATAAAAAAATTCAAACTCTACCCTTAAATTCTACATGTTACCACTTATTATTGTGTTTTCTTTTCGCAACAAAACACGACATACCATGTATATAGGTTAATGCTAACCTAGGCGCGCGAAAAAGTAAATCTCATTTAAAATACATTGTTACTTCATTCACACTTTCAACTTTTAGCCACCGTAGATGAAAAGCAAAAAATAAAATAGTCAGAAACCCAACGAGTTTTTTATAATAACTTACGGGTGCGTTAAATGGCACATAGTGACAGATGCTCTCGCAGAATATCCTGCCCCACGGTGTTGGACGTGAAATAAAATTTTCTCTCAACAAACAAAAGAATACTTATATAACCTAAAGCCAATATTGAAGGAAAGCTATCACAGTTTTCTTTTGCTTCATTAACCCTTAAGACCACTCGTCCGGTGTCTGACGCGGCCCTCCGTAAATCTCAATGTTTTTTCGTTGCATCTCCATTCCTCTCCATTCGGAAGGGAGGTGATGAAGTATGCATTAATCATTAGTCGAGTATACATCATGTCCGAAGGCATTCTCAGCATGTCGTTGAAAGTAAGATATTCTAGCAGCTTATTGACCCCACAGACATGAGTATGTGAGTATGTGAAATGTGGTTAGTCTGGCCTCCCTTTCCTCAACAATATGCAAAGGGCCATGAAGAGCTTTTATTGCCCATGACAGAGAAGATGTTGCCGTAATTACCACACTTGCAATATTTTGAATGGACATAAGTTCTGCTGTGGTTCAGGCTCGTTGCGCTATTTGCCACCAAGTTATTGCTCTATAGGTTATAGTTGGACATACTGCCATCACATAGAGTCAATGGACTAGCAGATATTCTTCGGCATGTTTTCATAGGATAGCTCATTTTTGTGATTTTTTCCAAATGTGGATTCCAGAATAGTGTCTTATTAAAAAACACACCTAGATATTTTACATTATCTGCAAATTCTGCTTTACATATTAAGTATTGGGTGGTGTTAAATGTTCCACTCTCTTCTTTCTGGAGAATGGTGCTGTCCTCATTTTGGGTTAATGCTCACGTTCTCTTTGTGTGTATAGTCCGATCACCCTCTCTTCCGCCAGCTCCTCGCGAAGACCCACAAACCGTCTAAAACCAGAGCCAATTTGGAAGTGGCTCACCGCTGGTCGCTTGTCTGCATAAAAAAATACGAAGCGTGCTTTGTCGTATTAAATCATGAGAATAGTAATGTTCTGTACTTAAATGTGTGTACGTGTATTTATCGGTATTTTTGCAGAAAGTAAAGCCTTTTTAGTAATTTGTTTGTGAGTTACAGTGATAATGTCATCTTTATACGGAGCCGACACTGCACGTAATACATCCGATAATGGTCAAGTATTTTAACAAAAATGTTCAAACGTCTCTTTAAAAATTATATAACTCACTGCAAACTATATTTTACTAACATTACCGTTTGATTTTACTCTACTGAAATTATCATTTGAACAAGAATATGAATTAAACTTATGTATATACTCGAAATATTGTCAGCTTTCAGCTTCTTCTCCCACATCTAATATCAGACTATTTCATTGTTCATATCACAAGCATCACGTCGTAGTTTGACGTGCGTGGACTACACATATCGACGAGTGTTGCACGTAAAACCGATAAATCATAATCAAGAACGCTCTGATACTGTCCAAGTGTTAACAATGGCGGTTCTAAGTTTGGTCGTGTGTATCGTATACATTGTCAGGTGTGCATATGGGTTATTAATTGTATACGGTTACCGTTCTGGACATGTTCGTGATAAATAGACTTGTTACTTAGCCTAGAAACGTTGTCAGATTTGAATATTAACACGGGGCTAAACACGGAAGCTTTTTGTGCTCTTACATTTTATACGGTTATAACATAGGTAAAGTGCAATGAAGTGTTGGTTAATTATTTATTGTCGACAATAATATTATCGGTGATAATGTATGCTTGGAGAGCCAACATTATCGCTAGCAAATAAGGACAGATGAAAAGTAAAACCATTGATAAGTTGATAGTTCATTCTTATGGACAATTTTCATACCGGGTATATTTGGTTGCAAACTAATATTTTCCGAAGTGTAGTAATGGGTGCTTATGCAGATGGCCACGGGCGCTCGGAATTGAATAATATTTTTTTAAGAATTAAAAATCTTTCGAGATTAAATCTACTTATTTTTCTAAGTGCCAGAACTAAAAAACTTTTCGCTTGTTGAGTTATTGACTAGGATATTTACTTTGTAACCTGTGATTTCCTTTTCACCAATTCTTATAAAAAAATAAAACTAATTTTAATAGTAATTAAAGTAATATTAATTACTTGTGGAATTAAAAATGCTCGTTACATGCGGTGTTATACCCTGGATTTTTAAATAGGCAGGTGGTTATTTCCTCTTTAATATTTCGTCTCTCCGAATATTTTTTAAAACACCAAATATAATTATCATATGCTTTACCATAATAACAGCAATTAATATAAAGTAAACAAATAAAATGGTTTGAGGAACAAAATTACAAAATATTGAAGTTTTCATTTAAAATAAATAAATATTTTCGTCACTTTGTGTAGATAGTTTGCAGTAACATATTTTTATTCACATAATTTTGTATTGCATTCTTGAATTTTAATTTGCTGTGTGAATGTGTATAACCGATTTCAAATGCTTCCACATTTCTATAGATATACCGCAGGAGCCATCCAAACCCCAAACAGCTAGATACGTTGTTATATGCATGAAGCGCACGCTTCTGTTCGTAGTTGATGTGGCTCGTACAGTAGATAAAAATTTAGTTCAAAATGAAAACAGACAGATTCCTAGGATGGTTTATAACATTGTTTTTTATGAAATTAGAAATAAATTTTATTACTAATGTTAAATCTTTCAATATCCATGTAATAGGACAAATTTAAAATATATTTTTTGGGTTCTTTTTTTATATTCTACCTATTTGTTGTTTATTATTATTGAAATATTTTTCATTGCGCAAATTTTTAATTATTTATGTAATGAAATGAGATAATATATTTTGAATGAACCATGTCAAAAAAGAAACTTAATCAGGAAACGTGTTAAACATAATAATTTAAAAATTAACAGTTTATAAAAAGAGCTTTCAAAGTTTATGGCAAACTATATCTCTAAAATAACAAAAAGTAATACCTAATTACTACATAAAAAAATATTTAATTTAATCGAATCCTTAAATACAACAAACATACATAATTTTCAATACGATCAGGAATTTTTTAAATAGAGTTGGCGATGGCATCACCAATATCAAGTTTGATTGCAAAACTTGAGAGCCTTATATTTAATTTACACTTTAAACATTTTTTTATGAAAGATATGTGTTTACTCAACTTACCTTGGCAAAATATAAATCATACTTTATCATAAATTAATAGCTATTATTCTAAAATACAATTTAAAAATAATATGAACTTACATTATGAACGGTATTTCATACAAACAACAATGTTATATCCTCATCATGGTATAATGAGTAATGGTATAATGGTCCTCAGGGAGGTACTTAAATTATAATGATGTTATCATTTAATTCAAAAAAAATGCATCGTAACTCCAGAAACTCCAAAAGGTCTAAAAAGCAGATCCAATGAATTCAGGAAAAAGAATACCGTATACCATACTTAAAAACTACATTTATAACATGCAAACAAATTTAATTTTAATTAAGGCAAAAATCGTAGCTAGTGAAAATACTACACTCGAAACACTGTTTCGAATTTTGCAAATATTAAAAAACAAAAAGGTGTGGTTTCTTATACTGTTAAAAACAGATATTCGTATTGTGTCAACATGCGTTGATATACTAAAACGCATAGATTTTAAACATTTAATTCATTGCATTCTCAACTTTGTCCATTTTAGGCAATTTTAAAATGTTTGTGAATTGTTTATATATTTGGCTAAATAAATTATGTTATTAAAATTTAAATAACTAAAATAAAAATATAATTAAATAATAATATACTAGTATAGATATAATTAAAAATTAAAGATAAGACAAACGTTTGTTATTATAATTGAAATAATATAAATCTTCCAGCAAATGAAAACCAGCAGTTAAAATTGCAGAATCGATTTGCAAGTTATTTACTGTGTTATTTTAACCAGGCCTAATCGAACCAGAAAATATATTGAAAGAAAAATAAAATACTATTTAAGAAAATCGACCACGCAGTTATTTTTACCACTTCATAGTTATTACTGTTAGATAAATTTAAACGTATTTTACCATACGTACGCATTCACAAAGCTTAAATACAATTGATTTCGGAATATCCTATTCGTAAAAGCTCTCTTTCTGTTTGTAGATCAAATGCGTAGATAAAAATTCAAAATAAACATTTCGGTGGGACGAAATAAACAACTGCAGGCTCGAAGTCTAAACTAATAGTCTTTCTGAATCTTATACAGCGCGTAGGAAGTGCCCTTAAGTGTCCTAAAATGGCGCAAAATATAATACCTTAAATGGTTCATCAATTTATCAGTGGTAAAACTTTCCGATTATTATATACCTTTACAAATGCATTTTACGCGTTTTTAAAGAATTTTCAAAATAACTGTCATGGCAATAATAATATCAAGGATTACATATTCTTCTCATATCTCCTGTAAACCTTCGGATCCTAAATCCTGCACTTTTCATTAACATATTTTATGGGTTTTAATCTTTACTTAAGAAATTAGTTAAAGAAACACGTGCCCAATTTAGTTTAATTTACTGTAAATTTAATGCACATACTTTCTGTCCTCAGGTTATGAACATAACGTTTTATAGCGATGTTTCTCAGCTTAACTCTTTTGGAGAAGAAATATATTGTGATTATAAAACAGAAAACAACTGGTTAGTCCGGCTTTGTCATATAATACGCCAATAACGTATCCCCTGTGACGTCTCCGCATAATCAACAAATTAAAAGTGTTCTTGTAAAACGATTCAACTGACATCCGAAGGGATCAAAGATATTCCAATCTATTATGCAAATCAGTACTTATTGACAAGGAATATCAATGTCGACGCCGTTCGATGTGTCAAGTAAATATTCAAACAACTTCAATTTCTGTAACAATATACTTCTACAAAACTTTAGAACGCCGATAATATGTAAATGTTGGTGGTTGCATGGAGCGCAGTGTTCTTTCTTCACTTTAACTTCTTTTATTTATAACCGGTGGGATAAAGAAAGTCGCCGCTTGGAAGTAACACTCCCTTGCCCTATGTATATATGTATATGTGCATGTAGTTTCACGGTGACTTGAACTTGTATAAGCACCGTGTAAGTGTTAAACGTACAACTAGTATGTACAATGAAAATAACACGAGAAATAAGTAAGGTATTCCAAATTTGTTCTTATATTTCTGTATATCGAAAGCATACAGTCTCAGGTCCATTTTCAACAAAGTTCATTTTTTTTTACTTTATAAAAATAAATCGTGTTTAATTTGCAAATGAGAAATTATAAGATAAGTTAAAGCAATAGTGCTTTAAAACGTCATTTACAAACCATCCCGTTGAAACAATAATATGGATATCTGTCGTACAAACATGAGGAATAATTGATAAATTAGTTGACTGTTGACAACTTGACAAATTCAAACATAGATTAGAAATAAAGACCTATCTCACTACAGCCCTTTCAGATCTGTTGTGATCTCCTTTATCCTAGAACGCGTCATCTAACGTTACCTCCTTAATCAGACATCTCATCTTTAGGTACCGTCAATCGTTTTTAAATCTTGGCGGTTTTCTCACAATAAACAATAAATATTTTACACTAATCTGTACTATAGACTGCTGATGATTCAAAACCGCATTTTTTTCCCATATTGCCCCATTCGACGGTAGCTATCAATTGTGGGATTGTCTGCGCCCAGTACCAGAAATTTTGTCCTCGCCAGACCATCCCAGTGGCATAGCAGATGAACTGCTTATAGTATCATTTATCACGCCCATCTTATACATCTTATACATATGTCTGAAATAACCCGTCAACAGATCTACTATTATTTTGACAGTCTTCCTGTCTTTACTCAATAGGTCTTTAGGGAATTCAGGCTTTTGTTTCTTTAAGAATTCTTTTGCCTGTCCTTGTCCTGCTGATTTTTGCCACCTCGCCTTGGACTCATTTTGTATTCATTGACGATCTGGGCAGACGAGGTTCGTCAAGGTTATTTGTTGTTGCTCAACATTACAAAATTCATTCAATTAAAAGGCCCGTTAAAAAAAATAATTTGCGACTTGGTAATGCTGAAGTAAGAGCTTGCTTTAAGGAATAGCCTTAACGAAGTTCGTCTGGTCAGAACTTTTCTCACGCCCAGTGTGCCTGGAAATCCATGTCAATGTTAATTTTCTTTGAATACCCAGCTCATTTAGGGCGCTAACAGAGTCTCAAACCAGCTTAGAGTCAACATTTGCGGAAGTGATTGCTTTAAATCATGTCTGACTGCCAGAGAAAATAGTGATGCTTGTAAAAAATTTAGTGAGAAAATAACAAATTAATGTATTTCTGCTATTAAGGAGAAATTTTTCGCAAGAAATTTTTTTCTCCTCGCGCAGTATTCGAACCTACATGCTCCCGCTTGCCGGGCGGGCGCTTTACCAATTAAGTTATTAGAGGACGAGGTTCGAGCGCTCTTACCGAACATATGTCGACATTAGATCTTGAAAGGCCGGCAGTACGGCAAATATGCAAAGATTGCAAGTTTTTTACAGAGAGAAAAATAACAAAATTACTGTATTCTGCTATAAACTGTAATGACTAGGAATAGTTTTTCCCAAGAAAAAATTTTCTCCTCGCGCAGGATTTGAACCTACATCGTTCCGCTTGCCGGGTGGGCGCTTTACCAATTAAGTTATTAGAGGACGAGGTTCGAGCGCTCTTACCGAACAATAGCTTAATTGGTAAAGCGCCCGCCCGGCAAGCGGGAAGATGTAGGTTCGAATCCTGCGCGAGAGGAAAAATTGGTACATTTCTGAGTGTAGATATAACATGTTATTTGTAAATAGAATCATATGTAAATCAAAGTTTCAGATAATTCCTTTATTTAGATAATTATTCAAATAATTTATTATATGATGATAATATATCATATTATATTATATGAAAAGTTGGTTTCAAAATTATATCAGCTATAGAGATCACTGCTGCTCTTACAAGAAAAAGCAACAATGTTTCTTGCTGATAGTTCCCAATTAACAATTATGTTAATGAATATTGAATCAAATAAAACAAAATAGATATAAGAACATACACTGCAAAGAAAATTTATTACTGACTATAATATGTATCTTATAGCCATAATATGTATAAAGAGAGCTGTAACTAGAAAATTACGCAATGGTTTCCTTTGCTTTTTTGTATTTGGGTAATAGTATGTGGAATGTTATTGCCTGATACTTCTTTACAGGTCAGCTTAAAAGGATCCACTATAATTAATAATAATAATCTTTATTAGCCACTAGATCTAGCAGATATGGGCTTTGTCAACAACAACAACAGAAATTACAAAATAATAGCACTAAAAATGTATATAAAAAGAAAAGAGAATTGACATGCTAAGAACCTAGACACCTCAAGAAAAATAGTCAGATATTTTATAAAAACAGTTATCAGTAAAATAGTTACGGATTGATATTTTAAACTTAAACTGAAGTCAGACTCATTACGCAGTCTACTCGGCAGTCCATCATAAACCTTGATGCAGGCGTAGCCCGGACTTTTCTCAAACAGCGCAGTTCGATGTTTGGGAATGCGCAACATACTCAACTGTCTCGTATTGTAAGTTGTATTAAAATCACCCTTACTAACAAAGTCTGTAATATGTTTAAAATGCATATATTGCACACTCATACAAAAACAATGAGGGCAGAGACATGATACGGTGGTGGTGAAATAATGGTAGGCAGAATCTGTCTGTTTTAATGAAATATGGATCTGAGAATTCTTTCTGTAACAAAAGCACCGAGAAAAGTGTGGAGAGAGCCCCAAAAGATAATACCGTATCTTATTCGAGACTCAATGTGAGCATGATAGAACGCCAAGATAGTATCACGATTAACACTAGTTCGCAGCTTGGACACGGCATAACTAAAAGAACATAGCTTAGCACAGAGTGCGGAAATATGATATTGCCATGAAAAGACGTCGTTCAATAATGCATCCAAGAAATTTTGTATTTGAGTAATGGGAACAGTTTTTTGAGTTCAACACGTATAAGCAAGGATTGGTCACGTACCTGTCTACCTGTATTGAAAGATAAGAAGCTAGTTTTTGTTTCATTAATCTTCAAGCAGTTATTATTACACCATTGTGACATGTTATATGCATATGTAGTTCCCTTTTTTGACGTCTCGGCTACAGAAGAATCAGCAAAAATAATTGTAGTATCATCGGCGAATTGGTAAATGTCATTAATATTAAAACTATCACTCAAGTCATTCACATAAATCAAAAACAGCAAGGGACCGAGAACAGAGCCTTGAGGTATGCCCCGGGTAACATCGATTACTGATGAGCTTGTAGTGTTGTTAGAATTAATAGTAATAAATTGCTTACGATTACCTAAGTATGATTACACACTTTATGCAAAATTGTGTTCCTTGTTCTAAAATAAAGAAGGTTTCATAGTCGCGTACAAAGCAAAATATAATCACGAAGGGACGCAGCAAACTGTAAAGCTGTATCATAAAGTTCGTTTAATTATGCTATTGTAGTGTATTATCTCCGACGTATATTATTTTCCATCACACATTATCCACTCCATTTCTTGAGCTCAGTGCAAATAGAGTTGTTTTCAATTTTCTCGCTTTCGTGCATCTATCTTGGGAGAGTGTTTATTAACGATGCATTATGGGTTGCCTTGTGTAAGGATTTATAAAATGGTTTTATTATGCATAACCATTTCTTTGATGCACGACGATTGCTGCGACCTATAACCTAACACCAGAATAAAGCTCAGATACAAGTTTGTTAAGTGCGATATCAGAATACTGCAATCTGTATTTTCATCCAGTCATTTTTTTATCGCTGTATATACATGGAATTAAAAGGACGTCACTGTAAGGCTGTACGGAATAGCGTTGATTGATGAAAAAAAGGATTGTGGGAGAATACAACTTGTGAATGAAATAAAAGGCAAGTGCGAGGTTTTCTCGTAGTTCGTCACTGTCATTTGTTATAAATATTGTCAATCTTGTACAATTATTGTTGAACTCAAATAATAGAATAATCCAATAAATAAATGCTACTGATATTAACATTTGTAAACTTCAGAAACCTAAGAAAGACATGTCGCTTGAAATTTAACACCATATTCAGCTGTAAGTTATTCTAGTTTCACAATATACAAAATGTTCAATGCTGCTTAATTACATGAATAACACCTAGGTACACATTTTATTAAACTATTGAAATCATAACCTAAATAAAACTGTTCAGAATAACAACAAAGTAAATAAAATAAAATTGAATTATAGGATGTATTTGTAACACATAACAAATGAAAAATACATGTGTTCATCTTTAGCAGAAAGGACCAGTCACCGGTAACTCTTAACTGCAATAAATTCAGCTCTGAAATAAAAAAAGAAAGAAACGATTATTACTTCGACTATATGTCAATATGACAGCTATGACAATATAGAGCTAATTTTTAACGGTGTGTCCCTTAATAATATTGAAATATCATATTTTAGTGGATAGTGTTGTCCCGACTAATGATGAGCCATTTATTTTTGCTATTTTTTACTTAGCAGTTATACTTTAAAATGCTATGGTGATCTTTCTTTGGTTTGTTCTTATTTTAAAAGCGTCTTTATTATTAATTAGCTGCAAAAAAAAGACAGTTCTTATTTTATGAGGAACTGAGGTTAGGTACATTTAAAATAAACAAACCACTAAAGCAAATATTTTTTTTGGCATATTACTTATTCTAGACATTTTAGGCAAAAATCAGCCATGAATAACACAACATATTAATTTGTTTTATTTTAAGCAGGATTTGTCAATTTGAATTTTGGGAGTACTTATAATTGGCATTCAGAAGCAGTAAAATCTGACTTTTTCTAACATTTAACCGTGTCTTACGTTCATATAAAGTTTAAACAGTTTTTGAAGAAAATCTTTTGCAAGTCTCTGAAGAAGACAAAGCGCAAATTTTCTGCAATTTTTAACCGATCTGGGTAGTGGTATTTATGTTCGCACTTAATATCAAAAGTTGCTTCACCACGAAACTATTCCTAACACAAAAATTACGTCTCGCATAGCGAAAGGGTATTTATAACCCCGGGCCCAAGTGTTTTAAGTGAATCCGCTAATTAATAAATTGTAATTTTAATTTTTTACAAGTTAGAAACATAGAATTCTTCGAAACCAAAAATGGCCATTTGAAATTTCGTGACTTATCTGTACATGGCTAAACCGTTAACTTTACCCGAATTCATTCAGTTTTGGTGGTAATTCAGATTCAGGCTATTTGTTTAGTGCGATTAACAATTGCTATATGTAGTTATAGATCGTTATTTTGGCTTTCGCATAGCTAAAGTGATTTCTCAATGGTGGGGATTAAATCACCGATACCTATATATCGTTGATCATTAGTCCTGGCCTAATTTAAAAGTCGACTCTTTTAAAGGACGTGGTTTCATTCTTGAATTTACCCGAAATGCACACAGGTATGAGTAGTATTATTCTGTAATTTATACGTAATTTGATGTTTGACGAATACTGGTACCTAAAATTGCAATTGATACTATGTACTTCTAGATTTTTATCAAAAATAAATCCATTAATTATGGTATGTAATATATGTACTTACTAAAACATTAGATTATGGTTAATATTGTTAGTTGAGTTAAAATGCTCCTGGAAATACTATGTGAAATGTAGAAATGAAATCTTTGGGATATGGAGGAGACGAAAAAAATATTGAAACACATATTTATAAAAGCAACTTACCTAAGTCGTTTGCAACATTTAACATTTCCCAAATTGTAAAACCCCAAGATGTTTGACGTTTATTAGGTGTATCGCCAATGATATGATGGAGTTAGTAATTAGTCAAACAAATTTGCTTTTGAAGATAGTTTTAAAATCTAAATTCAAGTAAATGGCTTTCACCAGTAAAACTACATTTAATGGGCAATGATAAGCAAGTACCTGTAAAAATTTGTCGTAGTTTCATATTCTTAAGTAAATTTTACTAGTAAACACAGAACTATACATAATAATAAATACAGGTACAATAGTACGTACATACCTAATAATATATTGAATATTTATTGAATAGTGTGTAATATTTACACTACTTGTTTCAGATGTAAGTATAGCCTCTTCAGGTGTACGAAAAAAATAATTGTTGTAGTCAGTAATTACAATAAAGAAATTGTTAAGCTTCTTTGTGTAGTGCCGCAGGCGAAGCTGATGTACTTAACAGTTCCCTCATTGTAAATATTTACTTTTTTTCATATACCTGAAGGAGGCTATACTTAGAGTCGAAACCGATTATGTAAATGTGACTCGTTTTGTAAATACCCAATAAAGTACAACTATACCAGCATTATTATTATTCAACAGAAAACGTAGTTATGGACTTAAAATGAATTTATCATGAACTGTATGTGTTTTCCCGGTACCTTTTTTTTTCATTTTGTTATATTTAAAATTAAATGAAAAAAAAAATTGTAAATGTTGCCAATAGTATATTTCAAACCAACGGAAGAAAGTGCTGTATTGCAGACGGCAGGCAAATATTACAAACCGAGCCGTAGGCAAGTTTTGTAATTGCCCAAGGCCTGCAATAGCACTTTCTCACGTAGTTTGAATTCTATTTTTTTTCCAGCCAGTCCAATTTTAACTAAAAACCAAAAATTATAAAGAATACCTGTGAGTGACATAATAGATAGTAGGCTTCATCTGTCAAGTATTTTTTGAGAACTGTCAAATTAGCGTCGTTTAAAAAGTATTTAATAATAGTTTAATTGAAATTTAATACCTAATAATTTAACAATTTTCTCATAAATGGGCTCAGACTGGGTCGAATGTGCTAATGTCATATATCAGTGTCACATATTATAAGATGTACAGCTTCATCATATCAATGTCACTTACTTTTCCTCCCTAGGGAGGAAAAGTACAACTTTCCTCCTCCTGGGAAAAAGAATCTGTTTCCCATGTTAAATATCCTAGAAAAAGCAGGTAACTCGAAGTTTTACATGATTTATGATAGTAAATTCACAATATTATGTGTAAACTTTAGATTTACTATTGCAAAAGTGTATTTTTGTTACAGTATACCACTGAATGACAAGACATGACCGCCACGGATTACGAAATAAACATCCATGTAACCAGAACTGATCTATTATAAACACAATTATCTTTTTATCATTACCAATAACAATAACAATGTTGCAGTTGTAGGTTCACACTATAACCGTTCTACAACAACCTTTAATAGTAGGCACACCACTGATAATTTTGTATTTTATCAGAGATAGGAATATATGCAAACATAGATACAGTTAATTATAGTTGCACCATTCCACATCACATCACGTCCAAAGACAACCAGTGCTTAATGCAACTCCAAATTGCGTAACCACTCGAAGACAAAGCAGTAAGACGATTTATAAGCGGGAATATATTTGATTTGCACATGAATGAAAAGGCGTGTGCAAGCTCTTCAAGGTTTTTAATATTCATGCGTTTGCCCGATGAATTAACGCTGGATTTATCAATTACAGGCCATTTGATTTAATGCATTTTGTTTACTAGTTACCTTTCAGGATTTATTAACGGGGGTTTATTTATTGGTAATTTATTCATCGTTATAGGTTATGCGGTTGTTTGTTTTACATATGCATATGCATGTCCAGGAAAAATAGTTATGACGTTTATACGAAAGAATTTTAGAAAAATGGGAGAATCGATAGAATAGAACAATAGATCGTAGGCTGAAACAAATAGTGAAATTGTTTTTCTCAGATTATAAACTTGCTAATGTAAGAAATCCTAAACACGACATTATTTTTAGTTGCGAAATGGTTTTCGTCACTGTTGACGTTTCAAAAGAAAACTAAGTCGGCACAATTGATTTCAAATTAAAAATTGGTTACTATTATTATTAAGCAAGCCAATTCTTAATCTTCTTCAAATTTATAAGAAGATATTTGTACATATTTCGAAAAAAAAAGTATTTAAAGTTAACAAAAATTGTTTTTCGCGTATAGATACAATGAGTACTTTGTATAGCTTTTTTTCCGAAAAGCTGTCACAGAATTCCGCTGTGGTAATATTCTATGCGAGGTTGGTAATGCTTTGACGTTTCGTACTTAACATTTTTATATGTAACTATTGTACATGAAATAATTGTGCCAAAACATGAGAACCGCTGATATAACTTCAACACTAGTTTTTTAATATACTATTATGTTCTAACATACTATCACGATGCAAGTAAAAAGCAAAAATTAAAGCGAAGATTGAACTTAAATATTACTTAGTACCTAATTAATAATATACAGTACCTAAGAATGATTAACTATATAATTTAATATTAACACTCATTAATACTAATTTCAAAATCATTTAGCTTTATGAAATTGGGATGTTCATTAAGGATTTTTGTATTATTGAAATTAAAATAGTGTCCTGCATCTAAACAATGCTTCTTTAATGCAAAATTATTTAGTTTGAGCTACGTATTCTTTTTCAAATTACCTATGCAAAAATAATAATATTTGATACACTGTATTACTTTGTTTCTATATAGGAGCGTAGATCTTTTTTGTTTCAATGTGTGAATTAGTTTTATGTTTTATAAGACATAATGGTGTTACATGCTGTTAAAATGTCTTTATTCTTTCTATAAATTGGTTTACATATAGAATTACTTTGATTAGTTCGAGTAATATTTATTAACTGTTTTGAGTTGCTATCAAGGATTATTAAAATCTACATCAAAAAATCATCTAGCTTCTGTACACCTTACTCACTTGATTTTTGAGCTAAGAGATGAATTACAACATTTTAGAAATTACAGTTTAAGGTGAGTAATATCTTAATATTATTAATGGTAAGTTTTGGAAGCTTAAGAATTACCTGATTTTGTAAACTTTCTATACTTTGATAATAAGTGTCGGCACGTTCTGCCGAATTTGGGTGTATCCACCAAGTTATCAAAAAAAATAGAGAATTTACTATATTTGGTTTTTTTATAGGCTTTTAAAATTAAAATTGTTTTTCACCACCTGCTATGAATTAAATACTAATACAATACTACATTTACTAAAAATCACTAATTCTAAAACAAGCGAATAAGAACGCCTGTAGCTTTTCGATAAAGGGTTCAATTCTACATCACTTGGTGTAAAAATATACAGAGCGTTCCATTTGAAAAAAAAAATACTTTTAGTACTAAGAAGTTGCCCCAAATCAACCCAAGGTTATGGGACACCCTGTATAAGTTTATTTACTGTTTATTCCTTGGTTAAATAATAGAGGACTTACAACTTACTGTATAACTGTTATACACATTTAATACATCATATTTTTTGACCTCTTTTTCACCAAAACCAAAATAACTCTGAAACAGTAATCGATAGGTAAGTAAATGTTTTACAAAATTAGCCTCAAAATGTCTAGCAGAATTTAAAAATGCACAAAAAATATAGATTTCTATTTATAATACCAAACTTGGCCCTGGCTTTCCATGTAACAGGGTTAGTGCGACATCGAAGTCATGTTTTCTAAATAGATCATAGCTAAACTATTCTTAACTCCATAGTTTCAAAATCGAGATATCTTTGCAAAATCAAGAACTTTTAATGGACGAGTTCCGTAAATCACCCTATACACAGGCTTTGGCAAATGCGTGATACTACCTGATTTCTGGATAAATTATGCGTTCTATTAGAAAATAATCTTAAGAAAAGTTTTTGTAGCATTTTTATTCTACTCCGTGACATACTTTGATTTCAACCAACTATCATATGTTTCGAGATATGACGTCATCGGTAGTTTTTTAAATGGATCAGCCTGTATATTTTCACATTTTCAGATAGACACCTTTCCAGGAATTACAATGATGTACGATTTGGTGGGTGTGCGGCTTGAGATACTAAAATAAAGCGTTGGCTATTAAAATCTTTTTTGTCAGATATACCTGATAAAGAATACCGCCCTGCCGGCCTTTTTCAAGATCTAATATCGACGTATGTTCGGTTAAACGCTCGAATTCTCATCCTCTACTAGCTTAATTGGTAAAGCGCTCGTCCAGCAAACGAGGGGATGTAGGTTCGAATTCTGCGCGAGGACAAACATTTTTCTTGGGAAAAAATCCTCCTAATTATTACAGTTAAAAGCAGAAATTCATTAATTTGTTTCGTAAATGTCAAATCCAAATGTTGAGGGATTACTGTACTTGTAATTATACTTTATCCAGAAAAAAATATCTATAGTTTCCAAGATATTTCCAAAAATCTAAGAATCGTGTAAATCTTTGTAAAGATTCGGTTTTTTTTTTTGTACCATGATACCTTTTCAGTTTCTAAAGTTTCATCGAAATCTGAGTTTTCGAATTGCCGATGTCCCTTATTGTAACAGTGTGGTTACGTGTGGTACTAAGAAATTATCATTGTGGTAGACAAATTAATTAAAAAAATTACAAAATTAAAATATAAATTGGGCGTATTATTGTTAAAAACATTTAGACTTATCAATGTATTTCAGTTTTACGATTATTTCCGCCAACTTAATCGTATTCCAATGGAGATATTTTGCCATTAACGTCTACGCACACAATAAGACAATTAAATGAACGGCGCAATAAAACACAATATAGTTTCGTAACGCACAAAGACAGGAAAACAGCAGAGGAGAGCGCGACATTTATAAATAACGAAATGGAAGGAGATTCGGGAACGTACATAGGCGGATGGCTTACGAAATAACAATAAAGTACCCGAACGTTTGGTCAGCTTTGATTATAATTGAGCTATAAAACAACGACAAAATATACGCGCGAACGTAAAAATTAATGTTTTATAATAATTTCATATTCGAGATGACCCGTCACGCAGCGGTTTTATGTCACAATATTTACAAGAAGTGAAACGAGATAACATCGTGATATCTACCGTCCCGCGACGGTGGAAAAAATAAAAATTATTTAATTGGGTGTGAATGATTTTATTAAGCGGTGCCAGTATTAGGTTACACGTAGATGATAATTTCGGTCCTTCTATCTTAAAAAAAAAAGAAAAGAAAAGATATATTTCTGAGAAAATCCTAAATGTAATATATTAGACAAACTTATTTTCACATTTGGATACATAGTATAAGAAAAAAACCTTTTAAATTTTCCGTGGTATTCGAGAAAAATTGATATTTGCTCTTAGAGTTGTATTTGTAATTCATAGCTAATTAGCCGTCTTGTAATCGCCACAGATATTTTACATCATCATTGGTTAAGCAGGAAATCCTATCGTGAAAGCACACGAAGTTACAGAATTGTAAAAGCATTTGATTGACATTTTCGATAATTTATTAGGCAACGCCATAGATATCCCTGAAACTCCGGTGACTAATGTAGATTTTTAATTAAGCAACACTTAAAGATGCGAGTGTTAAGTCGTTGATTTATTATAATTTATGCAACGGATACCACTTTAGTCGCTATTTACACGTGGAACGACTGTTAACAGTGGATAATGCAGGTAATAAACCTAATTGATTAATACGATATCGCGTAACGTTGAAGGAGTTTTACTGAATGTCATCTTTATATGTAAATGCGACTTTCCCATAATGCCAATCACCCTGCAAATGTGTCTTTAAACGCGCTCTTCACAATGGTAAAACGATTACCTCAGTAAGAGGGGCGTAGGCGGTTTTATGAATGTTTAACAATGCCTTGATTTCGCTTGATCCGCAATTATTGTGTAAACAGGCAATAGACATTTGACTGACGGGTGCGCAAATAATACAGGAAACGAAAACAATAGGAACTACTTCTACACACTCCAGTTAGGTGTACACGGTGTGGTTAAACCGCATTTTCAAAGCGGCTAAATCTAAGTTAATGAACCCGAAAGCAAAGAACAATACTATTTGCTAAATGTTCCTAAGTAAACAATTTTCTTATGATCATTAATAATAATAACAAATATAATAAATCGGTCAGTTACTAGTTGTTATAATGTTTGCGCATGTGGAGCAACTTAGGCTATCTCTCAGCATTCGCCTAGAAGCAAAGGATATCACGGTAAACCTTATTCCGTGTGCAGAACCTAGAGCTAGTATAAACCTCAGGCATTGATACTGCTAGCAAGTAAATTATGGTTATTATTCTTGTGGGTTTGGAAGTGGCAGTTCCGATAGCTGCACCGTTTTCAGCTGGCTCCACAGTCCTTCGCAGACGATGAAGTGGCTTCTATGTCAATCCTTTCTGAGTTCTTCTAATTTTTTCTATTGATTCATCATTTGCATGAAGTTAACTGATGATGGACAGGCAATATAATTGAATTGTTTCTTGCTACAAATTTCTTAATAGGATATTCACAAATTTTGTTCAAATATTAAAAATTCGTTCCTTCATTTCATGCTACTTAGCGAAAAACATGCAATTGTTACTTATACGATTGAGTATTGGGTCCGGTCCTTCAACAAGTTATACAAAAATGACTTACTGCTCTTCATTTTTGTGTTATGCGATGACGAATGCCTAAAACAGTTCAACATTTGGGTTTCATATTTGCGAATAAAACCAATTCAAAGAATGATACATTTCAAATCGTGTCCTAAGACGTCACAACTGCTTTGATCAATAAAAAACTGACGATTTTACGTTCGCCCAGTGTCACATATGTTAGGTATCATTTAATGACTTTTGGTTAGTGTTTAAGCGACATTTAGTATGATTATTTAATAATTGCATGATATTACTATGCATTGGGCAATTATTAAGTATCAGGGAAATAATTTGTAAAAATTCTAAAGTAAGTTTTATGACTATTACTGTGATAGGATTTATATAAATCAAATAGGTCATTTTACACATTGGATTTTGAATTTGAAATAGTTACTGACTAAAATTTACTATCTATTGATGCTATTATGATTATTGAACATTTTACCAACAAATCTAGATTTTAGGAATAACGCATTTTTAAAAGCAACACGGACTATACTCATAATTCCTATCAAACTCAATGTTACAATTGAAAATTTGACACATTAAGTAACAGCAGAGATACAGACTGTGCAACAGGCGAACGTCAAACTGCTAATTAATCTTTACTGGCCCAAAAAAAGAATCTCAATTTTTTTTATTGGTCAGAGCGCTTGTGACGTTGGAATTTTTTTTTTTAAATATACATTTTCAAACTTTTTGTCGCTTAAAAATACTAATCTCACAAACAAAAACCTATAAATCCGTAGTAATTTGAAAGTTCTCTTTCGAATAAAAAACACAACAACACAATAGGACCGGGAACCAATCATTGGTTCCCGGTCCTATTGTGTCAGTTCAGATTGCAGTTTTATCACCTTGAATTAAGACAAGAAGGTTTCAGTAGGGAAGTAATGCGTAAGCAAGTTATATAATTTACATAAAAGCAGTATTTTTAATTTTTGAGGCATATAAGGAGAATGACGAAAAAGCAGAGGAGAAAATAACACAGCTCCCTCGACTCATGCCGAGAATTGGAGGACCCAGTAGCGGGAAATGGAAAATAATTGGAGGAGTAGTACAATCTACAGCGACCTATGGTGCGCCAGTTTGATGGAAGGCCATGGAAAGGAAGGATTACCAGAACATCCTGGTTAAACAACAACGAAAGATTATGAGAAAGGTGGTTTCAGCTTTCTGAACAGTATCAACGGCTGCTTTACGGGTGGTAACTAGAACAGTGTCAATAGACCTCATGATTGGTGAAAGACACCATGCATGCGAAAATGGGCATGGTAAAGACCGATCACAGTTTCACAGTTCTGGAATGCTGGCGGAAAAGGTGGGAGGAAAACGAAGGCATGGCTCAATGGACAAGAAGACTGATTCCGCAAAATAAAGCCATAGCGTAACTGTACTTTTAGAAAGGTCATCCACTGTGTTACACAGGTATTGACGGAACACTGGGTATTTAGAGCATATGCCGTCAGATTTAGCAAAGACGTGACGGACAAGAGCTTGACCCCAGAGAGTATAATAAATCCTGCTAGAGTAAGGTTTTTGCCATGGTTTTCCCTTACTTCGTGGACATTGATTTTATATAAGTGAATTATACATAATCAATGTCCTTGGCGAATGCTGGGAAATAATGAAAGTCGTTCCATAGCCGCATTTAATAATAACTGATAGTTGACCGATTTACATTAGACTCGTGATTATGTGAACTGTGAATGAACTATATGTGAACATTTCACATATTTCATCATTTCACCAAAGTAGTATTCATATGGTCGGAAGGCTACTTTATTATATTTTTGTTATTAAGAATCATAGGGAAATTATTTAGTTAGAGTAGGAACATTTCAATTGCTATAGAATCCATATAGTACTTAAAATAGATAGCCTCGTGTAGTACCTTTTTTAGGTGGCGCACGGGGCTGGGATGATTTGTAATAATTTAGTTTTCATAAATAAAGAGAGTATAATAAAGGAAATGATAAGGTCGCCGAAAGCTTGGGCCATTATACATGACTTCCTTCCTGTTATGGAACATAACAGGCAGGAAGGAACTATTACGTAATCCTCACCGCGGTGAGGGACGGCAGACGTTGGGTTGAGAGACTAGAACGAAGTTAAGACCCCCAATGTTATGCCTCATCAGGTAGTTATGGAGTGTAAGATGGCAGAGTTTCAGGGAGGGCCACTTGTCCCTGGCCACATCCCTTTCAAAAGAAAAAAAAAAGAAATTACGCTGAGAGAAATGATAAGGTTACTTTAATATTTTTTGTAGCTTTAAATGTTAGGAATTCATCTAACCAGGAAATGGTCAAACAAACGCAGAAAAACGTTAAATCAACTACCTGTAAGATCAAACTAACATTTTAAGTGTAAATTTAATATGTAAATGCATTAATCGTATTTAAAAAGGAACATCATTTAACGGATAAATGGTAAATTCAGAAACTTTTTTTTGCTCTCGGTGTGGTAAGTAGGGGCGTGAAACAAAATTAATAAATCTTCAGTGCAGTATGATGCAACATTCACTTCGATAACGCTTATTCATTACATATTAATAATTCAGTCTATTTTATCCGAAGCTTGCCTAAAATTTTCAAATCTTACCAGAATCGTTTGAGGCGACATTTTGATTTAAACACTCATCGAAGTATCCAACTCACGTTCGTTCCGAAGGTTTTAATACTGCGTCGTCTTTCACATATTCTCCTACGCTCTTCGCAACCGTTTATTTCACCACTTAACGAAGGCTTAACACCTAAACACCTAGAATGGAGCGAGCACGTGCGTGTGGGAACATCGAAGGTGGTAAATTTCGTTGTTTAAAACAATAGACTTTATAATTTATAACTTATACATTAGTTGTACGGTGATCGATTCTATAGTGTTGAATCCCTTACTGTACCGAAGCCCGCGTGACTTATAGTCATAATTAAAAACCTGGGGTAATCGATTGGGATAAGCATAAAGGTGATAAATTCGTTGAAAGTATCCTGGTCGAATTTAACCGTACGTTAATTTATGGCGTTGGTCGTCCGTTCCGTAAAAATTACGAGGATCGTGTGATTTTACACCTCCAAAAAAAATTAAGTTATAAATAACACGGTGACAAATTTCGAATATACACACGATGGTAATTTATAATCGTGCGACATTGCGCCCCACACATTTATTAATTATTAAATTATGGCTGAGAAATTATAAACCGTTTTAATGAAATTTATATTGTACCTACGCATATTTCACATAGACAGACGTGACGTTGAATGTACATTGTTTGCATGAAAACCGTGGAGATTTTAGGAATAAAAGAGATATTAATTTCATATGAACACGCATATCGAACCGATTCGGGGAATTTTAATGTATGTGTGCTGTACTTTACGACTGATTATATTCAAAATTTAAATGATAAAAGCAAAAATTCGATATGTTCATGTAAATTAATAGTAATACCATCACTGAAGAAAAGCAAATTTCACAAATATTTTATGTGTTGTTCGTTTGGTATTAATTATGTGGTACCAAAATAATCATAAATATTTATTGGTTCGTAAATTTTGCGAAAACTTTTTGAATAGATAACGTACACACTGAGTACACCCCTGTACACGTCTAGGTATCGATAAAATGAGATGATAGATATTTACAAAAAAAAAAAAACAATTTATTCAGGAAAACAAAATAATTTCAACCAAATTTTATCATGAAAAAATAATTAATTCATCAAAATATTTCGTTATTTCAAATAAATAAAGGATTAAATTTGGTTGAATTAACCTAATATTTGTTTGTCCATGTTTAGTTAGCTTAAACAAAATTTGGTATTATCAAATAATCGGTACTTCCGTGTATGCTAGAGTCTGTTGAGGTTGGTGCAAAGTGAACGAGGTGGCCACGGCAAAACATTAACGCTTTCTTGGAGAAAGTCCATAGTTCGACGAGCAATATGGAGGTGTGCGTTGTCTTGCTGAAAAAGTATGTGTGGACGGATAAGTTAGTAAAGTGGACATCATTAACATAACGCGCAGCTGTCATACTGCCTCCAATAAAAAGAAGTGGTGATCGGCTAGTATAGGCAATAGCCCTCAAAACATTACTCCAACAGGCCTGTGCACATGCCTCTCAACAGCAAACCTAATATCACGTCATTCTTCACGTCGGCATCGTACTCTTCTACGGCCATCATGCACACCTAGACAGAATCGCGATTCATCACTGGAGACGACATTATACCATTCTGCCTTCCAATGCTGTCATTCTCTGCACCAGTTCAAACGTTGACGACAGGAGTCCGCAGACAAAGGAAACACTAATCGTGAACGGTATGAAAAAAAGTCTCAAATGCGGCGATATAGTGTAGGCATACTAACAGGTATACCTTCTTCTCCAAACCATTGGTCAGCGATTTGACGCGATAGTAGCAAAACGGTTTCGTAGAGCTAGTTGTCTCAAGTGCCTATCTTGAAGTTCTGTGGTACGTCTTGGTTGACGAGTTGGTCTTCTTCGGGTTCCTTTATTTTCTTCTGTTCAGGCATGCATTACCATCGTTGCAGTACAGTTAATACAGTCAATTTCGCGACAAGACAAACCAACATCACGATAGGAGCAATTCTACCCCTGTCAAAGTTTTTTGCAAAAAAATATCAAAGATAAAAGGTTCACATTCATACCATATTTGCTTAAATATAGTCATTCTAATTCAACTTCATTTTGAAACAATGATTGAAAGTGGTTGTGAAGGAAATCACAGCGATCACTTTTAGCATTGTTTGTTGCAAGCCACCAGGATGTACGAATTTTGAAATTACCATGAAATTTCGACGATAAATTTGACCCGCTGAGTATTTATTCTTCCAACAATGAAGCATTTATAGTATTTGGTCCTTTTGGGCTCAGTCATCTTTGTCTTTCTAAGCGATTGCATAAATTATATAGTATATGGTAGTAGATTAAGTTTTTGAGGATTTAAATAAAAGGATAACTCCTAATCCAGTATGCCATTCTATACTATAACTTTTGAATCACTTAATGTTTGGGCAACCGTCTTCTTCATGAAATAATTATTTAAAGTAATTTAGGCTTTGCATTAAGTTTGTTAAAGTTTTGCATTTGATATGTACTGTAGCTTGAAGGAAAGGGAAATTAAACGATGCAAACCTAAGCTAGTGAGACAGAAAATCGGTTTGAGGTAATGGATAAGGACCCAGTATTGCCCCTCACTCGCTCAGGCTCTCAGTGCCTTCATAAATGAGACTATTCTTGAATATAACATCGCATTATTACCGTCTATGGCTAAAATATGGGATCGTAGACTTGAAGAAAAAAGTACCGAACAATTCAAGCCTGAGCAAGCAAAAGAGAAAGCATCGGTCTTAGTAATGGAAGGGGCCCGATTCTTCTCTTTCGTTCGCTTAGGTTTGCATCGTTGCGATATTTTTTTCTTCAAGTGCACCATTGATTGGTAAACAGAATATATGTTCTAAAAATATTCACTTCAAATACAACAGCGGCTGGTGCGTACGTCCATCGGCAGAGCTGTGATAATGATCGAAACACCATAAAAATCCCGTTATTGCAACGATATGAAATTTGGAAAATGAAAACTCAAAGGTGACATCAAATGTGATAAAGCCTAAGCATCTTTTAGCCCGGCTGATGATCTAGTGGCTTGCACGTTTGGCTATCAGTCGCGGGGTCCTCGGTTCGAGCCCGACGGACTGTCTCAGAGTGAGGTTTTCATTGTTTTCCTCACTCCTTGGCGAATGCTGAGAGATGGACATCTTAAGTCGCTCCACGGGCGCAGGCATAATAATAATTCCTGGTTGGGCCGATGCCCCCTGTAATTGGCAAAAGCTGTTGGGGATGCCAACGCATGAATTATTATTATTATATTATTTTGAGATATGTAAAGTCCCATTATTTAAATTCCTTGTCACTGGTGTTAATTCATCACCACCTTCAAACATCAGAATTAATTAAAATTTTGCACATGCAAGTTAAACAATCTGAACAATTATTTATTTAGTACCACATTCATTTCTTCTCCTCTAATGTACACCATAAATATATGTAGTGATACCAAGTAGGACATATTTCCTGCATTTTAGAAATTTGTTGTGTTGCGTCGAATATTAAAGAAAAAGTCCTGAAGTATTGAAGTGAAATATTGTATTTCTTCGTTAGTACTAATATCTTTACTTTATAATATATTCTCAACCCTTACAACTTTCTCAAAGCAATGGAATCTGATTTTGTAATAACCCTATTCAAATTTGGTAATCGGTCAGACATTCAGAACTATTGTCCAATTAGTGGACTACTAGCTTTTGGGTAAAGTGATGGAATTAATTAACAACAGGGCTTCATGCACGGTCGTAGTACCGAAACCTTAATTTTCAACTTCCATCGTGTCAACTACCAAGTTCTACTTTAGAAATTACAAGCCTACGACATCACCAGGTAGCTTTGAGTCTGAATGCGGTCACATTACTGATTCGGTCACAATTCGGTGTATAGGATACTACTACTTTTAATTTTATCCATGCAACGTCGTTTACCACGGGGTAGCGATCTTGGCCCAATTTGATTTTTACGTATATTTGTCTTTTTAAGTTTTCACCCTTCGAGTAATTAAATATGTTTTTATTTACTTCTTCTTTTTTTCTCATAACATAAGTTGTTCGTCAAACACAATTTAACATTTGAAAACTCTATGTACTGTAAACTGTAAAGCTGACTCAGTTTAAATGTTTAAATTGTTTTAGTTGACACATAAATGTTAGTTTGTAAATTTGTAAGGTGTAATGTCGCATACAGTTTTTAAAATGTTAAATTTTTGTTTGGCAAATAACTTATGTCGTGAGAAAAAAAAAGAAGAAATAGAAACAAATATTTAATTACTTGAAGGGTAAAACGTGAAAAAGACAATAAATGTCGTTAACTAAGAAATTTTTTTTTTCAATTGAGCCATAATTCCACAAAAATTAATCGCTAAATATATAAAAAAAAATGGGCTATTACATAAATATTCAAGAAATCAGATACTATTGCATTATCCTAAATTTCTCTTTTTCCTAAATTATTTGCCAACGTTTATTCATTGTCAAATTGTCTAGAGCTTCAATCGGATTTCGATGGTGCTTCGACTTGGTGCCACCACAACATATTACTAAACATCGACAAATGTAAAATAACTACGTTTACAAGAAAGAAAAAAAAATATCCATTACCATTATTATAAAACCAACCACATCAAACAATAATGTAAGGGTGCTCTTCCATAATGGTTTTGGTTAATTTTCATATTAATAGAATAAAATTGTGCGGCTTTATTAAAAGTTAAACTAAAGATTAGGAACATTGTGGTGTGGTAATCTTGTTTTAAAGCCTAATGCGTTCTATTTGAGGATGGTATTCCATCATATGGGATCCCAATACGATCTTTCAGCGTGGGAGGAATGAAGGGGTTAAGCGCTAGTCCGATTTTTGGCGATTATTGTTAGATTTGAATACCTTAAATCGTATCATTGAAAAATCTAAGGGTGGCCGCTAAAGTGCCGATGTGATAAGAAATTGACCCGATTGTAATGAATAAAATACAATAAATGAGACATAAATCTTTTAAATTTGCAATGCACACCAGTCTTCGTGAAGAAGCATTAATAAATCCCTACAGCTTCTAAATAAATTTCTGTATGTACATACGTTCAGTCATACATATTGACCTGCAGTTGTATCTCCCAATTTGCATAACACAGTTTTAAATTTTCTAGCTTGTAATTTGTTATTATACGATAAAAGTATCGAAGCTGCTTTCGGATAACAATCACCATACTGTCACGCTTTCTTCCTATACGTAATCGATTAAGCAACGATCTTTGACAAATTAACGGAACTCGGATACGGTATTCGAAAATAATCAGGTGCAAAATACATTTACATAGGAATGTACGGAGAAATTTTATCTGGCATCAAAAATTGATACATTTACAACTGAAAATTTATACTTGGCGTCGTTAAGATATTCGAAAAAATGTCTTTCCTATAATATATGGCGCATACAGTATCGCTACATACATCTGCCCGAGGTATAATCCTGGGCATTTTAATTCCATACTAATTTATACCTACTTGCACTAGACGTGGTATTTCTGTGCAAGTTTACCGTATAAGATTAGGCATTTACAAATGAAAACGTAAATGAATAGTCCCGAAAACAGTATTTAAAGTATTTACGCTTGTAAAAGCTCATCGAATAAAATTGGAGTATGCCGCTTATCTCAGGAATTTTGATTAAAATATTTAAACATAAAGAGAGAAATGTAATAAATTAATCTTAAAATTGGTAAGGGACTGAAGCTTAAACATTAAAGCGTCATTACAGCGTCTCACGCTCGAGGAAAACCTCTCTAAATAGATTGATTGGCTGATGATCTTGAAAACGAACGTATAATTTCTTAAATGTTCAAACCTTGAATGTGAAATTAAATGTAATAATGTGGGTTGTGGTTTTGTAGGAAATAGACAACCCACGGGATCATTAATTTGTTATGTTTTGTCGTAAACAAATACTTCTATCTTTATTTATTGTGCTTTGTAAAACCGTCCAACGTAGCTAATATAAACGAGTAAATTGTTTTGAAATGTTTTATGATAGATGAGCAGGTATTAAGCAAGTTAAACGTGTTCTCCTATTTTATATGTAGGATCAGGTATGAGTCACAAACGTAAACTACGTAATAGTTTAATAGGAATATGATTTCTAAATTAAATAGAAACTTCAAAACCATAAATAAGTTTATATTTGATTCCCATATAAGGATATAATGCTTTTTTTCGTTGGCATTGACTGTTCTAATAAATTCGCAATAAGGTCTCTATACCGTATGTCGCATATAAAAGTCAAAATAACTTAAAATCTACGTTTTCCAAATTAAAAGAAAGTAAAACACGAGGAATCTATATCAGTGGCGGCCCGTGACAATATTGAGTGGTGAGGCATCTCCAGCCAACTCCTTCCTTCCTCACCCCCGTTTTTTTTGTATTAATTTTACGAAGTTTTGAATCAGTTTAGTTCAGCTGGCAGTAATTTATTACCTCGTTTATTGCTAAATAAAATAACACCCAAACAAAAAATTTAATGTAGATAAATTTAGAAGCCCTTTTTAAAATGAGAAATATATTTTACAAGTTCTTATTAGGAATACTTACCTACATAAATATAAATACTGACGTATTTCCTTCAGGATTGCATATCTTAGCTTTAAACTGCACGTACATGAGTCACTTATTTAGTTCAGGTGTTTTTGTATTTTTATATATGGATGCAAACATTATACAACACAGAGCACATGAGTTATTTAGGCGAAGATCGTCGAGTAAAATATAATGGATACTTTATGTATAAGCCGACGTATTTCTTACAAAGAAAGGGAAACACAATTTTTATTTTCTTGTTTGTTTACCCAAGCAATGGCTTGTTTTATTAAAACGCTATTATCATGTATTTTTCAAGAATAACTCCTTATATAATTTATTATTTCATTTTTCAATAATTTCTTACCCTAAGAAAAATATGAATAGAGTTTATTCTGATTTAAGACCAGATAGCACAGATACAAAAAATATTCCTGATTCCAAAATTGAAGTCCACAAGCTTTCAGAGGATGCAGATTAAATGGTATGAACAGAAACGGATTTAATCCGTATAACAGATTTACTTTATTTCTTTGATGTCTCAGCATACATGGTGTTTTTCAATGTTTTCAAAGATATGCTCATTCATATATAAAGATTAGTACATATTTGTTGGGACGGAAGATGTATGTAAAGGACTGTATTTTAAGATTATGGCGAAATTTTATAATATTAACTAAACGCCTTTTTTTTTAAAGAAAACACATATCTGATGGCGCAACATGTTACCTTCTGCTTTTATTATAACATTGACTTTTGAATCTACCATGCTACTACCATTACCACTACCAGGCACATTTTGAAGATTGTATTCCAAAGCTTATTAAATGTTGTGACAAGTGCCTGAAATGACAGAATTTAAATTTTCGGCAATTATTTTTAGTACTACAACACTTATGCGTAGTTACTTACAATTTTGTAATTCATTATACTGAAATTACTAAGAATAATTAGAATAACATTTACATCAAAAATAGCTTTTCTATCCTCCAAACCGTTATAAGGACTACGACAGCAACTTGAACCGCTGTTGTGTATTTTTTTAAAATACAAAATGGAAGTCATGGTTGATTTCTTCTATGCATTTAGTGCCGTAGTGTTATTTAATTTATTGCACCATTTCTGCTAGTTCTACCCAACGGAGAGGGCTACATTATGTAAAATTATGCACTCATTGTCAGAAAAATACATGCAGTATTTTAACAAAACGTTTTTTGTTTTTTTATTTTAGTTGAACCAAATATATATTCAGTGATTTCAAGAAAAAATTGGTTGTAAGCTCAACATAAAATGTATGTTAAAATTTTAACATTATCACAACATAAACATTGTGAAAGAAATTGAAATAACTGTTGGACCATAATATATTTTGTGTTGGATGCAATGTGTGCGTTAAAACAACATATTTTTTTGTTCCATCTAACATTAAAGTGTATATTATTTTTAAGGATCTTTGAGGTGGGAAATCACGTTTTTTAAACAAAATTGTTGGCGCTCCATATATGACACTTTTATTATCGAATTTTCATACTGTACACCACGATGTTTATTAGAAAAGATGCTACACTAAATCATCTATGATAAAAACATAAACGATTGCCGGTTTGATAATATTTTGAATGAGCTAAACTTGTATATATGCATCTGACATAGCATGGCTTTCAAACACGTTTTAATCTTGGATAGTTATGGTAAATTCAACAATGAAAGACGTTATAACACAATTTCATTGTGAAAAGTTAAAATGTTAATTCATTTTAACTTTTCACAAATTCTAAACGTCAAAAAAAAACATGTAACAATTAGAATAATTATAAGTTCTTAGCATAACGAAATATTATCAACAAATTTATATTCTATAAGCTAACTGCTTGTGACAATCCTGTAGCGGAGATATGCATTAATATTTACGGGTTTATAAATAATATGTTAGTAGCAAGTTTATACATTGAGGATAAATTTAACCCATAAAATAATTAAAATCAAAAATGTATCACAGGACTGTAGTGTAGTAATAGACACGTAAATATCCGATCACTTCGCACTACAGTGATCAGATAACACTGGGCAACAAATTTTCGAAAAGTTCATGCTTCCAAGCTGAAAATAGTCATTTCTTAATGAATTCAATGTGCTGAACACGAAAATGACTAAGAAAAAGCTGAATTGGCTACGGGTTTTCTGTAAAATGTACGCATATTTCAGAAAAAGTGTACTTATGTCAATATTATAATACATGGTAAGAAAACATTAGTCTGCTTCTGGCTTTCGACTTCTTTTGGCCTGCCGTTTGTAGTGGACTTGTGGAGCATCTCTACTGATTGTCCAACAATAGTCAGCTAGCATTGACGTAGACCATTTGCCTTGGTACCGTTGCTCCATGGTGGCAATGTCCTGATGAAAGCGTTCGCCGTGCTCATCGCTGACCTGCCCGCAGTTATCAGGAAAGAAATCTAAGTGGGAATCAAAAAGTGGATCTTTAAGGACATATTGCAGCCGAATTCATGAAACAAAGCCAACATATCCTCAACCAGACACTTGTAATTTTCTGCCTTGTCATTCCCCAGGAAGTTTGCTGCCACTTTATAGAATGCATCCCAAACCTGTTTTTCTTTACCTTGAAGAAGTTCCTCAAACTTGGGGTCTCGGAAGAGCTGTCTAATTTGAGGCCCCACAAAGATGCCCTCTTTAATTTTGGCTTCACTGAGTCGAGGGTATTTTTCATGCAGGTACTTGAATGCTGGTCCATTCTTATCCATGGCTTTTACCAAGTTTTTGACAAGACCGAGCTTGATGTGTAAAGGAGGAATGATGATTTTGTGTGACTGTGCCAATGGTGGGTGCTGTACATTCGTTTCTCCAGGCTTAAAGAATGCCTCGGAGGCCAGTCTTTCTTGATGTAGTGCAAATCGATTGCTCTGCTGTCCACAGACAAAGAAAACAGCAGTACTTTGTATATCCCTGCTGCAAACCATCAACAGAGATACTGCCTTCAGGTCAGAACATATCTGCCAGCCATACTTGCTGTAGTTAATCGTCGCCAGTAGCTGCTTTAGATTGCCGTAAGTCTCCTTCATGTAGACCGCATGTGCAATAGGTATGGATGGAAGCTGGTTCCCATTATTCAACAAAACCGCCTTTAGGCTCAGTTTTGAAGCGTCTATAAAACAGCCGCCATTCGTGGGATCATGTGCAATACCGAGAGCTTGTAGTAGACCATCAATATCGCAGCAGAACACAAGGCTTTCTTCTTTCTAAAGAAAGATTCGAAGAGCTGATGGCGAGTGCGAAATGAAGTCACTCGGACATTCTGTTCCAGAAGATTCCACTGTCGAAGTCTTGAGGCCAGTATCTCCGCTTTGCTTTTCGACAGATCCAAATTCGCGAACAAGATCGTTCATTTCATCCTGGGTAATTTTATGTGGTGCAGATGTTTCGTCAAAGCACGAAAAGTTATCATCCTTACTGCCACGTTGAGGAGAACTCGCCGACGCATGGCCATCCTCATCGTCTGAACTGATAGAAAAATCTGTAGGGGGTTCTGGAATTGGAGTCCTTCGCCATGAGAGACAGGTCGCAGAGCAGATAGTATGTTAGGGTATCAACTGTCCATTTCTTCTTTGGTGATCCTCCAGAAGCTGGTGGTACCATACAGAAATAACAGTCGTCAACGTGATTGGTGGGCTCCCTCCAAATCATGGGCACAGCAAATGGCATTGCCTTTCTTTGCCATTAAGCCACTGTGAAAGATTTACGGCACAAGTGCGGCAGCATACGTGTGGGGCCCAGTATCTTGCAACCAAAATACAAATGATACGCTTTCTTAACTGTTGCACTGATGTTCTTTTTCTGTGCAGCAAATGTCACTTCTCCGCAAATATAACAGAAGTTATTTGCACTATTAACACAGTTACGAGGCATTGCTACTGTTTAGTTACTTTACACTATAGCAATCACTTGTGTATGCTAGAGCTTCGAAAAATATGCGCGAATGAACGGACATTGCACGAGTTAATTGTCACGTCGGCCATTTATAAATAAACTATAATTAGCTATTGCTTGATATTGCGCAATCAATTTCGCAACACTCTCAATGGAAACTTACAGCAAATGCTGCATTAACTTCTTTGCATGAAGGGGTGATGCAATATGACGCAAAATTTCGTAATTTCTCACTAAATTGCATTACATTATGCAATAGCATCTATACAATGGACAAAACGTCAATATCTCTGGAACGTGAGCCAATCAACTTTTTTCAATGTGATATTCGTATTCAGCACGTTGAATTCATTCGGGATTGGGTACTTTCACCTAAGAAGCAATTTCACTGTTGACCAGTGTAATTACGTGTTCATAAAATAATAGCAAGAATTCGAATCTTAGAAAATTAACGCACAATAAAAGACTACAACTTCAGTCTGGATTCTTTTAAAATCTTTACAATTATCACCTACGCATGTAATATGAAATGCATAAATATTTGAATATCGTCGAAAGTGTATTATTCCTTAGTAGTTGTGAGTGCAGATTGGATAAATCATAGACTAACGAGCCCAATGATATATAGCTTCTTCCTATTCTTCGCATTGTTGTATTACTCCGTGAAGTGTGGGATCTGCAGAGAAGCTTTGAGTAAACGGATGGCGTTCGTATTGCTTTAGATAGTAAGGAATAAGTTACACAATAGTTAATCAGTAAAGGCGAATCGTAGAGGGCTGGAAAAAGAAAACTGTTAAACGTAAATTTATGTATCGGCCGTGTAACATTGCATTGTTCCATGGCTTCTATTAATCTTCTATTCCTATCCTCGTAGGCGGCTGAAAACAGTGGGCCATACCTTCAATAAATGTTACTGTTATACTCGGACTACTGCCCGGTAGTTTACAAACAGAGTGGGCTTTGTAATATAGTAGTTTCTGTTATTATGGTATTAATTTTACCAGGACGTGCCTGTAGGTGTTTTCACGTTGCATTTTCTTATGCATCGACGATGTTTGTTCACCATATACAAATTGATCTGTGTAGTTTCGTGTACCTATTACTGTAGAGAGCTTATAATAACTTTTTCTACAACGATTTAACGACTGCTATAAGCTGCCGAAGCCAGCGCAATGCAATTTCATTCTTTTTATAATCATCGTATTTACATTAATATTAAGAATGAGCCTTAATACCTATTTATTGTTATTTGGTGAAAATATTTTTTTACTTGTAGGTTATCAAATAATCAGGTGAAACATAATGCGATAAATTTGAAACGATTATCCATACAACGTTCTTTTTTAAATTCAAATGTTTACAATAGAAAAGAATGTTTGTCAGTCAGTATCTCACAGTTACTATCTATTGGTAAAAAATACAGTTTTAACAAGCTTCTTATAATCTCTGGGAATTTGTCACATCCTTCTTAGAAAATCGATTCCAAAACGCAATAAGCCTAATTCCCTCCAAACTCTGATTTACCGTAGACCTCGCTTATGGTGACCCTACTAGCTGCAGTGATGACGGGGTGGTTCGAAGAAATGGTAAAAAGGCGCTACTGTGGATTAAAAAAAACCTACGAGGTACTTCGCATGAATCCAGAAACTGTGGGATGTTAAAGGAGGAAAGGGAGAAATACACGAAATTGAAACACGGTAAGGTTTGCTTAGGTTTCTATAATCGTGAATATCGGCAATAAGAAATCACAAAACATACAATTACCGCAATTCAGTACGATAATTCAAAAGCCTACAAAAGTTAAATATGAAAATTAATAATTAATTAATTAAATAAATATCTAAGTATTTTAGAAAATGTATCCAAATTATAATATAACCCAATTTCTGATCAAAACACAACAAAAAAATAACATAAATTAGCCAAGCTCTAGTAAGAAGAAAATAAAGTGAAATGGCCCAGCTCTACCAATAAAAATATAAATAACGGTGTTGTCACCAAAGTGAAGATAATATGTTTTACTAAAATAACACAAAATATCGCAGCAGTACGTTCAGACAAACAAATATATGAATGGGGAAAAGTTGTTGCTTATTACTGTTTAAATCAAAATATACAGAAGAGCGCAAGTTATCTGGGTCCCAAATACTTGTACAAATGATCGTAACAATTTTATCATATATGAACTGTATAATTAGAAAATAAATGTAAGGTAAAGTCAGGTAAGTGTGTAACCGGGGCAAGTGTGTAGTTTGGCTATATTTATTTTAAAAATTGAAATACGGACGTCCTCTTGTTATAATACTAATGTACTAAACTTCATACTAGTTTTACAAGTAAAAGTTCGCATCTCCTAACGTGTAATGACTTGAATATCTTGTGAATATATCATACCTTATTAAACAGACATCAGTTTAGTATTACACTCTTGGCCGAACTAAAGGATAATGCTATTAATATATAAAATGCGGAACGGTTACACACTTGCCCCATTTGCTGGGTAAGTGTGTAGTATTGACAGTGTTTAAAATTTCTTTTTTTTCTAGCAAACCGTTGATAATTATAAAAGGCGTATCTATTGAAGGCTTACAACTGGGCATATATTACGTACTTCTATGTGTAAAATTTATCAAATTGTCTTATTATGTGAACAGTGTTACATTTTCTTCGCACTATGCAATTTTTACTACACACTTACCTGACTTTACCTTAAAACTTTGATTTATCTATTGCAAAGAATGTTTGAATTTATGTCTATAATTGAAGCAAGCTGGCACGAATTAAAATTGACAAGGTAAACACTGCCCAAGTTAAATTCTGTAACCTCACTCGAGGTTCTATAAATTAATTAAAATGATCAAAGATTCAAAGCAAGAAGTATTAATTTTGATAAATATTGGAATTTAACGCAATGACTAAAAGAATTTATTAAATAAAAAAGTAAAAATACGCCTAGTTGAATTATCGTTGGGTTCAATATGGTAAGCCGATAACCAGGATTCTAACGTAGCAATTTTCCAACGTAGAGGTGTTTGACAGAGGTTGCTGATGATCTGTAGCAGTATGTGACTGCGTCCAACCCCAAGATATGACGAGTGTCAGAAAATTATTCGCAATTTCACCAAAACGGATATCCCTAAATAGAGAGTGGTCTCCAGTAACTTGATATTCTAAATTCCCTCAACAAAGTATGTAGACACCGGGAGAAACGCTCCGCGTGAGTACGTTCACAATCACATGAAGAGGCCAATCTTCTTCGTAGAATTCGGCGGAGATATGTATAAGCGCACGAAGGTTAGATATGAAAATTAAAATTATGAAATTATTAAATAAATATCTATTTTAAAAAATCTATCTAAATTATAATATAATCGAAATTCTGATCAAAACATAAAAAAAAATAACAGATTATCCAAGCACTAGTAAGAGAAAAAAGTAAATGAGAGCCCCCTCTAGTAATAAAAATATTATATTTCACCAAAATGGATATCTCCCTAAATAGAGGGTGGTCTCCAGTAATTTGATATTCTAAAATCCCTCGACAAAGTATGTAGACATCTGGAGAAACGCGTGTAGCACGTGGGTACGCTAACAATCATCTTCTTCGTGGAATTCGGGGGAGATATGTATAAGTGTATCAAGACCGTGATATTGCAGGTATACCGATGGAGGAATTGCTGATAATTCCGATAAAAATCCCTTGAAGGAAGAGGTAAAACGTCAAAAATGCGTTGAAAACGTGTAATCCTGCCTACAGCAGATGTGCTGAAAACTAAAAACAAAAGCTTGTTCAAAGCCAAAAAGTTGCATATGTGTCAATTACAAGAAAAATGCTAGCCGAATCCCTATGGTAGAAAGAAAGGGAGCACTACTCCATTGGACGGGCAGTAACCTATCAAAACAAACGTTGTAATACGGGAATTGACCAACAGATGACGCGATTAGTACCGCTACGGAGAGAATAATAATTCAAATATTACGAATAAATATTGTAGTTGAAAAATGAAACGTAACAAATTATATTATGGATACCTTTCCCAAAAATACGTCTTTTCGGCTGCCGTCTTATCGTTATATTATCGTTTGCGGTTTTAAAATAACATTATAGAAGAATATCAAAGCTCGCACACACCAGACGGCGAGGCCGAATGTAACTGTAGTGTAACGCGAATGTAATGGGGACAAGTTTAAGCTTGACCGTGTAACGAACAGAGAGTAATTATATATAGTTGCACCACTACAAAAATTGTCATAGAAATATGTTAGAGTATATATACGGACTCACATTACTGAAGCGTTATTAAATAGAAAGTACAAGATTGTTCATCACCTAAGCATTTAATCGTTACAAAATTATTCACCAGGGTTTTTTCTTCGAAAATACCTTAAATAATTCGACTTTGCTTTCGAAATTTTTCTATTTAGATGTGAAATTTGATCATGATTTCTTTCGACGAAAAGTTTTTTTACGGCTACCCGCAGTATTGATATGTAACCATAAATTACACACCATTAAAAGTAAATATAATAAGTATTGAGCCTAAAAAGAGTAGAAATAGTGATATTGAAATTGATTAATAAAAAACATTCATAGACTATTTACATTACTTTCGACTGTGATTGGCCCAACACCGCCTTAAAAAGCGGAAAGTGATTTCTCATTTCACATTTAACTAGTAATAATATTTGGAAAATAATATCGAATAGTAGAATATTTTAATATAATATTAGAAATTATTTGCGTATGATTTTGTTCCTTTAAGTAATGAACATTTAATAGTTTTTGTTCGATTACTATTGAACCTGATCGATCAGTAATGCAACTACCTGCTTTTTATTTTGTTTTATTTACATATTTATTCTCCCCATTTAACTATCCTTATTTTTATTGTAATTAGCTCTTCTGGATTTCAAAAAGTTTCTCCACTTCTGTGTTAACAACATGTTTCTTGTCATTCTATTCATCTACTTTACCGACATGTTCGCAAGCCTAGTCCGCTCCAGAATATAATACTTGCAAAATTTTATTATAAGTTTGAGAAGTGAAGCAAAGGGAATGAATTAATACTTTAGTTATTTGGCAATTTTATTTTATATTTCTGTAATATCCCTTAATAAGATACCTATATGTAGAAACATTTTTCTCATGTTGTGACGGTTCTATTAATTAACATATTCAGTGAAATTCCAATGTCAGCAAGAACACAAGAAATTCATGCATATGTAGGTATATTATGCAGACGTCCTATGAAGATACAACCACAGTCTGATGCCTTTAACACCAAATGAATGGCAACAGGCCCTTAAAATAATACAAATAGAATATATTAGTTCGGGGGAGCATTGTTAGCAGCGCTTCCCATGTGAATCCCACTGTTTCTCAACATTACGTGTCAAATAACAATGAAAAGGAGGGGTTATTTATGAAAATTATTCTTATTGTCCATAGTTACGCAGGGCTGGGTACGATTGAATCGACAATTACAATGATAAAATAAAACGTCTACGTAGAACACTTAATGTATATATAAAAACTTAACCATATATCTAGAATTATTGAATCAATATAAAACAAGGAATGTTTTATAGCAAGGTTAAATGATTTACCATTCATAATGATTGTAACAGGTAGACATATCAACGCAAATAATTTTAGAATTAAATGCTCTATGTAGTATAACAAAAAATACAATAGTAAACTTTGATCTTTGCATGTAGATAAATATGCAAATTTATATTATTATTAATGAACTTAGAAAAGTTGTAAATATAATTTTCTGAATGTGATTATTTAATGAATGACTTAACGACATTGTTAGCATGTTATAATATCTACTTATGATCACATATCTATCACTTCTGGCTATTTACATGTAGTAAGAATTAAATAAATATAATTACATATAATTATATTACTTATACACCAATATATATGTGCTTATTCTTTGTTTTAAAATATCTCCAGGTAATACAAAGAGAATAATAAATTGTATTAGAGCAAATACTATAACAGAAGTAGTAGAAAGTATTGAGCATTATCTAATCGTTTTTTTTTTTTAATTAATAAAGCATGTTTTTTTCTGGAACGTATCTATACAAAAAATATTGCATGCACATGCAATAATTAATGTTTGGGAGTAAAAGGTGTGTTATTTTAACGGAAGAAAAAAATAATTAAAAATATTGATTGGCTGCTTGCTAATACACAATCTGCCATAAGAAATCTATAGTAATGATAACGTACTATAAATAAATACGACTCATTAAGTCAATTATTATAATTTATTCGGTTTATATCTATATTTGTCTACTAATTCTCTACATATAGTAAAAACTTTATGTTTATAATTAATTCTCGCAGTGAAAAGGCGCGTTTACATACGCGAAGAACTCGTTGGAGTTATTTTCTTTAGTGTAGTAAATTGTAAAGGTATGGTGTATCCACAAAGAGGATACTAACAAAACTATATAAAAGGAAAATAGTCTTCCATTACATTTATAATGATACTGTGCGAGTTATTAGAGTTTCAAACTCATTATTTTTTTAAAGATTTTTGCCAACTTGCCAATACATTATTATTTCTGCGTTTTTCGGCATTATTAAGGTGGTCCTTATTTATATAGTTTGTTTGTCCTTAGTTTGGAAATATATATTTGTTTATTTATACTAATAGATATAGTATAAATTTCAGCTAAATTGAACAAGGTAATCGCGTGCCGTAGAGCGCTTGAATAATAGACACATACCCAATAGTAGATATCCGGTTAGTGTATAGTCCTTTATACACAATCTTTTGTTTCTCCGCGTTACTAGAATCATAGTTGAAAGAAATAGTACAAAACACTGTACATAGTTTATAACATATAAATTTAGTGAAAGTATAATATATTCTTTTTAAAGATATTGGATTCAGATCCTAGTTTCTCCTTAAAAATTTAATGGGTCCTCAATCACTTTAGCGAATTATAAACGCTTCCGTAAAACATTGCATTCCATATATGATATGTTTGAAGAATGGGATGATGTTGACCCTAGATACAAGCAAACGTATTTGACACCATAGCTTCAAATAGCGGACGCTTGAATAGTGAATATAGCTTGCTGGAGCAAATGCTGAATAGGGATATCTTGTTCCTGATATGTTGATGCTATAACATATGAATTGATTTTGGACAAGGATTGGCCAACAGTGATTGGGCACTTAATTGAGACATGAAGACGTAAAGATTCAACTTGAAAGTGAAGAAATTTTGCATTTCTGCAAAGCAAAACTTCTATAATAGCTATCGAGAGATGATTGCCGCGCATTTTAAGAGCTAGTCATTATTTTTCAAAGTGAAACAACTCTTTCAGGGAAGCATAATTTTCATCAATGAGAAGCCTATCACTATCAGGTGGATGACAAAAATCATTTTAAAAGAGAAATCTCGAAAGGAGCTAAATATCTTCTTGATCAAGCACTGTGTAATTGCATGTGTGGCAATGATATTTTTGAAGAAAATGGAGTCGCGAGGGCAAAATGGTGAAAAACACGACAGGCAAAAATTAAAAGAAATGGCAATCAAAAAATTTCCACGGCAATTATATGGTACCTTGGTGAAGAAAGTGCAGTTTTTCCTTTGCTTGACAATCGCCTTCCGGAAGCTATGAGAAGGGAAATGGCTAACGTATTCTTATTGGAAAGCGAGGAGGAAGAATGCCATAAAGAATACATGAAGATCGTTAGTTTAAAATTGAGAGAAGCAGGCACCTTTTCTCTTAGAGAAAAATCTTACACTGGAATGATTTTTCAAAAATTCACAGGATCTGTTTCAGCGATTTCAAGCAAACACGGATTTTGTAAAAGTAGCACCAAATAAATGGGATAATAATACCAGATACAGAGTAGCTAAAAGTAAAATAACAAACTTAGGAATGATTAAGGACACCCTTCCCATTCCCACCCTTCCCATGAAAGGGAAGTCAAACTAATGAAGCAATACAACGAAAGAAGTCTAAAAACACTATATTTTTTTTTTATTTGTTACATTTAATAATCATGAGTTATTCTATTCATTAGATCGAAGGAACATTAACACATCTAAGAAATTTATTATTAGATCTTTAGCGTCCGTGCGGCACGGGTTAATAATTACCGACTAATCTAACTTTTTTTTGTGGATAAATTAATTGTATCACCAAAAGAACAACTTAAGCGAATCCTAAATATGATAATCTAAAAAAGAAAAAGAAAACAAAAATAAGGATATAGGAATAATAAATAAACAAAACACCGGCTATGAATAATTTACCTTTACATATAACATTCCTTATATCGAAACCTAGTTATGTTAATATTAGAAGCTCTGTAAAATTTCAGGCGATTAATCTCCTTTATACCTTTCATATCATCTTTGTCATCCGCTTGTGCTTCATACAACAATAAGCAAATATTTTTTATGCTATTATCTAGCAAGGTTATCAAGTCATTGTGTCACTAATTCTTACACTGGACAAAGAAAAATAACGAGAACGGTGTATGCGACACCTCTATGTGTGTGGTTTCAGATATACTTGATAGATAACCGAGACACCTACAGATCGACATAAATACAATAACAACTTCTTCCAACTTTCGGGCGTATTTAAAAACAAAATAAAATATTTATGTTGCAATAAATAAAAAAGGCCGTGGCTAGCACGTAAAGTTCTTCGCACAAGGTATTTCGAAACTTCGTTAAAATTTAATGTGCGCTCTGCGTGCGTGGCGTTTCCTCCTCCAACGTGGGACCGTAAATCTAGAAATTTGGACGTTCCGAAACAACGGTAGCCAAAATGATCTGAGGTCAAGCACAATGCGCACACGCCAAGACGTTCCCCAAGTGAACCGTAGATAGCGCTATGGGGAGGACCACCTATTTACCATCAACGATGTCCAAATAAAAGGACTCCCAGTAGTGAATAGTGTCGTATAATACATATGTACGACATGGTATATGCAAATGTATAACAGCATATTTCCCACAGAGATCTTTTTGAGTGGATAGTTTATTACGAACATTAATTCATGCTATTGCATAATGAGATACTGATTTTGTGGCTAAAATTATCTTACATCTTAAATAATATAGCTTTTCCTTTCAAGAGAACTTCTACTAAAGTTAAGGATATATGTATAACGTAACTTTGTAGTAGGAGAGCAATGAAGATATCACTACGACAGGTTTTCTTGCTTAAAAAAAACAGAAAAACACGACACCCAATAAATCTTTTTGATATAAATGTTCTGAATAAGCACATTTACATAGTAGTAAAAATACTGACAAAATTGTAGTTTAATAAGGGAAAAGCAGAAAAAAAATTCTTCCAAGGATTCTGCTCTTTCGGCTGTCCGTAATAATCGAAATACGATTAGTGTTGAAAGTGATAGCAAGTAGATTCATAAAAAAAAATACCCGAACGAGGCAAGCCTGAGCGAGCAAAAGAGAAAATATGAGTTGCTAGTAATGAGATCTATACCTTCTCTTTGCCTTGCTTAGATTGACATCGTCCAGTTACTTTTTTTTTCTTCGAATCTACATAATCATGTTATGCTCGATATCAAATTGAACCAAAACTGGGTCTTGAAATAATGAAATCATTGTTCACATGAAATATAGTAATAAAATTAGTCCAAAGAACAAGTTTATCAAATCAATAAAAAAGATTTTATTGAAGATCAAGGAATTTATTGAGTAATAAATCATTCATTGTATTCATGAAACCAAAATCATTGAAAATCCATTTTATTTTCAGTGATTTTAGGTTCATTAGTTTCATTAGTTTGATTGTTATAGTTGCAACTGAACACCAGTTTCATTTTAACAACTTCATTTGATTTACTGAATGGCCGCGAGTTATCAATTTTACGAATGAACTCCAGTAGAAGAATGAAGAAAAGCATCAATACAATGAATATTGCTTGTCGATATGCTAACCGCATGAGGTTGACTTAATGTATGTTAATCATAATCTTAATAAATTCTAGTTATTATTATAGAGTAAACTTCTAATTAAAATAATAAACTTAATTCATGGATGCAATAATCGCATTTCATTCACTCAATTCACTGTTGAGTAAGCATTGCAGCGTTAGTTTTCATAATAATAACACATTTCGTTCTGTCGATGAAAATTCGCTCCATGCATGTAGATCATTAATATCACGTTCAGTGTTTTTCTCAGTGCACAATGATCCTTTCTCAAGGTTTGTCATGAAGATTTTATTATTATCAACTTCGAGTTATTAGTTCTTCTGAAATATCTTTCTGTTTACTGTCTGTTTATTTAAAATAATATGTGTCTTTAATCATGGACCAGCTTCAGAATCTTCGAGAAGGAATCTCACGGGCTTTTCCTATAAAATACCATAAAAAATGTTACTGTTCATGCTGTTATCTTCTAAGTTCTGAAGATTGCAGTGCTAGCAGTACAAGCAGTGAAAGCTTAAACAAGCTAACTTTCAAAATTGGTCACTCCTTCAGCAGTAGCAGCAGTAGTAGATAATGTCTATTTATGTATATCAAACCCAATTATCATGATACATATATATAAAATTAAGATATAAAACGCGTCAAAAATCCTTCAGGCTTTTTTCAAGTAAGGTTTTCTTTAAAGTTATTTTAACCCTAGTGCAATTTATTGTATTTTAGTCCGTCAGGTAAATGGTTATAAATTTGAATGACAAACCAATTTATAGCCATTTGACTCGCCTTCAGAAGGTGTCGTGCCAGAATCTGCTCTCCAGCACCTCTTCTTGAATACAAATACACAATACACATACTCCGCTTCCTCAATGTCGCGATTATCTACTCTGATGGCAAGGATGTGTTTCTGGTTTTCCAAAAAAAAAAAAAAAACAGCCACAAGATTGCATCGGTGATATATCACTCACGAAGTCGTTTTTGTTTTCGAAGCACTGGAATAAAGAGCATAATGTTTTTGGTTGCCTGAAACGTCGCCATCCCCATCAATTGACGTGTAATGCAAAAAGCAACTGACAACCTTCTGCGAAACTGTTCTGTGTGCTATTTTGAAATTTAAGCTTGTATGTCAGGATCGATTCTAGGATGGAGCCACTATCTTGGTGAGGATGTGTTGTTTATTGCAACAATATTTGCGTCTTTGTGTTGCTTATGTTTGCTAATCGTTGCTAAACTATTCAGCTACCTCTTGCGATGCTTTTCGGCCTTATGCTTTAGGCTGTCAATATTATCATTTCGACACAAAATTGACGTGCTATCTACCAATAATCTCGCTGTTCCAGTCCCTATGGCTTAAAATAAATCATTGTTGTAAATCAGGAAGAGACGTGGTCCCAAACTGAACCCAGCGGAATCCTCGTTGACACAACACTAATTAGCTAGACAACCTACCACCGCACAGAACCCATTGTGGTCTATCCAATAACTATGACAGCATTTTGTAAGTTGTGTTGTACCTCTGACGACATACTGATATAATTTGTCCAGCCATATCTGGTGATCCCCGCAGTGAAATGTCTTACTCAAGTCACAGCAAAAACAACAACTATCTCCTCCTCATTGATTGCCCCAGTCGCTTTATCAAATAAATCTATTATTAACACTCGTAGTAAATTTATTTCAAAGCAGACTTTCCACACTCCTGTAGCCGTGCCGGCAGTCTCACAGTATTTCATGTTTTTCAAGAATTTTAACTATTTGTTCTAAATCATTGTTTTAGGTATTCTTGCCACCAATGGTTCTATTTCTGGTTATTTCTGTATACGCCTCCACGAAAAGCTTTTGGTAATGGTGTAGTATACATATATTAGTGCTAACTATTTCAAATTAACGGTAATAAACTGTTCACTTCTACTTCTGCTGAACAGAGAGAAGTTTCACAATTCGGTAACTATCGACATTTTATACTATATAGAATACTAATTGTGACCATATTCGTATACTGGGTAACATATATCTATAGACTTTAATAGTTTATTCACATTTTTTTAAATGACATCATCATCGTCAAAATGGCCACTTATTCTTTCTTTTTTTTAAAAGCCTATAATAAAAGCTCTGGAATCCCCACTATGGAAACGGCATTGCTTTTATTCTCCCAAAATAGAAATTCAGTAAATCTCACCAATTACGATTTTTTTTTTAAATTTAACTTCTCCGCTTAATTTTTATAATGTTTGCATCGACGCTACAAATTTATTATACATTAATTTTCTTTTGTGTTCACTCTGTACTTATTCATTGATTTTGTCTCATGCTAAAATTGCCTTGTTTTGTATATTTAATGCCCGACTTTTCTTTTCGCATCTAAACTTGAATAATAAGATAGTCGAGAGGCTTGCACGCTTGGCTATCAGTGTGGAGTCCGCAGTTCAAATCTCACTCTGGTCAGTTACGATAATCGGTTTTTTTCCGGGGTCGCAATGTTGATTATGAGGGAGATTTAACTCTGAGGGGGGCTGATAAGCTGAAGCTTGGGCATTACCACCTCTAAAAAAAGAATCTCTCTGCTATAATCCACTGCTTTTCTGCCCTATGTTCTTGTAAACCTCAATATATCCCAAGCAGTTTAAATATAAAAGGTAGTGATTGCCTTGTTGTATGCATAATTTCTTTATGTTTCATTAAATCCTTATAAATTTGCTCGTTGTCGCTTTTCGCAATCTGTTTAAGGTTTCCTGCTTTATATCCTTACAATTTTACCTTACTTGACTCATTTTTACTTTTTAATTCTGCATCATTCTGCTTCAAATCTGACAAATCAACTAACAATTTGAATTCTTCATAACTTCATCGTCTTCCTCACTATTAACACTTGCCTCTTCATCGTTTTCACTACCATCATCATCTTCTTCGGAAACTATAGGTTCCCTATTTAACTGTGCCTCTATATTAATAATACTCATGCGTTCATCGTTTTACGACAATTTATTTCAGATGCAAAGCTTCATTTAGTTTACTTTTCACCACAAATTTATGCATTCTTTCAAATCATTCCTTTGTTAGATTTCTATTTTTCCTTCTTCTTCCTTTAAAATTTCATCTTCGCTTTATGATTCATAAGACAGGGTTCCCGTGGCTTGAAAACTTGATTTATTTTTCTACTCATTTGTCTTATTTCGGTTATCAATTGAGTGATTTGCTTCTTTTCCTCTAACCGCATCATCATTCACATACGTTACGAAAAATGCCCTTAATAACTTTTGCACTTTCTTCCTTCCATCCAAATTACCAAAATTAATCCTGACAGATTTGGAACGTTAAAAAGGCCATTTATTCTTTCGGTTTTTAAAAGCCTATAAAAAGTCCTGGAGACTCAGTAGGAAAGCACCAGTCATAGCAATATATATATTTACATTTTTTTCTCTGACGACTTCCATCCAAATTACCAAAATTAATCCTGGCAGATTTGGAACATTAAAAAGGCCATTTATTCTTTCGGTTTTTAAAAGCCTATAAAAAGTCCTGGAGACTCAGTAGGAAAGCACCAGCCATAACAATATATATATTTACATTTTTTCTGTGACGATATCTATCATTAATTTATCTTTCAACTTAAAAAGAAATATTTTTGCGTGTAATTAACTTATTGTAAGCGTTTTGATGCAATTATCTTAAAAATTCAAGGCCCTAAACATAATTTCGAAAATTTTGACAGGATAATTTCTTTTACCGGTTTTTTTTTCTATCTACCTTTCTTCCCATTATTATTTCTTTTATGCTATATAACAAGGTATTGCAACGGCACTCAAATCATAATGACGCTTTTATTGTTACGCCAATTACTTCTACGATCCATAAACAACTCAACACAAAACTATTTGATACGTTTTTTACGATGTCGCAGCAGTTTGATTATAAATCCGTATTATTACCAATGCTCAAGTAAAGTTCGCCCATTTTACTTAAATATATGTATCTACTTTTTCTTCTTCTATAGTATAAAATTTAACGAGTTGATTGGTAGGTAGTATAATCTCAAGTACACAACTTTACAGTTTTAGAACAATCGTAAACAAATCGACTACATTTTATAGTTGTAAACTAGTCGACGCGCAATCGTCCCATAAAGCTCTCATAACAATATACCTACAAGTAAAGTTGGAGTTTTACTATCTCTTCAGCTATAAATTTTCGTTGAAGTGTGGCGAGTTATAAATCAGGAAACCGTTTTTTACGTGGAATTAATTACCGTCAACTTGTGCAACGGACACTCCAACAAAGTAAATAAACGCACCACGTCGGACTCTGTCAAGCGGCCGTATCTCCCTAGATGTGTATGTAGTACGTGCGTTACGTGCACTATACGTTCTCGAAACGCTACGTTTGGCATGTTAATAAGGAAAAGTAAAAGTTCTTAATTACCGGTGAGGTATCGCAAGGAGGAAGATCGTGGCGCCGACTCGCGGATGTTTGCCGTCTTATTAAGAAAAACTACGTCCATTATTTACTCGGGGCTATCCACACACTCAGATTCATCATCACAATGCCTGTCTTTATGTCTAGCGTCTGATGTTGATGTAGGATTTACATAGGAGAAAGAAACGGTTTGTACAATGTTTTGCTAAAGTGATGTCCTAGTATAAGGAAGCGATATTAAACCGTTTCCTTTGTGGTTTATGGAATTGGCTTACATATTGATCAGTGTTGAGAATCTCAAGTTCTATTTTAAAATAACGTATTGTAGCCTACAATAAATGTACTACCTTTTCTTACAGATGCTTTCCAATAAGTAAAGTTTTTAATTTTACACTTATATGAATAAACTTTATGCAAAGAGACAAACAATTCTGTACACAGAATACCGTATTGTAGTTGACATATATGGTGATAGACGTGAGACGACTCACAGTGGGCTAAAATCGCAAAAATGTGGACTTAGGGAAAAGTAATCGCTGCCATGTGTTCTACTAGTTGAAACGCTACTTTTATGTCATGTACTTTTTTTTGTAAATACAACATTTCAAAAGTTATGGCGCAAAACTTTTTTAAATATTCATAGCTGGGGAAATCAAGTATTTTTGTCTTTATAAAAAAAGTGATTATGTATTTAGATTCTACCCTTTAAAACATTCACTTTATGCCATGTACATTTTTTTTGATAAAAGCAGTACTTAGAATGTTACACTATTGAAAATTTTAACACTTTTTTGACTAATTTAATAGTCAGGAGAGGTCCACACTCTTTTCGTGTTATTTTGTCGAGAACTATACAAGTATAAATTTAACGCGCAGAGATAGTCAAGTATTGTCTATTGCTAAGGGGTTATTTTGTCCAACTGGCACGTAGAATTATAAAATACTTCTAGTCACATTTTATTTAATCTGGACTAGACAAATTTACTAGCTATTTAACTAAATGAATGCGGTCTATTGGGTGTTTTAACACCGATTTCTAAACATGACGTCTTTTTAATACGCAACTCTTATTTCTTAGTGCTATAATATTCTCTCTTTAAGACGTTTTCTCAATTATAAATATGCAGAATCACTCATTCAAAAGTTTTGGTTTCAACTAAACGTTTCAATTTTAAAATGATTTTTTGAGAACCATTATAAAATTAAGTGAATGTTTATGCTATTTGACTCAAATCTGAACTAATTACGTAAATAGATGTTCCCAATACATCTTTAAGATTTTGAAATTTTTTATGCACATTGGAATTAACGTTTAATAACACAAGGTTACACTTTGCAGGTCAGTACACGTTTGGTGATTTGTTTGCATATGTTAATATGCAGAAGCAAACCCGAAAACAGATACACGTGCAATGCACGTGATGCGTATAATGCAATACCATATTAGATTAGGTGGGGTTTCTATATTACTATTCGAGAGAAAAATTTTGATTGGTGGATGCTTCTGAATGTCTAGAAAAATAGTAAATTCTCAGATCTGAACAAAGAATTCACACGAAATTCTAGTAATTTCAGTTTTATTAAACACACGTAGTCAACTCGTCTGGCAAAGTTTGTAAAAATCAACACTAAAATATTTGACTAGCGCAAAATTAACGCCAGCACCGATAATATTTTCAACATTGTATGATGCTTAGAAGTTTTTTCTTATGTGGAAAAATAGTGAAAATTAATTAATTATAACTCAAAAAGGTCACATTTTCTCAAAATATAATTTAGGAGGTGGTATAAAAAGCATTAGCTTTAAAATGAACCATGTTGCATACTTCGATCTTTCTCGAAAATCGGTTAAATTAACATTTGAACTTTTTTTTTAAATAAAAATTTCATTGTTCTATTCCACAAGGTAAATAATAAGGTGCGTTCGTATCGACAAGTTAGCAACTATCTTCACGTTACTAATGATATTTCCATCTTAAATTCTCTTAATTTATCCTTGCCACTTATTAATATGATTATATATATATATATGAATTTCTCGGTACAATACATTAGGTTGACAGTAGCACTAAAGATCGTTGATAAGGTGAAACATATTGCTGTGAACTGATTGTCCAAGCATATAAGTTTAAAGAAATTAAAAATGACAAAATTAATTTAGCTGGCTCAGCCAATATAAATTTAAAAGGGCGCCAGAGATTCTTATATCTCAGAGTAACTTTCATGAAAAGTAATAGTGGGCGTTTGTAAAATTTGACTTTCTTTAAAATCCCCAAAAATTGAAATGGTTGATTCAAAAATAAAAGAAACTGTAATTTTAAAATGATATTTACAATCATCAAATTTATTGTTTAAAAAGGAAAAAGAAAAAAAAACATTTAATTAACAACAAAAGGGGAAAAAACCGTAATACAGAAGGTATTGGATTAAAATAACCCCTTCGTGAATTTACAATTAAAAAAAGACAATGCAAATCCTTAAGCAAACAAAATGGTAGATTCGTTCTAGAAGGAATTTCATATACCACAAAAAATCCACGTGGTCTCAAAAATTCAAAGCAAACTAAAATTTAAATTAAATAAACGTGGAGAAACAACCAAAATCAAAATGAAATTAAAATACAAGCCCAGAGCTTCTCTTCACCTACCCCGAGGTGATTAAAATAAAATTAATTTGAAAACTACAAAAAAAAACGGAAAATTTAAACTCTAAACGCGATCACTTCTAAAACGAAAATTATTAACGGGCCTTATACATAAATTGTGCACAATAATACAACGCCAATTAATAAGCGGAGATGTCTGAATAATGATCAAAATTAAAATAATTACGAACAAATCTTTACAAATGAAAAATCGCAAAATGGATGCAAAGAGCTCAAAATTTACATGTACTTACATTCGTGACAATGATTCAGACTCTGAGCCCTAACGGAGGCGCTCCTCGCGTACATACAAACTAGCAGCTGCGCGCGCTGCGTCAACCGCATAAATCATAGAATACGCCTTATAAAAAAGACCTAACACAAGATAAACAAATGCTAAACATATAAAGGAAAGAAAATAAACTAACTAACTGAACAATTAAATACATCCAACAAAACTACTAAATTCTTAGCCCAAATTTAAAAACAAAAGTGAGAATTGCGCGCGGCAAACGCCTAAACTATGTATGCTGCGGACAATCAGTTTCAACGCAATTATGTATTGCTATATCAACTGAGTGTGACACACGTTTTTAATGCTGACCGTAATTATTAATTAGCATTAGTTAAATTAACGCATGTATATATAGTGGCTTAAAGTCGTCCTACAATTATTGTTAATCCTTTATGGATACATATTGTAGTTTTAAATGACCCAATATATTGTTTGTCCTTTTAGTAATCAATGTAGTACTTGCAAAGATTCAGTGTGTGTTAGCTTTCGCCTATGTATTATTTCTTTTATACTCTCAAAACAAGTGCAAATGCAATTAGGTTCTTTGCTTCTCCCCACAAACTCGCACCCTACATTTTTTTTTTCAGATTTTTTTTAGTTGAAGAAAAGAGTTTACAGTTACAGAACCGTTATTATCGGTTCTGTAACTGTAAACTCTTTTCTGCCCATACTGACCCGTTCGACAGTGAAATCCTACAGTTTAAATATTATACTTACTTAAAAACATCAATTACGAGCGTATACGTCAACAGTAAGCCCAAACATATGAGAAATCAAGAACAAATTTTTCCCTACTGCGAACAATTTGCTTTTAAAGCTACAGTTTTCTTATAACTTATTATATATAGGATGGTAATGTGTATGTGCAAAATAAACATCACTGATATATTATTTTTCACAAAAACCTGTCATTGAAATGTAAATTACCCTTTCTAGGGTCGTAAAAAGACTTACTTTATGATTCTGATGCAATTGCACTTTAGCGTAAACATCATATTTAAGTAGCGAAAGTTCCGTTTTGTAATATACCGTAAATATTTTATTATCGAAGTAAAAGCTATCGACATTAGAAACACTTATTATATACTATCTAACTATTATATTCGTTTTCTAGTTAGCGGCATATAGCACACAGAAACAGTACTAAATACAGTATTAATATTATTTACAATCACAAAAATACATTGAGAAACTAGCTGCGGGAAACAAACCCACAAGGAGTATAAGAGGTATGCTAATATTTAAGTACCGTACATTTAGGATATCAGAAAGGAAACTTTTATTTGGAAACACAAATATGTGATTCATTATCTTATGTTTAAATATTTTCGTATTTTAATTAATGTGTTGATTAACGTCATTGCATGAAAAGAATCTACTTTATACGTGTGTACTATACTTATTTATTCACGATAAAGAACATACAATAACGGTTAAATTATTCAACACAACTAACCAAAATAATTTAAAAATAACCCTAGGTGTTAATTTAAATGTGGCGCCTCTTGTCTAAGGTGATTCAGGTTTTGCTTTTGTCATGGGTGCTCCCAATCTTCTCTAATGTATGGGTAAATGCGATTGTGAGAACACTAGGCGCTAGCACTGTAACATCGGACCCCTTCGAAGCAATTTCGGGAGTAAATAAAAAGGGTTGTTTTTAATGAGTTTTAAATAATTAAAATTACATATACCGATATTAGATCGAACACTCTTAAATTTAAATCCTTTCTTAACTAAGAGAAAATAGTTTCTTCTAATTATAGGAACAAGTGTTGGGGTAAATTTAAATTTTACTTTGACTTGTTCACGAATTAAACGTAGGTATAGAATGTTAGTGGTATACCTTGGAACATAGCTAGAATATCCTATTTTTTTTCTTTGAAATTTAGAAAAAATCAGTATTGCATCTAAGAAGTTAGTCCCTTAGCATATTCTGTTTAATTAAGTAAACAACAATTCTAATATATGACAATAGAACACATTTCGAGGCCAATGTGTATTTGTGCGAAAATAATAAAATTTATGGAACAAATTTAGTAATATTTGCTCAAGATTATATATTTTGATATTCTGCAAAATTTGGTACTACTCTAACATTTAAATTTATGCTTTAACTGTTTTTTTTTTGCAGTTTCAATATAGAATCATATTTTATACATGCCTCTTTTCAATAAACGGTTGCTTACAGTATTCAGGAAATAAATTCAACTTACGAATACTTTAATAAAAGAAATATTGATTTCATTGTACAGAAAAAATATCCTTAAATAGCGGCTACAACTTCCTTCTATCTGATGCAATTAACAATAATTACTTGTAACAGTGGCGTCTTCGTTTATTACTTAGCTGTGACTTCTTAAGATTTCAGTTTTTTTTTTTAAGCTAACTCTATAGGTACGGTTATAATATATAAAATTCAATTGTGAAATTCTGTTTAGGTAACAATGTATAATGACTGGTTTTCTGTTTCACTTAACGGTTATTCATTTAAATAAACGAAACATATATTTATATTCTGATTCATATGTATCAATAGTAATATGAACTAGATATTAAACTGCATACAAGCTATGATTTGGTAAAAATAAAACCTATATGGTTATAGTGCCGTAATAAAGCTACAGCTGCATGGTATGATTAATAACAATCGTAAACGTTTTTGTAGTATTTAACAGTAGCTGATTGATACATATATGGCTGTGTATATTTTAGTAATTGGCTCCGACTCCATATAGAGAATATCTTACTTATCTATGATCAAAAATATCGTTATTTTAAATTTCACTTACATGCGCCACGGACCTTTCTAAGATTTTTAATGAATTCAAATAAGTATGCAATTATGATATTGTGTTACTGCAGTAAGTTCTCACAGAAACTGTAAATTTAAGTTGTTGAGCGTTAGTATTTGACGCCATGCTACATCATAAGAAAACTCAGTTCTTCTAAGTACTTTTCAAATCTAAAGCAAGTACTAATGGAATGTATAATTACATATTCCCAGAATTTTTCTTTAGTCTTACTACTGAACATAAAATTGTTAGGAAATTATATTTATTAGTATCAAAAATCCCCATAACACACATAAAACTCTATAGAATTTAGTTTATCTTTCTAAGTATTAGATTAATACATCTCCGCGGTGGTATTAAACATAGTAGCAATAAAGCCCGATAGTTTCATAGCCCCATACTCGCCATTCATTCGTAAACTGTATGTGTCTGATGAAGTTTTACGACTAATGGCTTACTATCAATCTGACAACGTTAATCAAGCGTTTCAGAAGAATACTTTCTCGAGGAGTGATTATTCGGCGTGTACCTGAATCAAAATCACGTGCTTCAACTCTGATTTGCAATCATCAAAAAAAAACATCGCGTTCTTGTAGCTCAATAATCCGCCCTCGTTTAAAAAAGATTAATTGTTTGTGAGGCACACGTTTCGTCTGTAAGGCATCACCTTCGACAATTTGAGGTATAAGTACTGCATGTATTTTACACTTTTTTGTTTTTCTTCAGCAGATATTGTATCAGAAATACATCGTTATCTTAATTCTAAAACCTCGTAACTCCAATTGGTACTTATTTTAACAAATTTTATGAAACGACTAAAAATTAAAATGTGCACTTATAAAACCACGTACCTATATTTCTAATGTCATGTAATTTGGTGGCATCTAGAGGCATTTATTAAAACTAGTTAATTGAAATTATAAAAACTAGTTTTTATAATTATTGTAATTTGTCAAAATAGGTACCAATTGGAGTTACGAGGTTTTAGAATTAAGGTGACGACATATTATTACTTAACCAGCCGATGTAATTTTGCATGTTGGGTGTGACGTTCAGATAATAAATTTTATTGTCTAAAGGCCGTCGGACACGATGCTAAATTATGTACACAATTTTGTACAAAAAATTTATTACTAAATTTAGTATGGTGTCAGACAGGATTTCTGTCTTAAATTTAGTATGAAATAATTTGGAACTAAATTTTTTAAAACCTGTTCTAAAAAATGCATAATATGTATTCTCAAATTGCGCGCGCAAAATGCATTTAAGTTGATAGTGCATTTTAAACATAACGTGACATAACGAACATAACATAACCTATGAGTTTGAGACAGTTTGAGTGTGGTTTGAGTTTCGACAATTTGGGTTACATCATAACAATATGTCGTGGTCAAGAGAACAATGCGAATTGTTAATTGACGAGTATGAAAAATATGAGTGTTTATACACGGTGAAATCACCGCTGTATAAAAACAGGAATGCTAGGCAAACACCTTTGCCTTGGTGTCGTGCTTTTAACCAATTTCTGCACCACGTTCTTCGTTTTCTCTTTTGCTGTGCTGCATATTTTCTTCTCGATAATGTGTACTTCATCATTACTATTGTTATTACCGACGCGATTGAATAAATAAGTATGTTATTTTTGCACGGCATTTTGTATAGTATAAATATGAAAAAATTGTTAAAGGAAACAATATAACCTCATTCACCGTCACTTGCCAGATACGATTGACAGCTGACGTTTTGATATTTGGTGCGCATGCGTTAATACAAAATTTTCATACTAAATTTATAATCGTGTCCGACGCAACTGTGACATGAGCATACAATTTATTATAAAAACAACTAAACTAAATTTCATCACTAATTATGCACTAAATTTAACATAAAATTTGGTATCGTGTCCGACGGCCTTAATTTCCAAATTGTAGCTTTACTGGCTTCAACTAGTACTGGAAATTTTAGAAGTAATAGCAGTGTTGCTAGTTATATTTTGAATGCACTTAAGTGATATTTGCTTTGCAAATAATTGGCTCAAGACCACTACATATTAATAAAATGCCCAAGCATGTCTACACCAGTTTTATTTCACACTTACATTTAAATAATTACGATTCAATAATCGGCTGTGTAATTTTATTTTTGGCTCATTTGAGTTAAACTAATACAGAATTACTATTATTATTATTATTATTAATAATAATAATATGTATTTCGTCCCCTTTGATCATGAATATGATGTAAGACAGAGTCGTGTACAATACAAAAATATAAAATACAAGTAAAATACATTAGCCTTCTTTAATTGTTTAAAACATCAATTATAATATGGTACACACACCGTGCACTATCTAAGATGATTTCACATAAATATGTACTGACTTGAATGTTAAATTCTTGTTAAAAGCCGTTTTTTATTATTAACTGAAAAAAATTAAAGAAGAATAATTAAATAATTCAATTTTTTATTATGTATTAAAGTATTGTTAAAATAAAATTCCAAGTTCGTTTCCGCCTTCTCTACCAATCATGCAAGATATTTTATGCATCAATGAATTTATTTTATAGAATATAAAACTGCCTGTCAGCCATCTGTCAGCGTATGAACTGCGGACGCCATCATGCTATCGTTTTGGCCGCAAAAAAATATTTGTGGTGATGGTAGCTGTTAACCATTATATTTTCTACATCTGCCTTTAACTAGAGGAATTAATTATATATATTTTAAATAGAAACCTATATTTTTTAGTACATTTTTTGGCTCTACTAAGCATTTTAAAGCCAATTTTATAAAACATCTACTTACCTATCGGTTACCGTTTCCGAGTTATTTTGGTCTTTGTGAAAAAAAGCTTAAAAAATATGATACTCTAAATGCGTATGACGGCTATACAGTAAAAGATAGAGGGTTTTTATGTTAATTACGGAGGATATGAGTCCTCTACTATTTAACCAGGGAATAAAAAGTAAACAAAATTATACAGGGTGCTTCATAATCTAGAGTTGATTTGGGGTAACTTCTTAGTACTAAAAGTATTTTTTTAAATGTAACGCCCTGTATATTTTTACACCATGTGATGTAAAATTGAATGCTCTATCGAAAAGCTATAGGTGTTCTTGTACCTATCTCTATTGCTTCTTTTAGAATTAGTGATTTTCAGAAAATATAGTTTTTAATTAGTATTTAATTAAGAGTATTAGGCGGTGAAAAACATTTTTAATTTTAAAAGCATATAAAAAAAAATTAAATACATGATGAAAAAATATCCTCACCTCATAGTTCCATAGGTGCTGTTGCTGAAGGAGATTATGAATGTTTTTCTTAGAAGGTTTAAAGAGAATGAAACAGTTAACTTTTAAAAATCGCTTAATAATTAAAATTACAATAAATAATGATCGAAAATGCTCAAGAAATGCCAATTTCAATTTATTTAACCCTTCATGACACGCGCATCTAATCCGAACATGGTCACACGCATCGGGTCTGTTAGGCCCGGATTTCATTTTGATAAAAGAAAATGGTATGTTTGGGTTGTAATAAATTTAGTATTGGGTTGTTGGTTAGTAGTACAAACATCAGCATAATTAATAAAAGGTTTTTAATTTTTATGATAGTCTTAATAATAATTTGAGAAACTAAAATATAAGCCATACTAACTCTGTCTAGTGAGTTGAATATAAATTATTCATAAAATATGTAAACATTATAACATAAATAACATAAAACAACAAAAGATAAACTGAAAATGACAAATAAACACTAGCCATGTAAAGAGAATCTTTGGAAAAGAACAACAAAAATAATTTTATATTCCTAATATTACTCAAATGTTTGTGACCTCTCGAAAATATTTATCTTGAATTTTTTTTTTGTAACCAAATACAAATATATGTGCATACATGAGTTTTTATATGTATAATATATTTTACGGTGAATCGTGGTTTTGATCCAGACAGAAGTCGTCCCTATTCAATTTCTCTACGCAACATTTTTTGTAAATATATACACAGTGGTCAGAAAGACAGATATAGTTTTCCCATATTTTTCATATATATTTTGTTTTCCTATCTGAATTGCAGTATGTGCAATGTTTCCTTCTTTTGGTATATGAAATGAATAATATATTCGCTTTGCTTAGTCCCGGACTAATTCGAAACTGAGGTCTTTCAAAAACCTCACCCGGGTATTGGAATCAGAACCGTCATTGCTATTATAAATTGTGCTTGCATTTATTCCAGCAACATTGAGGATAATTGAAAAGACAACCATTGGCCATCTTCGGGTGTTCCTTGAAACATTGTAGTTGGAACAAATTTGGTCTCCCGGTATCAACTCCAGGTTTGGTGAAATTGTAAAACGTAACGATTTCTGGTTTTTCTTTTTCACTTGACTTATCTATATTATTATCGTGATACATCGTTGATAACAGTAGAACAACTTTATTTGGCTTGACAAGCGTCGTAGTCTCATCAAAGGCAAACATGCTTGAATGTAATGGCCTTTTTTTCACTGCTACAAATGTTGGGGGTATTTCTTTTTTATTTGATCGTAGTGTACCGTGTAAGTTGTTTTTTGAGAAGTTGCGCCGACAGTTGATAACTCGAAAACCAGTTGTCCATAGTTATATTTCGTCGTGTGCCGTGAATTGGTGCAGTAAGTCTCATGACAACATCTGATGGATATTTGCTCACAGAATAAGGTCCATCAGGTTGTTGACCTGCATATATTTCCATGTTTAGTGTGTAATAAGTTCGAGCATTAGTCAGTGCAAAAATTTCCTCTAAATGCCTCCAACTTTTTTTCAATAGTTGTATATTCGCCTACGCTGTAATAACTTTTGCAATTGTCAAGGAAACTTTCAAAAATGTTTCTAATCGGTGCAAGTTTGTCAAGAGATCTCCTTTCTAATATTGTACGTTTATCATTACAAACATGACAGAAACTACGAAAGTTATCCCCTATTATATCTGGTGTCAACGAGCGTGTGGTATTTACACGGCTAATATTTTTTACCCCCATATAACATAATACCCCGAGCAGTGCCTTGATTTCTATAATGTCAGTGTCGGAAGCGTCTCATTCTCTTGAATAATTTGCTTTGACTAGTCCAATTTGATAGTTGATACATCGAACAATTTCTTCAAGAATATCGTTTGTCAAAAGTAAGGACCAACAAAAAAAGGGAGTTTTACTATTTTTGGCAGTATCTTTTACACCTGACAAATGCATGATAATATTATGCTTTGCTGTGCGTCTGTTCCTCTTTGGAGTTATTTTTGGTCATAGAGTAATTTTACAAGAAATTTAAAAGCAATTAAGTTTGCTTACTCAAGTAGATGTGCAGCGCCTCAGTGGACTGTTGGAGTGCGACTAATTGACAAAACTAATCTAGCACTATATGAAGTTACACTATAAACCTTCTTTATCAAAGATTATTTTATAAAAGATTTATTTTCTTGTCGGAAATCTTTGATCTTTCTTTGACAAAAAAAAGAGATTTACAATGTAATATTTGCCTAAGATACGTTGCATCCCTACATAGAGGAAATGATTGGCGAGAGGTAGACAGCAATTGCAACCATTTATCGTCACAACGACAACTTTGTTACCAAAAAATCTTCCTAGTCGGGTCAGTCAGACCCACGCGTGTCATGAAGAGTTAATATATTAATGGCCGGTTGTAGGAACACGTTAAGCTCAGTTTAATTTTAAGTAACGCTTAGAATGTGACACTCCTGTATCAAAAATGAAATGTCCCTTCATCTTAAAAGTGCCGCTTAAAATTAAGCCACCCATAACGTGGTGGTACAATCGGATCTAAGTATACTTTATTTTCTGTGTAGTCAGTATTTGAGGTATGTGCTATAGTTATGAATAAAAAAAAATGATTTGCATATAAAAGGGAAAAAATTCATCCAAACTAATAGCAAATGCTTTTAAAATGTTAGGTTCTACATTTTGGATATGCGCCTGTGTACAAATTCTCATAATATGCCACCTATCTTAAAGATACACATAGAAAATGGTTTATTAATATTCATTCAGCGAATCGGAATTTACTTAAAAAAAATTATCAACTCTTTAATGCAGTTTCGTATTTTTTTTTTTCTTGATGGTCTTTCTGTTTGGAAATCTACTAGGAAAAGACGAACTAATAATGTGTTTATATTTACGGTGGCGTTTTTTTTTTCTCTATAAAAAGAAAATGATTTAATTATTATAAACATTATGCCTAGAGGTATTTGATTTCGTGAGAAATTCATCTAACACTCCCGACGAGTAGATCACTCTCACAGACTAATTTAAAAATTAATATGTAAAACGCCTTGTTGTTCTTTTTTATTCATAAGCCGCGATAGTTCGGCAAAGCTACCGTTAAGCCTCAAGCGTGCATAATCTATTAATCACCTTTCATTGACGGTATCCTCTTAAGGTTAACTGCAAATATTATGTGTATAAGTTGCCGAAATTATAGGATATATATTCTTAATTTACATACAAACTAGGAAGTTGTGGTGGAAAACTCCGACGGAATTTTAAAGATTATTCTCACGTAATGTTGTTTAGAGGAAGACGTGTAGTACCTATACGTACGTGTTATTTTTTTTTCTTTCGTGAAATTTACAGGAAGAACGTTCAAAAGTATTTCACTCATATGCGGTAACGTTCCAGTTTTTGTGGCTCTATAGATGGAGCTGAGTAGCTCGCGCGGTGCTTTTATAAGGGAATGACAGCACGGACCGGTGGATCGGACGGACATACAGAAACAGGGACGTGAGAAATTTCAAGAAGAAAACCTTATCGCCTCGGGTTTTCATTCTCAGATCAATCAGAAGACCAAATAGAGAAAGCATTATTAGTAGCAGTCGAACGTGATGTTTGCAACAAAAAAAAATATCATACCTACACACACGAGTTTACGTTGGGACGTATTGGTAAACCATGATATGGGAAGTTATGGTATGACTGTAGTAATTAATAACTTAATTTATTAATAAGGATTCGCAATTAACTCTCCCACAATAATAATTCTTGATTGTACTACTTCATCGAGTGAAGAATTGTGAGCACTCCGATATGTAGCAATATAAATAAATTAACGGCGAATAAAAACTTGTTGAAAAATTGATCATTAAGTAATGATTAATGAGCGTGTTAATAGATCACGCACATAACCGTTTTTATACTTGCAGAATCTAATACTACTGCTATGTCAACAGCCATCTAGTCTCAATACTATGTCATGCTCTCAATAGATACTTGAATCAAACACGTTTCAATTATTTGGTAAGCCTGTGATTGGAAGCAAAGAAATAATGATCCCGGAACTATTGCCTCAATTGTAAAAAGCAAAGGCGCATATTTAAAGCTATAGTGAATGTAAATAAAGCACTTTTTTAAAAATACCTACCACTTGCATCTATTTGATTTGCGTAATGATATAAAATTAAAAATTAGTGTTGCATAATTAGAGATTATAATACAAGGAGCCGATCTAAACTTGTTTACTCTTTTGCTCTTTAGTCTCTCATGTTACTTTATGTTTTGTTATACTTGCGATCACTCTTAACTATCATCTATTCTTACTGCTTTTTTTGTACTAGGGCTCTTAACTTCATCTAGGACCACCTTCAATATTTCGTAATTTTTCCATTTTTTTTTATGTTTCCTATTGTATTGCTAATTGTCTATAGTTGATATGTTTTATGCATCTCTTTAATATTTGTTCCTAGTCTTTGGTGTTTTACTTTTCCTGGCTCTTGTTTATACATATCTCTGATTGTACTCGTTTGCAACAAACACTCCGTAGATTTTGGCAGCTTCCTCGCGATATCTGACCTACTTGTTAGGAAGAAGCTGGCAGTATGGATAAGATACCATTGTATAGATAGTTAGAGAACGAAATGCGATTAGAGGCGATTATTGAAGATTTTTTATAATTGCAATAAACCTGCATTTCCCCCATTTCTTTGTTGCTTTATTTGCATATCCACTCCCAATTATTTGCATTACTAACAGGTAGGTATCTATCAAAAATTATTGAGAAGAATAATAAAATTACTTTTTCCAAGTTTAATGATAAATTATTTGTCTGGAACCTTGAGTCCTTGTAATAACGCTCACTATTTCACCTTTAAGTTCACTGCTGTTTTGTTCTGAAATAATCACCGATGTATCATCTGCACACATATTTAGAAAATGATTTGTTATGCCAGGTAAGTCATTTGTGTATAACATACATAGAAAAGCTCCTAGTAATGAACTCTGTGGTACACCTCTATCAGTGTTTGACCAATTTCATCGAACTATCTCACCCTTTAGGTTTACTTCCACAATTTCCACGGAAAGCGATTATACTTCAAAAATAACACTGACAATGAGCTATTAGTTGTTGTAGTTAGTCTTATTATTATCAACATCGTCTAAAATACAGCATACATTAATATTATAGACAATTTTGATGTATGAAAATGTATGTATAATGTGTATATGTGAAACAGGTGAGACAGAAACAGATAGTTTCACTCAGTGACTGAAGATGTTGAGAAAACCATGTATTGAAAGTAATGCAAGTTATTGAAAAAATAATGTTGTATGTATCATACTTGCTTTTTTGTTGCGGGAGCGTTTGAGCTGAAGTATCCCTAAACATTGCAGCCTCTTGGCATTTGTATTTGGCCTTCCATTTTTTTACCAATTAAATTATATTGGCCACTCCTTATCTCTAGTGCCTCCGCACTGCTTGTGTAGGACTCTGGCTGGTTTGATCAAAGTAAGCCTCTGGGTATATTTTTGGCTGTTTGCGTCCAGAGCCTCGCATTTACAAGAATGTAGCAAGCATTCTCTGTCATCCATCACACAGTCTGAGTTGGTATCTTCAGTCCCAATTTTCTGCACCTGCTCCCGTGTTGTGCTTCTAGACACTCCTACAGCAGGTTCTGGACTTATATATGAACTCGATAATCCCTTTCCTGCTAATTCATCGGCTTTTTTCGTTTCCTTCGATTGTCGAATATTCGGGTACCGCAGGTCTGTCAGGCTATTCGGTTCTCGAATACATTCCTAACTTGATTGTATTTTGGGGTTCACTAATGCCCTCAGTATCTCCTGGCTGTATGTTGCAGAGAGGAAGGGTGATTGTGGTGTTTCTCACCTTACTATAGATTTCAGCTCCAGTTTCCTTCTGACAGATACTTACGGTCAAATAGTTCTATGCCAGTTATTCAAATCTCCAATCTGCTAATAGTCTATTGGTATATTCATATTAAAACTGCTTTATAATAAATAGAATAATAAGGAAACATAAAAATCTGATTGCATATAGATAGTAGGGATGTCATTAAAACACTGAACCTTCTAAAAAAAGACTAGAAGGTAAAGAACTAGCTGGTATGTGGGTACTCGAAACAAACCTCCGCAAAAATTACGCCAATATAAATCTTGCTATGCACTGCTACATTCCCTATTATTTGCTTTTTAGGATCAAATACTATAGCTAAGCAAAAAAAAAAAATTGTTATAACTTTTAATATAAAAATATTTTATTCCAAAAATGTGATACTGATATTTCAAATATTAATTTTATTTGGCCGTGATATAAATTCCTTAAATAAACGTCTTCTTTAGGCCTTAATGTGAAACGATAACTGGGGCGTGTAACCAATTCTATTCATTTTCCTTTAGTGTGTCGTTTGATACCTTTATCACTTCGTTGCCACTTTTTTTTCAACCTTTGTTTCGATTCATATCTGATGCATCTTGCAGTTTACATTTCTTTTTGTTCCAATACTTATTTACCTGTGTCTTGAGATATCCTTTTCATCATTTCATCACTGTTTATACTTCTGTTTCAGGTTGTCTATTCTAACTCTTTGGTATACAAGTATATTTACAGTATTTTAAATTGTTTGTATTCGGTTTAATGTCGTTGCTACCTTCTAATAGTCATACTAAAGACAATGACTGATTCTTTTGCATAATTAAACTAATACGTAGACTGAATTCCATTATAATTACTATGCTTCTATTATTGCAGAAATGTCGTGGCCAGCAATTTGATCCAATGCAATATAAAGTTTATCTATGCAAATCACAAAGCTTTCTGAAGACATCTAACTAAACGTTACTTACCATGAACATACACAGAATGTTCTTTACCTTATAGGAGCAGTAGTAATACTGTTGAACAGGCAAGCAATTGTGCGCAGTAAAAAGATAAATAAAAAATAAATAGTATATATAACTGTATTGTTCACCAGTAGCAATAATACTAGATTATAATTATAGTCGTTACACACTGCCGCTGCGGTCATAATTAATATGGTCTTAGAGATATTTTGGCATAACTGATATTTCACCTCTTAAAGATCTTAAATAGAATTCAAAAGAATGACCCGGTATCATTGTAATGTTAATTAAGTTAACTAATAATACAACCCTGATGGAACCAAGAATAACTCTAGGGCAAACAAATATCTAATTCTCCGAACGCAGCATGCATTAACGAATGATACGTATGTAAGTAACAATATGCTGCATATCGTGATTTAAGAACCCCATCAGACGCGGACGCGCTATCAACATAAGAACGCGAGAAATAAAAGAGAAGTAGAGGAGTAAAAATGAGTACGTGTGGACGTCCATGACGGCAACTAAATTAAATCAGCGACATAAGTGATAGTAAAATGTGAGTTTAAAGCAATTGAAACGGTTCTCGGCGCGGAGATTATCGGCTAAAGTGACAGGTCTTATTTACGAGACTGATGTGGGCCCATTCCGTCGTGGCGCGATCCAGATAAACCAGGAATTGATAAATAAAAGGTGCTATAACACACAAATTTAATGGAGTACCGGTGTGGGTGAACCTTATAGAATCGTGTACCTACAGGGCCGCCCAAGAGTTTGGGGAGCAAACCAAAAAATTCGTCAATAAACTATAATGCAGTCTATTTTTAATGTAAGGGAAAAATTTTCTATCTATGTATGATTGTTGTGGAACAGTATATGAATTCATTAATATAGATGTAATTATTATTTTATGTACCCTCTGTTTGTAAATCAGTGTATATTGAGTGTAATTATTTGCGTCGTAATCGGGTAATCGATATATAGGTTATCGATGCTGTGACTGATGGGTACAAGCATAAATGTAAAAATGAAATTGAAAATAAAAAAAATTAATTAAATTAACTAGCTCAGTGGATATAATATTATATCCACATATATAATATTAAAGGGCGCAAAAGACTTAATAACTTCAAGGTTAATTTCAGAATTGAACTATTCATGAAAAATAAAATGTGGGCGTAAGTATCAAAATAAAAGAACTGAACTCTTGAATGACATTAACAATCATTAAATTTATTATAAAAAAAAAGAAAAAAAAACATTTAATTACAATTTGCAGAAAATTTAACCTTGGACTGCACGAAAACAAAAACTGCATGAATCTACAATTACGAGAGGACAATTCAAAATCCTCTAAACAAACAAAAGATAGATTTGTTCTAGAAGAAAATCCAAATCGCACAAAATATCCACGTGGTCTTAAAATTTCAACGCACTAAATTAAATTAAACGTGGATAAAACAAGAATAAAAATATAATTGAAATTTAATCACAAGCACAATGCTTCTTTTCACCAACCCCGAGGTGATTAAATAAAAAAAACTAAATTGAAAACTACGAAACGGAAAAATTAAACTCTTTAAACTGAAAAACAATTTCTTCTGAAACAAATTACAATAACTGATCTTATATCCAATATGTGCACAACTAAACACAACAGCAATTATTAATTATAAGAGTTCCTTGAAAGCTGATAAATTTCAAATAAAACGAACTACATTTTAAATAAAAATGAATTTACCAAAAATGGCATCAAAGAAAATAAAAGACATGTACTTACGGTATCTTTCAAAGAACTGCCCTTTAAGAGGCCCAAACATAGCATACATATAACAATTTACAATTGCGTGCCAAAGCGGCGCATGAAATGCAAAGAAAATCTCTTGAATATCACAATGAACTATATACACTACTGGTAAATGCAAAATGTACAACAGACTGAATTTAAATTTAAACAGAACAATTAAAATAATTCCAATAAACAAATCAATTAGCAAAATCTTTTCAAAATAAAATAATAACTTCTGAGAGAATTTGCTCGAAACATTGACAAAAACTAATTCTAAAATAACAACATAGAGTTTATAACCCCCGGGGTGCCAATCCACAGCAGTACGTTAACTGTATGATTTTAATTTGGTTCCTTTGGTATCGATACTAACTTTAGGGCTGAAGACTGAAGGTATTTCGCATTAAATAAATGACTAGGAGTCCATGGAGACGACGTGGTTGGTGATAAAAAAAAATTCTTAAAAGATTATTGCACTTTTTTGTCAAGTTAAATTAATTAAGTTATATTTCCGTAATATATTCGAAATCGAAGAGGATCTTCTTTGTGAATTGATGTATTTACCATCGCACTAAAAGTACATAGAAGAAACGTCAAGATTTTTTAACATTAGAAGAAATTTGCTGTATTAGCATACCTTGGTACGTTTTCTTTTGTGAAATTATATGGATCTGCTGTCTCGGGTATTACGACATATCCTGGCTGCTTGTAAAGACCTTAATTCTTCTAATACTGGTGTTGTACTTTTTATGTAGACCCTTCTCTGCAACATGTTTGGTGTGTCACTGCGAGGCAACGCGTCTGATATTCTTTGGGGTGTATGCACGCTGGTGTTGGAGGTATTTTGTATAGTTTATGTTTACATTTCTGTGTAAATAAGTACTTAGCATTTCGTAAACTTTGAGGTTATTCTTTATATTTATAACTGACGGTTTAAATAAAAATTATTGATGTATAGGTGGTAGGCATGGTTACGGAAATTCATTATATGGTATAGAGGGAAATTTAAAAGTTGTTTTGAATTTTTAATTGAAATTTGGGAAAGCAAAGTGATAGTAGTTGTATTTGATTTAAATATTGAATACTAAAAATAAGTGTAATCACCTGAGCAACAGTCCTTGCTTGTTGCTTAAATGTTTTTGATATATTATTGAAATAATAAATTGTGCATGCTATTGATATTTACACCTCTTTATTAATATAAAAGCATTAAAGTACATTTAAATAATGAAAATATACTACAAATTAATATTTAATGAAGTACAAGTCTAATAATATAAAGTTATTGATTTAAAAGGCACATCGCGTACAGTCACACACAGCGCCTACTACTACTGGTAATTCGGATTTACAACTTCATTCAACTTCACCACACAAACTACATTATACACAGCTACACCATTTCTTCTTGTCTTATACCATTTTGTTTGCTTCCCTTTTTCTTTAACGTTTCTCCCACTACACTGTCTCAGGTTTCCTTTTGCCTTCCTTTATTCTTTTGCGTCTTGCTTCCCATTACTTTCTTAACTAGAACGTCATTATTGAGTCTTTGTAAATTGTAAATTAAAGCGTATAATTCCGTTATAAACAGTAACAAATGGATGCCATTTATATATATAGTAATGTTGATATGTGGAAACAACTGTTTTGTTAGGTGTATACAACTGGTTCATGAGTGAATATATTCAGGGCAAGCGCTGATAGTGACAGTTTTATAACTTTCTGTTGACATTTATATACAATAATATCTCGACAATCTATTGCTTTTAGAAGAGAAAACTATTAACATGATCTCTTATAAACATCACATAGTCGAAAATTGCCCACGCTTAATTTGTTATCCTTTATCATTAATTGACCAGTACGCGATAAAATAGAATTTTGTTTCGTGTTTAAACGCGTTAAGATCAAGAAAAAATCGCTTAATATTTCGCCAGACTGGAAATAAATACGTTGGAAAGAGATGTTGAGATTACGCTTTGAGCGTTCCGCTATCTATAACTGTACCGCTTTTCGTTGTTATTTCGATATATAGTTTGTGTTATCTCGGCGATAGATACTTTAAGTAAAGGATAAGAATTACTTTAGAACGAAAATGATTAAACATGTAATAAATTGTGGGAATTCAATATCTTATTGGGTAATTCGTAGGAGATAAAAGGCGAGAATTCGGTTATGGGTACAAAGTTTTTATTTTTAATATGTCTGCAGTGTTTGCGATAAATATTGTGAGAGAAAATAATCGTAAATATGTATAGTTAAGGAAAACGGTATGTGGACAGTTCTCTAACGCGTAGGCAACACAAATTGCAGCGAACATAGGAGAATTTCACCATTCTCAACACAAAAAATTGTAAGCAATAGAATTATTATTTAATGAACTTGCGTTCATTGTTGGAAATCTCCTACATCTTCTAAAAAAATCCATTCAGGCAGAAACCCATAAAAGAAACACACATTAGTTCTATACTAGCAGAGTCTATTGATTATTTTAGCCTACTATTACATACCATTTTGACGTCTATTTTAACAGAGGTGGGTATTCTAATGATTAGTAATCGCTGAATGCCTCTGTCGCGATCTAATCAAGGAATTATCAACTTAATTTTTTTTTATGTAACATTGTATTCCATAGTAAGGCAAATTAAACATGCAAAACTTCTCCTAGACCCCTCACCACAAACTGCACTAACCTGTTTTTAGTGCAGTTTGTTGTGAGGGTCTAGGAAAGTTTGTAGTATTACCAGTGCCACAATTTGGAGTATTTTTGTCAAGCAATTAGACGTTTGCCTTGGTGCTCTAATTTTAATGGTTGTGAGATGTTGTGACGGTGTGTAGTACAGTTCGGCAATATTTATCGTAAATGCTTCTGGCAGAATTATTACAATTAGCAGTTGCTAAATAAATGAAACGATGTTTGGCTTTCCTGTATATAGGAATCTTATGAAATAGAATCGCCCTAATTTTTAAATTACAATGGGTTTAGATTTATTTAGCTATAGTTTTTAGTTTATATCAAATTAAAAAATTCACAACTTCTTTTGAAAATTAGCGTAACAAATTTTGTTAGCATTTTTTTCCAAAAAATGAGATTTTGTTATTAGACTATTATTAAATAGTAATAAATTGATTGCTGTATCACTTCAAATCTAATAACAATGCTTAAAAATAAGCAAATTTACATAAACTCCTAGAATAAATAACTTGTGCATCGATACGCCGTTGTTGAAAAACTGAAAAGAACTTAATTGAGGAAAAGACTTTCTGAAACTTAAAATTCCGAGTATTTGTTACATAAAAGTTAAAAATAACCAACCTCTCAATATATGAATACATTAATTCAGTCCATCAGCGCCTCAATCCTCGAAGTCGAAAATCTAATTTACCGGTTAACATTGAATTGAAAGTAATTATTATTTCTTTTTATGTGGGACTTGATGAAAATACCTTGGATGCGAATGGACAACTCTAAGTACAGGTAGGCAGGTAATATCTTTGGGACAAGGTTTTGGTTCGAGGGCCTCTATAACGGTCATATAATGGAATGGTATTCTACCCAGGATTCTTTCCCAGCAAATTTTATAGGAAATTCTCGAGATTTTCGCCTATCAAGGCAGGGTATGGATTATATTAATTCAGGTGATATATCGATACTTTTTCGGTAAAACACTTTATGGAACTTTGATATATTTTGAACGTGGGTGAAAAAATTGTTAGAGCAGTCTCACTAATAACCGTCCTCTTTGTGATCACAGGCAGAATGAATATTTAAACTAACAGTAACAGTTATTACTATCTTCGATGTTTACGTTGTCAGGGTAGACCAACCATTGAATTCAAAATGGATAACTAGTAACTGACATTAAGATACCAATATTTACTCTATAGGGAATACAGCAAATATTACGAAATAACATCTGAGAATGAAAAAATCCGAGGCAAAAAATAAATATTAAAAAATACCAGGTAAGTTTTGAATTAAAATAAAAAAAGTTTACATAATATATATAAAGGCTATACTTAACCTATTGCTTTCTATCTTTTAAGCAATTTAAAATTTTCCCTAGTAGGCAACGAACTTAATTTATGTGCCTAGTATTAAGAGCTGTTCAGATACTTATTTCTCAACTGTACCTTATGAGTTACACGCGAAAAATAATCATAATGATCTTATAACGTCTTAGATTGTCTTAAGATTATAAAAGCACTACCATAACCAACATCGGCACTATGGCATTCGTATGAAATAAATTCAAATAAAAAACGAAAAGCGTTACTAAGTAAGTAGTTTTAATTACGAATAATTTACTACATGTATGAAGTTCCATGAGACGAGCTGAACGGATTAAGTGAAGCTACTTTGGTATCGCGCAGCAGATGCTTAACGTAAATGTCACTGAAAATTATAGGAACGAGCGTGGCTACGCACGACTAGATTTTTAATTATAATAATTAATGTGTCCATTAAAGATTAAAAATTAAATCATTGCAGCCTGAGCGAGGACGCTCCTACTTTCCGCCTGCTTGTTCCGCAACCGTAATTGGCCAGGTTACATTAAGTTAGTTTTTCCTTTTCGTTAGACCATTACCACGAAAAATAACAAAAAATTGCTTAGATTATAATACATCTTATCTGAGAAATATCTAAATCAATCATCAATTCTAGTAATTAAAAAACAGGAATAAGCACAATTTTTAAAATTGAATCTTGTGTCTTGTTTTATACGTGTCATATACATATTATGCATTCCTATGCACTTAAATAACTTACAATTATCATACATATTCAGAAATAATATTTATATGATTAAAATATATGCAAGTCAATAAATATAGGGCAAAAAAATTTATACTAGAGACAAAGAGGAAACTTTTGAAAACGATTTTTTAAATAATTATTCAACATTAAACTCTACATTCAAAATTCATGGAGCCTATTCGACAAATTTAGCGATCAGCGATATCGCTAGGCCGTAGCCATTCGACATAATGTCACTAAATTCAACATTTTTTGGTAATAAGTTACGACTATCGAAGTTTAATTTAAATTATTAAAATAATTGGTTGGAAATCGGAGTGAAATTTCGAAGTACACGAAGTAATTTCAAAATAATTCGTGTACTTAGATGTGTGTTAGTTCAACGATTTTCTTTTTCATTTTATTGATAGTACTGCAATATTACACATAAATATACGAAAGCAAAAAATAAGCGCCCCAACAAGCGAATCTTAATTAATTTTATGAAGGTACATGGATCGACCATGAAAATTGCTAGGATTAAAGGGGGTCAATAAGTTATAGGAGGAAGTTAGAAAATTAATAAAATATGATGGGCAATAAAATTTATATTTGGATATATTTTTATACATTTACTAACGAAGTCCCTATTTAATGCATTAAACAACACCTCGGTATAGCTTTGGCAAGAATGATAATACTCGAGAATCGAAGGAAAGTAAATATTAACAAAAGATAACTAATGTTAAGTTATTACAATAATAAATTGTCATAATCTCATGACAATAGTCTACTCGTACAATCAATCTCTCATGCTTCTCATTAAGCAATAGCGCCGTGCAAATTCTGAATTCAATTTACAGAAAATAATTCTGGTATCTAGTAAGTTTGGACATCGTCAAAATAAGTCGTCCCTTGTGTTCTTCCAACCAACTGCCAGTCAAAGTGTGCATATGGAAAAGCCTCGCTGTAACTGAAAGTAATCAAAGAACATATATTTTGTTCATATAATTAGCACCTACATACACCGTTTCACACATAATAACTTTAGCAAAACCAACAATGACAATTATTATGAAGGACAACTGTGTTAGATTGACCTTAATCAGTAAATGCGATATCAATTGACCTAACGACATTCTTTCGCTGTCGCTATCAAATAGCAAAAAGTCCAAAAGTATGCATAATTTGATGGCGACAGAAACCTAAAAACCCCTATTGAAGCGCTATCCGAGTAGCGTCGAATGATTTTGCGAAAAGACATAAAAGATATCCAATCACTCTGCGCACACGATGAATGTATTCGAAACTAATACTTCCGAAATGTATAAATTACG